>JASAUF010000049.1:0-390430 GCA_030180095.1 Magnolia changhungtana | reverse complement strand
AGGCAAAGAGTTTTACCTACGAAATATTTCGTTAGTAAATTCGTTGGTAAAAAGGCGTGGGTAAAGACTTTTACCTACGAAAAATGTCATCGTTGGCAATGGTAAGACTTTTACCAACGAAATTAAAAACTTTGTTAAGACTATTACCTATGAATGTTTTCGTAGGTAAAAACTGCTATTAAGACTTTTACCTACGACCGATTTCGTAGCTAAAAAATTTGTTAAAACTTTTTTTCGTAGGTACAAACGGTGTTAAGACTTTTACCTACGAACATTTTAGTAGCTACAAACTTTGTTAAAACTTTTACCTACGACATGTTTCGTAGGTACAAACTGTATTAAGACTTTTACCTACGAACGTTTTCGTAGCTACAAACTTTGTTAAAACTTTTACCTACGACATGTTTCGTAGGTACAAACTGTGTTAAGACTTTTACCTACGAACTTTGTCGTAGCTAATAACTGTGTTAATACTTTTACCTACAAAATTTTGCGTAGGTAAAAACGGTGTTAAGACTTTTACCTACGAAAGGTTTCGTAGGTACAAACTGTCTTAAGACTTTTTACCTACGAAATTTGATGTAGGTAAAACTGTTGATGAAACTTTTACCTACGAAATGATTCATAGGTAATAAAATGTGAATGAACCTCTTACCTGTAAAAAAATTCGTAGGTAAAAATGTCGATGAAACTTTTACCTATGAAAATTTTCGTAGGTAAAAAGTCTCTTCTTTTTTTTTTTTTTTTTTTTTTATATATTATAAAATAGGCAAAAATTCCTGTTATACACCTGTTACAATATATTTCATTATATTCATATTCCCATTTTTCCAAACAAACACAAACTGCATCCATCTAAACACAAACCACATCTATACATACACAAATAGTCTTATCCACATTACATTCATCCACGCAGAAATACATATAAGTTTAACATTCGTATATAAAATAAATCATAAATAAAATACGACAAATCACAAAGATGAAGGCGGAGGTGGTGGGGCATCAGATGAAGGCGGAGGTGGTGGGGCATCGATGGGTAAGCGTGCAGCGAGAACTTGTAATATCTTCTACATCTGTCGCTCATGATCCACCCGCATATCCTCCATCCTCCTCTCCTGCTCCTCCCTCTGCCTCTCATGCTCCTCCTTCTGCCTCTCATGCTCCTCCCTCTGCCTCGCCAACTGGTCTTTGATCTCGTCGACGGCGCCCCGTAGATGTTGAACCTCTTTCTCTGCGATATCAACTCGGCGTATGGCACTCTCGCCAGCGACGGATTGGCTGGATGCAACTATAGCGGGTGTCATGAGCTTGGCACCATGGCCAAGCCCACGAACATATCCAGAACGGGTGCCAAGCACCTCGCTCAGGATCTCTAGCTCACTCCGCTGAGTACCATCAGGAGTGGGCTGACTGCGTATGACGTCCATCGCCGCCTGCAATGAAAACATGAATTTTCATGACAAATAACATTATTATAATTCAATGCAATTAAATTTTACAATGTAACGATTTTTACCCAATTCTCGCTGGCTGTAGGATGTACCCAAGATCCCGTCGCCTGCCAACAATGAGTCTCTCTGTAGAAGTCTACTGGTCTGGGCTCCTGACCAGTGACGGAATCTCGCTGCACAATCGAAATGACAATAGAGTTAATATAAATGCATGAAAAAAATATATCAACTTAATAATAACCAGTAACTTCTTACCATGTCGCGACGAAGTTGTACAAATGACTATGAACCAGATATGTGGTTCACTTCCAACTTTCCCCTGTTCACAAAATTTATTTTGCTCCTCTTATGAACACATTATTCATAATACATTGTCAGTAATTACGAATTTAATTGTTACCTTAAGATATCGTAAATATGTAAATATTACCTGAAAAGACTCAGACGAAAATCTCTCACAGAGTATCCGCCAGTCGTCAATAGTCACGTGCGTCGGTGCGGTCAGTACGGCCTCCTCGAGGCTCCTGCACCGCTTGTACCGCTGGTGTAAATCACTACGGTACTCCTTGAACAGCTCTTTGATCATGTCGTTGACGGCATGAGAAATGTACGGAACACTCAAATTCAAGAAAAATTTATCCTGTAATTTCATAAATAATGGATTAAGGCAATAAACTTATTAAGAAAATAACAAAACTGTAAATGAACTTTTACAAAACAAAATTTAATTTACTAAATTTTACTGTAAGGCACTGACGGATGTGCTGCCGCACATCATCTGTCACATCTGCCCAACAGGGGGTAGTGGTAGGGATCAGAGATTGACATAAGACACCGACCTACGACGTAAACAACCTGGCATTGTCCCTAATAGGTCTAAGGCAGTCCCGTGGGAACTCTACTGTCACCCTACCCCCACGTGTAAGTCTCTGTAAAACTAACCCACGCGTGGGTCCACGTCCTCATCGGCCGTCGACGATGTCATGAAAGAAATATGTTAAGTCTCAGATTAACGTAAGTCTTTAAAAGAAATATACGTCTGAGACTTACATGCAATTGCTCAAGCAGTATGAATGATTGAGGGATCGACGCCCTGTGATGCAACATGTGACGGCGATGCTGTCTCCACCGCATCATGGGTGGAAGGGGTAGATCCAGTGCGCGAACGACGTCTCCCACCTGGTGCCATCACTGGATATGTGCGAGGTACGAACTTATAAATTTATACAATGTCAGTACAAGTGGAATATACTAAAATATTATACAAGTAGTGTTGATGGTAGAATGCATTTGTGCTTATGCTTTGAGAGATGATTAAAATATGATTAGACCATTACACTATAATGCACGCAGAATATAATAAAACTATAAATATTAATCTATAACCTTTGAAAATTCCATTACACATTGTCATTCTATATTAAATACACATTTTGTTGTAATACGAAACAACTCTGATGTGAACTATCCGAAGTACTCCCTGCGTAAGTTATCGTATGCTGTAGAATTTTATGTCAAACTGTGTGAAGCACTCGACATTGTTACAGCTAACATGCCAGTCACAATAGGAAAATTTTGGTCTCTTGGGACTCCATTCAGATGTGCAAGTGACATAACTGCATCTTCCATACGAAGTTTTCCACGGTTATATTCCTTTGTCAGCTCCGAAATTTCTCTAAGATTATTTAATTTGTCGTCTAAGTCAGCGTCGATATATTCCTCCCTACACTCATCGACCAGACCGGTATCTCTTTGGCCCTATCAGAAGAAGATAGGGCCAGAAAGTCCATCCGCAACAGCTGATGAAGTATGTTGCGTGCATCCGCTACGCTCCAGTTTGAGGAGGACATGATCAGAAATTGACTCAACTACAAATGTGGATTATAAGCAAGTTAATTAATGGAATAAATCATGACTTGTTATTTTCACGTATACATGTAATACACAAATTATTCGAATTGAAAAATGACATGTAAATTATGTGTACATTTAATAACATCATCTGTATCACTATCGCTTAGGATTATTTCTTTATCACTGTCACTATCGTTGATCAATATTTCTTCTTCATCGTCTGCAATGTCATCATTAATGAAATCGCTATCATCTCTAACAATGTCATGTATTATTGAGGCAACAACATGATCAGGTGGCACATCATCTCTGTCCAATTGCACCACATCAATAGCAACATTTGGATTAGTCCCTATATCCCCAGATGGCACATCTCTTGATATGCTTGTTCAGCCGTAGACGTTTCATTTCTCCCATCTTCGCTATCTTCAACTTCTGGTACGGGAATGTCAAATACGTTATTGGGCTTTATTTTCTGCACCACGTGCCAAGAGCCGCCTAACTTGATGTCAGCGAAGTAAAATACTTGTTCAGCTTGGCTGGAGAGGACAAATGGGTCATCTTTAAACCACTTCCGAAATAAATTTACGCTCGTAAAGTAGTTGTCAGTCTGTATTCCCAACTTCTTATTTTTAATGTCCCACCAATCACATTTAAATAAGTACACTCGCTTTCTCATACAATAACTCAGCTCAATAATATCCGTCAAAACGCCATAAAAGTCAATTTCTACCTCCTCATGTGTTCCTTTCACAACCACCCCACTATTTTGTGTGGTCCTATACTTCTCACGTTCTTTAGTGTGGAACCGAATCCCGTTTACAATACAACCTGTATATCTAGATACACGTCTATCAGGGCCACACGCCAGTGAGTAAAGTGCATCAGACGCATCCGTAGAGTTGGTAGCGCGCAATGTCTTCATCTATTATCACGTACAGAATGTAAATATTTAGGGATTTTCTTAGGTTTAAATATTATGCAATATAACAAAATTGTAAGTGTGGTGAGATACAATGTGATATCTTACACGTTTTACGAACCATTCTGGAAACTGATCCTGATGCATTCGATCATAATTTGTCGGGTATTGAGACTTCATCTCCTCGATGTGTTCACTACACATAATTAGCACGTCATTAGCAAGAAATATTATGATCATCGTATGCAGAGATATAATTATCGAGGGAAGACTTACTCTAAGTATGACTCTATTTCTTCACAGTTATGCAGCACATACCACCGCGTCTTTGCTAGATCCCTAAGGTCCATATCCTGAAACGTCTGAGTTCCTAAAGGATAGACGTTATGTGCGAATACAGATATGAGTCCTTGTTCATGCTCTTGCCCTTCATCGGCATTCCGATCTTCTCGGTTGAATCTCGTCTCTATGCCACGAAGATACATGGAGCAAAATGTCAGATACTCATTATCAATGTATGCCTCAGCAATGGATCCCTCTGGACGTGCCTTATTCCTCACAAATCTGTACACAAAACCATATGTTAAAAAACATGAATATATATAGTTTATGGAATGAATAAAAATTTTAATAGGTTTTACCACCTTTCGATCGGATACATCCAACGATATTGTACTGGGCTTGCAAGCTTCGCCTCGTGCGGTAAGTGAATCGCTACGTGTACCATAACATAAAAAAACGCAGGTGGAAATATTCTTTCAAGTTTACAAAGGATTACGACAATGTCCCTCTCCAATCATTTAATAACCTCTACATTTAACGATTTTGAACACAAATCTTTAAAGAATATCCCCAACTCAATCAGCGCCGCACTGATATCCTTGCTCAGGAATCCACGAATCACAATCGGTAGTAGACGTTACAGAAAGACGTGACAATCATGACTTTTCATTCCTAATACCTTACATTCCATAATGTTTACGTGCCGAGATATATTTGACGCATACCCATCGGGAAACTTCACCGATCTCAACCATTCACATAAACGCTTCTTCTCTAGTTTTGTCAATGTGTAGCTAGCTGCTGGTATAGTATAAAAATTTACATGTGGTTGCAAGTGCAACTCTTTCCTTAAACCCATTGCTTGTAGATCTAATCAAGCCTTGAAACTGTCTTTTGTTTTCTTCTCTATGTTCATCAATGTGCCGAAGACATTGTCACATATATTCTTCTCAATATGCATGACATCCAAGTTGTGTCACAATTTTAGTCACTCTAATAGGCAACTAAAAAAATGTTCTTCTTCCTCCAGTTATAGTCCAATATTGTACGTTTGCTCTTCTTCAAGTGCGATGCCTTACTAAATTTAACTTCTCCAATGTTACTCAGTTGTTGTATCACATCTTTTCCAGATAGGTCGGGGGTGGCCTTTGATCTTGTTTGCCATCAAAGATCATCGTCTTCCTACGCCAACTATGATCACTCGGAAGGAAGCGACGATGGCCCATATAACATGTTTTTTTACCATGCTTCAATGACAATGAACAAGTCTCAATACTACATGTAGGACAAGCTAACTTTCCCTTTGTGCTCCACCCAGACAAATTTCCATACGCGGGGAAGTCATTTATTGTCCACAAGAGCGCTGCATGCAATTGAAATGTTTATCCTGCAAATGTGTCATACGTCCGTACACCTTGACTCTACAACTCATTTAACTCATCTAGTAACGGTCGCAAATACACATCAATGTCATTCCCGGTTGACCTGGGTCTAGGAATAAGCAACGACATCATGAAAAATGACTCTTTCATACACAATCAAGGAGGAAAATTATAGGGCATAAGTACTACTGGCCACATACTGTACGAGCTACTCATATTACTAAATGGATTAAAACCATCACTTGCAAGACCTAGTCGAACATTGCGAGAATCTTCTGCAAACCAGTCATATTGCTTGTCAAAATTTTGCCAGGCTTCAGAGTCCGCAGCACTATCATCATGAACGCGTTTCTCCTTATGCCACCTCATATCTTCAGCTGTCTTGCGAGACATAAACAATCTTTGCAATCTGGGTTTCAATGGGAAGTACCTTAACACCTTCTGTGGAATTTTCTTATGCTTGGCTTCATTATACTTCCACCTAGACTCTCCGCATTCTGGACACTCTTCAACATTTTCAAGCTCTTTCCAATATAATACACAATCATTTATACATGCATGAATGAGGATGTAACCAAGGCCCAAGTCTCGCATCAATGATTTTGCCTCGTAATGGGACTTAGGCAATGTCTCACTGTCTGGTAATGCTTCTTTCAACAAGTCAAGCAACATGTCGAACGATTTATTACTCCAACGATTTATTGTCTTTAAATGAAGTAACCTTGTAAGAAAATTCAACTTGGAGAAGTTCTCACAACCCGGATAAAGTGGACGTTGCGCATCCCTTAACAACCTACGAAACTTTTCTAATTCGACATTACCCATAAGAGGAATATCTTGGCTACTACTTGTCGCTGCAAAATCAGTATCCGCAATTGTTTCCTATGATTTCTTGCATTTCATCAACATCTTCATCCTCATCATCCGGCACAATTGGGTCAGAAATTACTTCAGTGGCCTTAACTCTTTGGTAGAACTCTTCACCATGATGGATCGACCAAGTGTAACCTTGGTCAATCCCAACTATGAATAAATCGTCTTCTACTTTATCTAGAGTCTTATGTATCATGTTCATATATTTTCGACATGGACACCTAATTCTATTGCCTGAATCCACCCGATTACGCGCAAATTCCATGAATTGTTTTACCGCTTGTATATACTCTGGGCCAAACCTGTTCTTAGCTCGCATCCAACTCTTATCCATCTCTACAATGAAAAGATTAGAGTCCATTTACGGAAATAAGTTTAAGATTATAGGTCTAGGTTATAGGGTTAGGAATTCGGGTTCAGGTTCGGGTTCAGGTTTAGGTTTAGGTTTAGGTTATAGGTTATATGTTTAAGTTTAAGTTATAGGGTTATATGTTTAAGTTTAAGTTATAAGTTCCCACCTTCCAGGGACCCCCACTCAACATCCGAATAACTCCGACACACATCCGGGTCTGCTCCAACAATTTTGAGTTTATACATAAACACGGGCCAAATAACAGCGGTTCCCACCTTCTAGAGACCCCCGCTCAATTCAATCATAAATTAGTTACCCATCCAAGGTTGGATAGATTGTAATACTTTCATATTTCCATTTATTAGTCCACGCCGAAAATCCGGCAGCATCTCCTCATGCCTCTCCAGATAAGTTGATCTTACGTTACATTCCGATGCCAAATATCTAAAGTAATGTAAAGATATTTGACATTAGATACAGAACGAAAGAAACATATCCAAAGAGAAACGAGGAGATGGACCGCGGATCAGGCATGAACATTTAAATAGATTATATGAAAGCATACTATCCATCTAACCTTGAATTGTCCAAAATGGGACAATTTGAACAATTTCTATGCCACCAAAAACACACTTTATCTATGTATGGCCCCATAGAAATCCTCAAACGGGTAACTAATTATCTAACTTACAAATAACAATTACAAGTCACAACTATAAACTAACTAATCACAATAATAATTTAGGACAAAAAAAAATGTAATATACAAGCTCATTAAGGTTTGCAAGGACCATTTTAGGCAACAGAAGACAATGAAACAATATGCACATTTTACCTTCATACCGAGAATAGAAATACAATGCTAAGTAAACAAACACTTCTAACAAACTTTTACGTGAAAGAAACTTGCTAGTACATGAATTAGGTGGGCCACACCATAGAAACCTTACGTAAGAAATATATAGCCACGATTGACTATTAATAGGCAGCTTGGTTTTTTATGACAAACCGAAAAAAAAAAAACAACAAACTTTGGCGAAAACTTATTAATTCTAGATGTTATGGCCTCTATTGCTCACATTAATTCCTCTATTATTTAGTTAATTCTTGTTTCCTTGCTGATGCATATACATGGCACCTTATTGTGATGTAAGGCTAACATCCAATCTATACATAAGGATGTTCCCTTCACATTCACTCTATATTAGTACATAGTGGGCTAGCCTTGTGGGGGCATGGGTTTGGCCCCTAAACTGGTTCGAAAGTCATGTGGATCTAAAATATGAGTGGTACCATAGGGAATAATTGGGATGGGGATACCCACCATTAAAACCTTTCACATTATGTGGGGCCCAACATGTTTAGTATATGCCATCTAATCCATTCATAAGATTCACCCCCATATCCTTCAAAAAAAAAGAAAAAAGAAAGAGAAAAAAATGAGATGCGCCCCATCAGGATGCATTAACGTTCCAAATACTAGGCCATTCCAAAATTTTTTTTTTCCTTCAATGACGTCAGCACTTGTGACTCATGGTTTCAGTCATGGATGGAGCATGCTCAGATAATCTCCTTGTGTAATCCTCTGTGTATGTGTGTTTCGTTCCTATGTTGTCCTTTTGGATGGATGAGGTGTGGAGCATTTTGAAGATGAACGTGGTATTGATATTGGTGATGATTATACGGTTATCTTTGTCTAGTTTGCTGCCAAAAGAAAAAGAAAAATAGAGTTGTAGTCATGTGACTAAAATGATTCCTTGGAGTATGATATCTAATGCAAACTCACTGGAATATTGGACCTTTGCTCCAAAGGTTTATTTTTTATATGGCATATATGGGATGGAAAAGTTCATCTATGATATTGTGTGTCTTCTCATGCTATTCGGTTAAAGTGGAACAAACTAATTGGATAGTCTAAACTGATGAACTAACTATCGACATGTTCAATTTCCAACTCCATAAATTGCATATGTCTATCAATTTTGCAAGGGACTCAATGGACTAATTGGACTAATTGGATAGTCTAAACTGATGAACTGAAGAATAAACGCAAAGAAGTCTGCAAGGGACTCAATGGAGAAAAAGAGATCAACTCCAAAATCATTGCATATGTCTATCAATTTTGCACCATATCATGCTGGCGAAACCACTCCTTCCACAACTAGGAAGTGAGCTTCTCCGATCCATGAGAAGATGAGGGTTTCAAAAATAGCTTTGAGTTCTTCGAAAACATCTCGAGACAGTTCAAGTGCTCTAAAGACGCCAACTACGGTTTCTACAAGTAAGACACTAAAGCTTCCTCCGGTGACTCCTCAGTTGGAAAACAGAAGGACAAAAACAACATCAGAACACATGACTCCTAGAAATAGAAAAGTAGATAGGAAATGGCATTCGGTCTCTGTGGATTGTTCAAAGCCTTCATCAGCTTCTAGAAACAACACACGTTCCCCAATCGTATCATCTTCCTTTAGCTTCAAGAGTGATGAAAGAGCGGCAAAACAGAAGGAGTATTTTCTATAGCTAGAAGAGAAATTCAATGCTAAAGAGGAACAAAAAGTACGACTTCAAGCAAAAAATAAGGAAAAAGCGGAAAATGAACTTAGGAAACTACGTCAAAGCCTTAGTTTCAAGGCCAAGCCGATGCCAGATTTTTTTTGTGAAACAGAAACAAAGAATTAGGTCAAGAAGATTCCTTTGACACGGCCTAAGTCTCCCAAACTTGGAAGGAGGACCAAACCTGGTGGGGTTTAGGAGACAAGCCCTCTACCACCTCCAAGATCTCTAGTCAAGAATGATGGCTCCAAGCCTGTTGTGGAGAAGAATAACCGAATGCTAAATTGTTCTCTCAGTTCATTCCCAAAAAAGAATACACATGAGAATACTTCGCCAAATATCCAGCATTAAGCATACAAGTCCTTTTGCATTTATATCATGTTGCCTTCATCGGTTGGGAGTTTCGATGTGGTTGACAACATGCTCTCTCGCATTTCGGGTAGCGCTTTGTATGTTTGCATTTGTGTATTCACTAGTATGTTGTCTCAATTGTTTCTTTATCGAGGCATTGTAGAACAGAGACAATAGACTCCTACAACCATGGCAATCACCTGTATGTTCCTACTAAAGGTTGTCTATATATGTTCTAGTTCTTGGTTGTTATGCATCCTATGTATGATGGTTTTGTTTTACTGTCTGCAAATTGTTCAGGAAATTAGTACTACAGACATGTCAAACACCTTTATTTTCCAAAAAAAAAAAAACTCCATAAATTGATTGAATCAGTAACTATTCCTGAATCTCAGAAAAGATCCTGAGCAGAAGTTTGGTTTCAAACTCTAGTTCGAACAGGAGGTGTACACTATGCTAATGTGCTTTAGAACTTAAGTCTGCTTGAAGTTGGTCTATTTCCCTTACTGGATGAGTAAGCTCCTTGGTCATTCATTTTGGTGCACAATGATCAGATTACACTGAATTTTATTGATAGATTGAAGAAGAAAAAAAATTTACATAAAAGAGGGGAACATCAACCTGATCTCCACAAAAGGAAAACCAAGTAAACATCAATATCTAATATTTGGTAATCCATGAATTCATTTAATCTAAATACACAATGAAAAGAAGTTACATCAAACATCATATACGTAGTTGTTTGATGGAATTTGAATGATATATAAGAGTACTATATGAGAACATTGTCCAATGACCTCTGTACACTCTCTGCTAATAATGTAAACAAGTCATATGAAAATCATGAAAGAAGTAAATTCAACCCATCATCACCAACTTAGGACACATATTCAACGGTACAAATGGGACTCATGGTTTCAGTCATGGATGGAGCATGCTCAGATAATCTCCCCATATTGGAACAAGGGTAAGCCTTGGATTGAGGGGCTGTAAATAGATGTTTAAGAGAACAAAATACAACAACAATCCACAACAAAAATAAAGGCAGAAATTGGATAGCTAGGATTTTCCAATATATGATATTTCTTGGATTTTTCTGCTCATGTCGGGGTGCATCAGATCAACAGTCTGCACCACCAAACCAAGGGTCCCACTTCTACAAACTCAAGGCCTCACAAGGTTATCACCACTCTGATAAACTGTAGGAATAAATATCTTCCAGATACATAACTTATGTGGCCTCACAAAGTTTCCAATGGTGGACGTTCCAACCTTGTTGTTTTGTGTGGTAGGGCCAACTGAGATATGTTTCAGACATCTTACCCATTTGCTATATGTGTCCCACTTAGATGAAGGGTCATGGTTTTTACCTTTCGAGCTTTGAGGAAGAGAACAAGAGGAGTTTGAGTTGGAGCTCCGAGTCCACGCCGAAAATTGAGTTCCCGATCACTAAGGAGAGAGAGATAGAGAGAGAGAGAAAGAGAGAGAGAGAGAGAGGATGCGTGAGAGAGAGAGGGCCGAGAGAGGCAGAGAGAGATAGAGGATGCGCTTGTGAGAGGGAGCGGATTGGATACTGAACGCTTCAGTAGCCTGAAGTGACGTGGCAAAATGGCATTGGTGGATACCAATCGGCGGTTTCCTTCCACTAAATGCTCTTCCAACGGAGATCCATTAGGAGATGTTTTTCCATTTAGGCCGTGAACGCACTCGGCCATGGTAATTGTTTATCTTAAGAAAAAGAGGGACCTGCCAAAGACTTTGGCAGTAGTTCCTGCGTTGGGAACCCAGTGGGACCCACTATGATGTTTGTTAGAAATCCTACCCGTCCATCCATTTTTTGAGTTCAATTCAGGATATGAAGCCAAAAATGAACTGTTTCCATAGCTCAAGTGGGTCAAAAACATGATAATTGAACATCCACGGTTGAAATATTCGTAGGTCAAAGAAGTTTTGAGTCATGCTAATATTTTAAGAAATTTGCGAGAATACGACCCATTTATGGCCCATTTAGGAGGCTAAGCCCACCTCATTTTCCTTTGCGAGAATACGCCCCCTGTACGGACGCCTTTCCAAAGGTCGAAAATGCCCCTGCTTTTTCCTTCAAGCGGGAAGACGAGCGCTGATGCTCGTCGTACTCCGAGTTGTACGAACGGTTCAAAATAGATCAACGTTATATGGGCCCCACAGTCATGTATTTATTATATCCACAACGTTCATCCATATTTCGAGATCATTTCGGAGCATTATCCCCAAAAAAAAATCATATCCAAAGATCAACTGGACCACACCACGAGCAAAGACAAAATTGATTTTCACCGTTGAAACTTTTGTAGGGCCCACCGTAACATTTATTTTTCCATCCAATATATGCATAAGGTCACAAAGACCTGGATGAAGAGGAAAAACAAATTTCATAATGATCCAAAACCTCTGTGACCCCTAAAAGGGTTTCAATGGTAGACATTCAATTCCCCACTGCCTTTTAAAGTGTGGTCCACTTGACAGTTAGATCTGTCTTATTTTCCGTCTCAAGCCTTATTATGAGCTCGCCAAGTAGATGTACGGTTTGGATATAACATGGACCTCATGATGGGACCCAAAAAACAACAAAGATTCTATGTTAAAAAGGAAAAAAAACAGATTTTTATTTTCCTGGATGCAGATATTTGGCTACGGATTATAACCGTAGCCATATCTACCACAATCCGTAGCCAAAGGGATTTTTCCGGGGTGGGTGCACCGAACTAAGATACCTGCATCACTCGCTGCCCTATCCGGTGGGGGCGCGCCAATCTGGCGTGGCCACACCCATCTGATGACTCCTATAGCTACGGATTATAACCGTAGCCAAAATTGTAGTCTGTGCCAATCTATGAAAAAAAAAATTTATTTTTTTATTTTTTTACATGGAGAACTTCATTCTACCTACAATTTTCTCTAATACATATTTATATAAATATGTATACATAAGCATATAAAAAAAATTTTCTCACATTTTTTTCATTTCTTTCTTTTTTCATTTAACAAGAATATCTTCTAAACCAAAATTAGTTACTTGACGTACCGTATATGATTTTGGGGTAGGAGAAGCTAATTTAGCCAACCAACCTAGTTATTTTTCAAGATTCCATCAGGTCGATGGTTGAAAATCCATTTCATTCACTTAACGGTCAATTTCAATCGGTTACGGTCAATTTCGCTCATTTCATTTACTTCGCGATCAATTACATGCATTTCACGGTCAATCCCGGTGATTCCATTTTGATTCACGGTCATTTTCATGCATTTCACGGTCAATTCTCTTCACTTCATGGTCATTTCCATGCATTTTACGGTCAATGCGCTTCACTTCATAGTCATTTTCATGCATTTCACGGTCAATCTCGGCGATTACATTTTGATTCACGGTCATTTCCATGTGTTTCACGGTCAATTCACTTCACTTCATAGTCATTTTCATGTATTTCACGATCAATCCCGGCGATTCTGTTTTGATTCACGGTCTTTTCCATGCATTTCACGGTCAATTCCCTTCACTTCACGGTCATTTCCATGCATTTCACGGTCAATTCGCTTCACTTCACGGTCATTTCCACGCATTTCACGGTCAATTCACTTCACTTCACGGTCATTTCCATGCATTTTACGGTCATTCCCACCTATTCCGTGTTTGATTCATGGTCATTTCGACGCATTTCACGGTGAAGTGTAGCGATTGGACCGTGAAATGCGCGGAAATGACCGTGAAGTGAAGGGGCATGACCGTGAAATGCGCCGAAATGACCGTGAATTAACACGGAATAGGTGGGAATGACCTTGATATGCATGGAAATGACCGTGAAGTGAAGCAAATTGACCGTGAAATGCATGGAAATGACTGTGAAGTGAAGGGGTATGACCGTGAAATGCGTCGAAATGACCGTGAATCAACACGAAATAGGTGGGAATGACTGTGATATGCATGGAAATCACGGTCATTCCCGTCTATTCCGTGTTAATTCACGGTCATTTCGACACATTTCACGGTCATGCCCCTTCACTTCACGATCATTTTCACGCATTTCACTGTCAATTCGCTTCACTTCACGGTCATTCCCATGCATTTTACGGTCATTCCCGCCTATTCTGTGTTGATTCATGGTCATTTCGACGCATTTCACGGTGAAGTGTAGCGATTGGACCGTGAAATGCGTGGAAATGACCGTGAAGTGAAGGGACATGACCGTGAAATGTGACAAAATGACCGTGAATCAACACGGAATAGGCGGGAATGACCGTGATATGCATGGAAATTACCATGAAGTGAAGCGAATTGACCGTGAAATGCATGGAAATGACCGTGAAGTGAAGGGAATTGACGGTAAAATGCGCCAAAATGACCGTGAATCAACACGGAATAGACGGGAATGGCCATGATTTCCATGCATATCACAATCATTCCCACCTATTCCGTGTTGATTCACGGTCATTTCGATGCATTTCACGGTCATGCCTCTTCGCTTCACGATCATTTCCGCGCATTTCACGGTCAATTCGCTTCACTTCACAGCCATTTCCATGCATTTCACAGTCATTCTCACATATTCCGTGTTGATTCACGGTCATTTCGACGCATTTCATGGTGAAGTGTAGTGATTGGACCATGAAATGCGTGGAAATGACCGTGAAGTGAAGGGGCATGACCGTGAAATGCACCGAAATGACCGTGAATCAACACGAAATAGGTGAGAATGACCGTGATATGCATGGAAATGACCGTGAAGTGAAGCAAATTGACTGTGAAATGTATGGAAATGACCGTGAAGTGAAGGGGTATGACCGTGAAATGCGTCGAAATGACCGTGAATCAACACGAAATAGGCGGGAATGACTGTGATATGCATGGAAATCACGGTCATTCCCATCTATTCCGTGTTGATTCACGGTCATTTCGACGCATTTCATGGTCATGCCCCTTCACTTCACGATCATTTTCGCGCATTTCACGGTCAATTCGCTTCACTTCACGGCCATTTCCATGCATTTCACGATCATTCTCGCCTATTCCGTGTTGATTCACGATCATTTCGATGCATTTCACGGTGAAGTGTAGCGATTGGACCGTGAAATGCGCGGAAATGACCGTGAAGTGAAGGGGCATGACCGTGAAATGCGACGAAATGACCGTGAATCAACATGGAATAGGTGGGAATGACTGTGATATGCATGAAAATGACCATGAAGTGAAGTGAAATGACTGTGAAATGCATGAAAATGACTGTGAAGTGAAGGGAATTGACCGTGAAATGCGCCGAAATAACCGTGAATGGGATTAATTTTAAGGTAATGATGGTGATGTCAGTGGATTATCTTAAGATCTGTAACATCCCGGATTTTTGCCAGCTTGGGATTAGATGTCCTTAAGCAATGGGTCAATCCTAATACCTTATTAACCAGTCAGAACTCAATCCCAAAGTCTAAAACTACTGTTGAACCCACTTCCTTCACAAATCCCACCCTTCACCACCTTGTTCTTTCAATTTTCCTAAGTACTTGCACCCTAGACACTATCTTGAACTAGCTAAGTAGTATAAATTGGATCACTTTATACACAAACTACAAAGGCCTAGGTACCACCTCAGACAGAAATCTTATAGGACTAAATCCTTTAGATATGAGACAAAGTAACCAAGTGCTAAATTAGATTAGCTATGAAATCCGCTAGAATCGCTTTAAATACGATCTGCAAGACCCAAAACTTGTAGAATCATTGACGCTAGGTTACCCTAAAACCTAGGATCAAACTCATTACCCGACTGCTCTCGAGAGCACTTTGAAACTCTGTATCAGGTCTGGATCGCACATCGGGAGTCCGATTAACACGAAGTTAAGGACTTAAGACCGCCTCGCTGGGCTTGACAACCATCTCAGAAATCAAACTCAAACAGTGTCCCACGGCTGTTCGCTTGAGTCCGGAGTGAGATAGTGTGAAAACACTGTTTTCTTTACAAAATAAATATCTTGAATAGTGATCTGGCACCACTCACTTGCGGATCAGTATTAAGCAACCAGACCGTCAGAATTAGACCAAATTACACCTTCGGATCAAGAAAAATTTCAGGAACATTTACATGTACTTGGAATTCCGGATCGTGGCCCACTAATCGTTGAACTGAAAATGGTCCGCCACGCGTGATCTGGGAATCCAACCGAGACGAAAACATAACTCCACGTAGATCCAAGGTTAGTGAGCTTAAGTCCGACGTTTGGCTCAAGGGGGGCCGTCAGAAACCCTCTTTTGAGCTGAATTAATGCCGACTTGCTTATAATATAAGTATACCTTGAACATAAGTCTATTCCGGAGAGTTTTTAGACTATATAAGGACCTTAGGGCAGCCTCTCTCACAGCCATACGAATTTGGGATAAAACCCTAAGGAGAAGAGAGGAAAAGTGAGAGAAAGTTTGAGGGTTGTGGGAGAAACTCCCTCCTAACGGACTGCACCACTTCTTCCTAGACGCTTTTCCGGTATACCGACTCCGTTTTAAGGTGAGAAACCCTAACTCTAGATCTGTTTGGGTGAGTGAAGGTTATAGGTTATGAAATAGCTAACTGGTTTCACTCTCTAGGCGATAAAACTGCCGAATACGGAAGCCCTTCAAACCTTGCTGATTTGTTGTGATTCTAAGGTGCAAGGTGCGGACTTTAGGTGTATAGGTTATGGTTTTCAATGCTTTCAATGTCAGATAATGATAGATTCATGATCTACATGCAATTGCACATGTACAAAGTGCTTTCCGTTTTCTGTTTCGATTAAAGTTGTAGAATATGGAATTTTACATATTCTAGGTATTCGTAGAAAATACTGTATACATATTTTTTTAGAAATGTGTTTGACATGTTTATTTGTTGTATGGATATACGATATATGGATAAAATACTTATTTGGCGAAAGGAT
The DNA here is from genome assembly GCA_030180095.1 of Magnolia changhungtana. Classification (NCBI taxonomy): domain Eukaryota; kingdom Viridiplantae; phylum Streptophyta; class Magnoliopsida; order Magnoliales; family Magnoliaceae; genus Magnolia; species Magnolia changhungtana. The sequence goes on along the minus strand of JASAUF010000049.1, from coordinate 373,468 downwards.
TCACCTAAATACATGTTTTACTAATATACACTATGTATGTAGAAATACTGTATTGTAAGGAGTGACGTATACATGTATATTTTGGAAATGTGTTGGCCATGATTGTTTGTCGTATGATTATATAATATATGAATAAATTACTTATTTGGCGAAAGGAATCGCTGTAATACACGTTTTCTTGTACACACTATGTATGTTGAAAATGTGTATTCTAGAAAATACCGTGTATGTATAAATTTTGGAGATGTAATTGTCATGATTAATTGCGGTATAAATATGATATACACGGATAAAATACTCGCTTGGCAAAAGGATAGCCATAACACATATTTTTCTAACATATGTCATGTATGTTGAAATAGTGTACTCTACGTGTTTGTGAAAATGCTTGTGAGAGTAAGTGCTTAGGTGTTAGGGCCTTAGGTAGGTGCTGAGATGGGGTTCTCAACTACCTTAGAGTCACGTATGATACCCTCCACGTGGTTATTTACTCTAACCACTCGCTTATGAAATATGTGTTTGTATCCCTATTTGTATAGTGCTCTATAACATGCTTTTTAACATGCTTTGTAACTTGTTTCATAACATGCTTTATAATATGCTTTATGACATGCTTGCTAGTGTGCTTGAATTACTTTGTTTATCATGCTTTACTTCACATGTTATGGTTGAGAATTGATTGAGCTTGGGACTATGTCCATAGTCCAGACATCCGGTACCAGACTTGGAATCGTGGTTGAGATTCATCTCGCCACACATGATGTGTTTGGCGAACCCGTGTCGTACTTCGGTTGGCGATAGTGGTTGGCCACACGAAGTGCTTCTGCGCTTCATATCGCTCAACTTGTTGTGCGCTCGAGCTAGCCGAGCACGTCAAGTAACCCATGTGTCTTATGTATGTTCACCATGTTCGGTCGCTAATGCTTGAACCTAGGGTACTAAACTTACCAGTGAGAATCCCGTTAACCATGGTACCTCGATCTGCTAAGACTTATGAGCCGGGCATGGTGGTATGGGACACCGTGGTTGAGCTGTCGGCCTACGCTGGGGCCACGTGCCTCCCCGTAGTGACCAGTGAGCAACCAAACTCGTGAGCCGATTATGGTGGTATGGGACACTATATTCGTGCTGTCGGCCTACATTGATAAGGTGATGGGGGAGCGGTGCAACCTTTGTGCGTAATGCCACAGCGGCAGCCTTTGTAGTGACCTCGAGCATATTCTAAAATCGCAGTGCACCTTAGGGTTCACCGCGATATATAGAGTATGAACTAGGCCTGTTTCTGTATTGTGATGAATCGTTTAAGGGGTGATGGGGGAGTGGTGTAACCTTTGTGCGTAATGTACCACGACGGCCTCTGCGTGACTCAAAAACACACTATCGTCTCGATATTAACTAGGACTGACGACCTTAGAATGGATCATGTTTGGGAATGATACAAGGGAGGTACCTTAGTTTCCCAATCCTGCTGTTTGAAATGGACTAATTAAAAACTCGGTAATCATGCTCATCATGCATTGCATGTGCCTGGAAGATGTGGAGCACTGTGGGATGAAAGCATGCCGCGAGCGTGAGATGGTGTCGCATGAGGGAGTATGTCGGTGAGGGCATACATCATGTCATTCGTACTTGCATTAATAAGAGTAGTTAGGAGTGTTTGATTGTACTGCTTTATCATTACTGCTTGACTGAGTCGATAACATGTTAACCTATGCTTTATTGTTCCACTGAGTTAGCTACTCACTCCCACGTTACAGGACGGTGTTTCGAACACCCACCAGACATTGTCTGATTTTAGATGGTGACGCTACTTCTGAGGCGGAGTCGGACCTTTGCAATGACTAAGATGCCTGCTTGTATTGGTTGTCTTCTGACGGCTTCCTGTGAGCCGTGTCCTGATCGACGGGGCTTTCTGGGATATTGACTAGAGGACCTTACACATTTGGTATATTTTAGGATTGTACTTGTAATTATTTAACCTGGTAATGTTATCACACTCTGGAGACTCATCATAGTTTATATATTTTATCTATCTATCACAGTCTTCCGCTTGCAAATTTAACTGTCTCTGGAGTATGATATGCTGTTTTGGGTTAATCTCACTCACGTTCACTACTCTAATACAGTCAACATTCAATCATCATTCATTTTGTTGCATAAGTGATGTTCTGGAACTCGAGAGTTGAGTTACTACTCGACCCTCGACTTTCGGGATGTTACAAGATCCATGGTATTGCTATATCCCAGGATCAGATCACCCGGTCTGTTTGGCACGCCCGGCCAATCCCGGATTTAATTTCCAATACCATTCAATCCCTTCCAATCCGCCTGGCTAAACGGGCCCTAAGGTAATGATGGTGGTGTCAGTGGATTGGTTTAAGATCCATGGGATTGCTATATCCCGGAACAAGTTCACTGGGTCTGTTTGGCACATCAGGCATATCCTGGGATTTTACCTTCCACTCCTTCCAACCAAGGGATGGGATCAATTTTAAGGTAATGATGGTGATGTCAGTGGATTGTTTTAAGATCATTGGATTGCTTATATCCCGGGACAAGTTCACAAGGTCTGTTTGGCTCATCATGCATATCCCGGGATCTCACGATCCCATCCCTCCTAATACCGTGGGATTGGTTTGGCCAAACAGAACTTAAAGGTAATGATGGTGATGTCAGGAGAAGCTACTTTAGCCAACCAACCTGGTTATTTTCCAAGATTCCATCAGGTCGATGGTCGAAAATCCATTTCATTCACTTAGCGGTCAATTTCATTTATGACCGTGAAGTGAAGGGGCATGACTGCGAAATGCGCCGGAAATGACCGTGAAGTGCATGGAAATGAGCGTGAAGTGAGGCGAATGAACTGTGAAATGCGCGGAAATGACCATGAAGTGAAGGGGCATGACTATGAAATGCGCCAAAATGACCTGAATCAACACGGAATCGGCGGGAATGGCCGTGATATGCATGGAAATGACCATAAAGTGAAGTGATTGGACCACAAAATGCACGAAAATGATCGTCAAGTGAAGGGGCATGACCGTGAAATGCATCGAAATGACCGTGAATCAACACCGAATAGGCGGGAATGACCATGATATGCATGGAAATGACCATGAAGTGAAGCGATTAGACCACGAAATGCGCGGAAATGACCGTGAAGTGAAGGGGCATGACCGTGAAATGCGCCGAAATGACCGTGAATTAACACGGAAGAGGTGGCAATGACCGTGATATGCATGGAAATGACCGTAAAGTGTAGTGATTGGACCGTGAAATGCATGAAAATGACCGTGAAGTGAAGGGGCGTGACCATGAAATGCGTCGAAATGACCGTGAATCAACACGGAATAGGCAGGATCAGGATCGGGTTTAGGTTTGGGTTTTCAAGTTTAGGTTTACGTTTATGTTAGGGAGTTGAGATTAGGATTAGGTGTAGGTTTAGGTTTAGGGATTTGAGAATACGTTCAGGTTATAGGTTATAGGTTATAGGTTTAGGTTAAGGTTATAGGTTATAGGTTGGAGGTTAAGGTTTAGGTTTAGGTTTAGGTTACAAGTTTATGGATTTAAGAATAGGTTTAGATTATAGGTTATAGGTTAAGGTTTAGGTTATAGGTTAAGGTTTAGGTTTAGGTATATGCTAAGGTTTAGGTTATAGATTATAGGTTATAGATTTAGGTAATTGAGAATAAGTTAAGGTTTAGGTTTAGGTTATAGGTTACAACGTATAGGTTTATGTTTGGGTTTAGGTTATAGGTTATATGTTTAGGTTATAGGTTAAAGGTTTAGGTTTTGGGATTTGAGAATAGGTTCAAGTTAAGGTAATAAGTTTAAGTTAAAGGTTTAGGTTAATGTTATAGGTTTAGGTTTAGGTTTAGGTTATAGGTTTAGATTTGGGAATAGGTTTAGGTTATAAGTATAGGTTTAGGTTAGGTTGTAGGTTAAGGTTTAGGGAATTGAGTTTAGGTGATATGTTTAGGTTATAGGTTATAGGTTTAGGTTAAGGTTTAGGTTGTAGTTATAGGTTTTGGGATTTGAGAATAGATTTAGGTTATAAGTATAGGTTTAGGTTTAGGAATTCGGGTTCGAGTTCGGGTTTATGTTCGGCTTTAGGTTATAGGTTATAGGTTTATGTTAAGGTTTAGGTTTATGTTAAGGTTTATGTTTAAGTTATAGGTTTTGGGATTTGAGAATAGGTTTAGGTTAGGGCATAGATTAAGGTTTAGTGAAATGACCGTGAAGTGAAGTGGCATGACAGTGAAATGCGTTGAAATGACCGTGAATCAACACGGAATAAGCAGGAATGACTGTGATATGTATGGAAATGATTGTTAAGTGAGGCGATTGGACCGTGAAATGTGCGGAACTGACCGTGAAGTGAAGACGCGGGACCGTGAAATGCGTCGAAATCACCGTGAATCAACATGGAATAAGCGGGAATGATCGTAATATGCATGGAAATGATTGTGAAGTGAGGTGATTGGACCACAAAATGTGCGAACTGACCGTGAAGTGAAGATGTGGGACCGCGAAATGCGTCGAAATCACCGTGAATCAACACGGAATATACAGGAATGATCATGATATGCATGGAAATAGGGGTGAAGTGAAGCGATTAGACCACAAAATGCACGGAAGTGACCGTGAAGTGAAGACGCGGGACCATGAAATGCATCGAAATCACCGTGAATCAACACGAAATATGCGAGAATGATCGTGATATGCATGGAAATGGGGGTGAAGTGAAGCGATTGGACCGTAAAATGCATGCGGCCAATACACGGTCATTTCTGTGCATTTCACTTCACAGTCACTTCCGTGTATTTTGCAATCCAATCGCTTCACTTCACCCCCATTTTCATGCATATCACGGTCATTCCTGCATATTCCGTGTTGATTCACGGTCATTTCGACGCACTTCACGGTCCCGTGTCTTCACTTTACGGTCACTTCCGCACATTTTGCGGTCCAATCGCTTCACTTCAGCCCCATTTCCATGCATATCACGGTCATTCCCGCATATTCTGTGTTGATTCACGGTCATTTTGATGCACTTCACAGTCCCGCGTCTTCACTTCACGGTCACTTCCGCGCAATTTACGGTCCAATCGCTTCACTTCACCCCATTTTCATGCATATCACGGTCATTCCCGCATATTCTGTATTGATTCACAGTCATTTTGACACATTTCACGGTGAAGTGTAGCGGTTGGATCGTGAAATGCGCCGAAATGACCGTGAAGTGAAGGGGCATGACCGTGAAATACGCCGAAATGACCGTGAATCAACACGGAATAGGCGGGAATGACCGTGATATGCATAGAAATGACCATGAAGTGAGCCAATTAGACTGTGAAATGTGCGAAAATGACCGTGAAGTGAAGGGGCATGACCGTGAAGTGCGCCGAAATGACCGTGAATCAACACGGAATAGGAGGGAATGACCGTGAAATGCATGGAAATAATCATGAAGTGAAGTGAATTGACCATGAAATGCATGAAAATGACTGTGAAGTGAAGGGAATTGACCATAAAATGCACCGAATCAACACGGAATAAGCGAGAATGACCGTGATGTCACATTACAGTCATTCTCGCTTATTTCGTGTTAATTCATGGTCATTTCGATGCATTTCACGGTCCTGCCTCTTCTTTAATTTTCCCCGGATATTGATAGGAACGAGCCGAAAATTGAGTGATTAGACGGTCAAAATCATCGTCCTAGGCCGAACAAGTCAATACCGGGCTGGGATTGATAATTCCGACCCATTCCGGAATAAAGACTCAAGGGTGAAGAGAAATTCACTAAGAATAGTAGAATTGGGAATAAGGGGGACTTCGACCATTAACCGGGATGAATTTTATGAAACTAATAAGCCCATTGCGTAGATCAGCTTCCCCTACCCCAAAATCATATATGGCACGTCCCGGGGGGCCTCACTGTCGCCTGGGAAATTGCAAAAGAAGGAAGTCCCAGGTAGGACTTCGGTGTGCCCATGCCCAGACCCGGCGTGCCCACGCCCAACCCTCCAGCGACTCGGTGTGCCCACGCCCGACCGGCGTGCCCACGCCCAACCCTCCAGGGACTCAACGTGCCCACCCCCGATTGGCGTGCCCACACCGGAATTTCCTGCAAAAATCGATCAACTTCAAAAATTCATATCTCATTCGTTACAACTCCGATTTAGGTGATTCAAAAACTAGATTGAAGCTTGATGAGTCTAGTTTTATATAAAAATAAGGAAAAAATAAAATAAAAATTATAATATAGCTAAAATTAAGCTGTTCCGTCAATTGCCTAAAATTTTTTAATTTCGGACAGCTGTTACTCCTAGAATTTTTATAATTTATTTACAACTCTAAACGATATGAAATTTTGTAAGATGACTTGAAACTTGATGATAAATCATCATAAAAATTTCAAAAATATCTAAGTTACTAAAAGTATAAGAAAACTTATAGGAAATAGAAATATTTTGTAATCATACAAAAAAACTTGGTCCTCCTCCCTTTGCAACCTGCATACGTGTGGGGCCTATTCTTTTTGGCATTTCAAGTGCCCAAAAACCTTCATCCCTCTCCTCTCACTCCCTTTCATTCCTTATATAACCTTAGAGAGAGAGAGACCTCCCACTCTCCCATCCTCAAACCCAAACCTCCAAGGTTCCTTCCTCCTTCACACTTCTCCACCTTCCTAACCCACCTCCTCTTCCTCATTTCTCAACCATCTTCCACTCCATCCCTTTCAACACTCAATCACATCTCCCCTCTTTCATTCTCAATCAAATTCCAACTTCACATTTTACTTTACATCTCCCACAATCCTTTTTCAAGCATTTCTCAAATCCTAAATCGCAAAACCCATTCATAAGACATCCATCCCCAAATCCATTTCAAACCCTCATTCTCCAAATCTCACTTCTTCAAACCCATTCCATTCTTATTTCACGGTCCCACGTCTTCACTTCACGGTCACTTCCGTGCATTTTGCGGTCCCAGGTCTTCACTTCACGGTCACTTCCATGCATTTCGCGATCCAATCGCTTTACTTCACCCCCATTTCCATGCATATCACGGTCATTCCCGCATATTTCGTGTTAATTCACGGTCATTTCGATGCATTTCGCGGTCTCGCGTCTTCACTTCACGGTAACTTCCATGTATTTCGCGGTCCAATCGCTTCACTTCACCCCCATTTCCATACATATCACGGTCATTCTTGCATATTCCGTGTTGATTCACGGTCATTTCGATGCATTTCACGGTCATGCCCCTTCACTTCATGGTCATTTTCACGCATTTCACAGTCAATTCGCTTCCGGGATTAAACCTTCCAATCCCTTTCAATCCCCCGAACCAAACATATCCCAGGCATTTTTGAAGGGATTAGGGTGAATTGGATGGGATTTAAGGGCCTGTTTGGCCGGGCAAATCCCATAAGATTAGGAGGGATGGAATGGATTTTAAGGGCCCGTTTGGCACGCCCGGCCACCCGGTCTGTTTGGCATGACCGGCCAATCCCGGATTTAACTTCCAATCCCTTCCAATACCATCAAATCCCTTCCAATCTGCCTGGCCAAACAGGCCCTAAGGTAATGATGGTGGTGTCAGTGGATTGGTTTAAGATACATGGGATTGCTATATCCAGGAACAAGTTCACTGGGTCTATTTGGCACGTCAGGCATATCCTGAGATTTTACCTTCCACTCCTTCCAACCAAGGGATGGGATCAATTTTAAGGTAATGATGGTGATGTCAGTGGATTGTTTTAAGATCCATGGGATTGCTTATATCCCGGGACAAGTTCACAAGGTCTGTTTGGCTCATTATGCATATCCCGGGATCTCGCGATCCCATTCCTCCTAATACCGTGGGATTGGTTGGGCCAACAGGCCCTAAAGGTAATGATGGTGATGTCAGTGGATTGTCTTAAGATCCATGGGATTGCTATCTCCCGAGATCAGGATCTCGTGTTTGTTTGGCTCGCCTAGCCAATCTTAGGATCTATCTTCCAATCCTATCCAATTTACGCGGCCAAACAGGCCCTATATGATTTTGGGGTAGGAGAAGCTACTTTAACCAACCAACCTGGTTATTTTCCAAGATTCCATTAGGTCGATGGTCGAAAATTCATTTCATTCACTTAGCGGTCAATTTCATTCCATCAGGTCCTGGGATTTGAGAATAGGTTTAGGTTATAAGTATAGGTTTAGGTTTAGGAATTCAGGTTCGGGTTTAGGTTTATCTTTGGGTTTAGGTTATAGCTAGGTTTCAGTTTAGGTTATAGGTTTCGGTTTAGGTTATAAGTTATAGGTTTAGTTATAGATTTTGGGATTTGAGAATAGGTTTAGGTTAGGGTGTAGATTAAGGTTTAGGGAAATGACCGTGAAGTGAAGGGGGCATGACCGTGAAATGCGTCGAAATGACTGTGAATCAACACATAATAGGCGGGAATGACCATGATATGCATGAGAAATGATTGTGAAGTGAGGCGATTGGATCGCGAAATGCGCTAAAGTGACCGTGAAGGGTCATGATCGTGAAATGCATCGAAATGACCGTGAATCAACACGGAATATGCGGGAATGACCGTGATATGCATGGAAATGGGAGTGAAGTGAAGCGATTGGACTGCGAAATACACGGAAGTGACTGTGAAGTGAAGATGCGAGACCACGAAATGCGTCGAAATGACCGTGAATCAACACGAAATATGCTGGAATAACCGTGATATGCATGAAAATGGTGGTGAAGTGAAGCGGTTGGACCGTGAAATGCATGGAAGTGACCGTGAAGTGAAGACACGGGACCACGAAATGCGTCAAAATCACTGTGAATCAACACAGAATATGCGGGAATGATCGTGATATGCATGAAAATGGGGGTGAAGTGAAGCGATTGGACCGCGAAATGCACGGAAGTGACTGTGAAGTGAAGACGCGGGACCGTGAAATGCATCGAACTCACCGTGAATCAACACAGAATATGCGGGAATGATCATGATATGCATGGAAATGGGGGTGAAGTGAAGCGATTGGACCGCGAAATGCACGGAAGTGACGGTGAAGTGAAGACACGGGACCACGAAATGCATGGAAGTGACCATGAAGTGAAGGCGTGGAACCGTAAAATGCGTCGAAATGACCGTGAATCAACACAGAATATGCGAGAATGACCGTGATAAGCATGGAAATAGGGGTGAAGTGAAGCGATTGGACTGCGAAACGCACAGAAGTGACCGTGAAGTGAAGACGCGGGACCACGAAATGCGTCGAAACGACCGTGAATTAACACAGAATATGCTGGAATAACCGTGATATGCATGGAAATGGTGGTGAAGTGAAGCGGTTGGACCACGAAATGCATGATAGTGACCGTAAAGTGAAGACGCGGGACCGTGAAATGCGTCGAAATCACTGTGAATCAACACAGAATATGCGGGAATGATCATGATATGCATGGAAATGGGGGTGAAGTGAAGCGATTGGACCGCGAAATGCACGGAAGTGACTGTGAAGTGATGACGCGGGACCGCGAAATGCGTCGAAATCACTGGGAATCAACACGGAATATGCGGGAATGATCGTGATATGCATGGAAATGGGGGTGAAGTGAAGTGATTCGACTGCGAAATGCATGGAAGTGAACTTGAAGTGAAGACGCGGGACCACGAAATGTGTCGAAATGTCCGTGAATCAACATGGGATATGCAGGAATGATCGTGATATGCATAGAAATGGGGGTGAAGTGAAGCGATTGGACCGCGTAATGCACGGAAGTGGCCCTGAAGTGAAGACGCGGGACCGCGAAATGTGTCGAAATCACCGTGAATCAATACGGAATATACGGGAATGATCGTGGTATGCATGGAAATGGGGGTGAAGTGAAACGATTGGACCGCGAAATGCACGGAAGTGATCATGAAGTGAAGACACGGGACCGTGAAATGCGTTGAAATGACTGTGAATCAACACGGAATATGCGGGAATGACCGTGATATGCATGAAAATGGGAGTGAAGTGAAGCGATTGGACTACGAAATACACGGAAGTGACCGTGAAGTGAAGATGCGAGACCGCGAAATGCGTCGAAATGACCGTGAATCAACATGAAATATGCTGGAATAACCGTGATATGCATGAAAATGGTGGTGAAGTGAAGCGGTTGGACCGTGAAATGCATGGAAGTGACCGTGAAGTGAAGACGTGGGACAGCGAAATGCGTCAAAATCACCGTGAATCAACACAAAATATGCGGGAATGATCGTGATATGCATGAAAATGGGGGTGAAGTGAAGCGATTGGACCGTGAAATGCACAGAAGTGACTGTGAAGTGAAGACGCGGGACCACGAAATGCATCGAACTCACCGTGAATCAACACAGAATATGCGGGAATGATCGTGATATGCATGAAAATGGGGGTGAAGTGAAGCGATTGGACCGCGAAATGCACGGAAGTGACAGTGAAGTGAAGACGCGAGACCATAAAATGCGTCGAAATGACTGTGAATCAACATGGAATATACGGGAATGACCGTGATATGCATGGAAATGGGGGTGAAATGAATCAATTGGACCATGAAATGCCCGGAAGTGACCATGAAGTGAAGACATGGGACCATGAAATGCGTCGAAATGACCGTGAATCAACACAAAATATGCGGGAATGACCGTGATATGCATGGAAATGGGGGTGAAGTGAAGCGATTGGACCGTGAAATACACGGAAGTGACCGTGAAGTGAAGACGCGGGACTGCGAAATACGTCAAAATGACCGTGAATTAATACGGAATATGCGGGAATGACCGTGATATGCATGAAAATGGGGGTGAAGTGAATCGATTGGACCTCGAAATGTACGGAAGTGACCGTGAAGTGAAGACATGGGACTGTAAAATGCGTCGAAATGACCGTGAATCAACACGGAATATGCAGGAATGACCGTGATATGCATGAAAATGGGGGTGAAGTGAAGCGATTGGATCGCAAAATACACGGAAGTGACCATGAAGTGAAGACGCGGGACCGCGAAATGCGTCAAAATGACCGTGAATCAACATAGAATATGCTAGAATAACCGTAATATGCATGGAAATGGTGGTGAAGTGAAGCGGTTGGACCGCGAAATGCATGGAAGTGACCGTGAAGTGAAGACGCGGGACCGTGAAATGCGTCGAAATCACCGTGAATCAACATAGAATATGCGGGAATGATCGTGATATGCATGGAAATGGGGGTTAAGTGAAGCGGTTGGACCGCGAAATGCATGGAAGTGACCGTGAAGTGAAGACGCGGGACAGCGAAATACGTCAAAATCACTGTGAATCAACACAAAATATGCGGGAATGATCATGATATGCATGTAAATGGGGGTGAAGTGAAGTAATTGGACCGTGAAATACACGGAAGTGACCATGAAGTGAAGACGCGGGACCGCGAAATGCGTCGAAATGACCATGAATCAACACGGAATATGCTGGAATAACCGTGATATGCATGAAAATGGTGGTGAAGTGAAGCAGTTGGATCGCGAAATGCATGGAAGTGATCGTGAAGTGAAGACGCGGGACCGCGAAATGTGTCGAAATCACTGTGAATCAACATAAAATATGTGGAAATGAACGTGATATGCATGAAAATGGGGGTGAAGTGAAGCGATTGGACCGCGAAATGCACGGAAGTGATTGTAAAGTGAAGACGCGGGACCGCGAAATGCGTCGAAATCACCGTGAATCAACACAGAATATGCGGGAATGATCGTGATATGCATGGAAATGGAGGTGAAGTGAAGCGATTGGACCGCGAAATGCACGAAAGTGTCCGTGAAGTGAAGACGCGGGACCATGAAATACGTCGAAATGACCGTGAATCAACACGAAATATGCGGGAATGACCGTGATGTGCATAGAAATGGGGGTGAAATGAATCAATTGGACCATGAAATGCCCGGAAGTGATAGTGAAGTGAAGACACGGGACCATAAAATGCGTCGAAATGACCGTGAATCAACACGGAATATGCGGGAATGACTGTGATATGCATGGAAATGGGGGTGAAGTGAATCGATTGGATCTCAAAATGCTCGGAAGTGACCGTAAAGTGAAGACGTGGGACAGTGAAATGCATCGAAATGACTGTAAATTAACACAGAATATGCGGGAATGACCGTGATATGCATGGAAATGGGGATGAAGTGAAGCGATTGGATTGCAAAATGCGCAGAAGTGACGGTGAAGTGAAGAAGCAGGACCGTGAAATGCGTCGAAATGACCGTGAATCAACACAGAATATGCGAGAATGACCATGATATGCATGAAAATGGGGGTGAAGTGAATCGATTGGACCTCAAAATGCGCGGAAGTGACCGTAAAGTGAAGATGCGGGACCGTGAAATGCGTCGAAATGAACGTGAATCAACATAGAATATGCGGGAATAACCGTGATAAGCATGAAAATGGGGGTGATGTAAAGCAATTGGACCGCGAAATGCGCGGAAGTGACCGTAAAGTGAAGACGCTGGACCGTGAAATGCGTTAAAATGACCGTGAATCAACACAAAATATGTGGGAATCACCGTGATATGCATGGAAATGGGGGTGAAGTGAAGCGATTGGACCGCAAAATGCTCGAAAGCGATTGGACCACGAAATGCGCGGAAGTGACCGTGAAGTGAAGACGGGTGACAGCGAAATGCATCGAATTCACTACGAATCAACACGAAAAAGGCAGGAATGACCCATTTCCATGCTTATCACGGTCATTCCCGCATATTCCATGTTGATTCACGGTCATTTTGATGCATTTCACGATCCTGTGTCTTCACTTCATGGTCACTTTCGCGCATTTTACAGTCCAATCGATTCACTTCACCCCCATTTTCATGCATATCATGATCATTCCTGCATATTCCGTGTTGATTCATGGTCATTTCGAAGCATTTCACGGTCCCGCATCTTCACTTCACGGTCACTTCCGCGTATTTCGCAGTCCAATCGCTTCACTTCACCCCCATTTCCATGCTTATCATGGTCATTCCCGCATATTCTGTGTTGATTCACGGTCATTTCGATGCATTTCACGGTCCCACGTCTTCACTTCACGATCACTTCCGTGCATTTCGCGGTCTAATCGATTCACTTCACCCCATTTCCATGCATATCACGGTCATTCCCGCATATTCCGTGTTGATTCACGGTCATTTCGACACATTTCACGGCCCCGCGTCTTCACTTCACTCTCACTTCCGTGCATTTCGGCCCAATCGATTCACTTCACCCCCATTTCCATGCATATCACGATCATTCCAAAGATATTCCGTCCCGATTCACGGTGATTTTGACGCATTTCGTGTTCCCGCGTCTTCACTTCACTTCGGCCGTCCGCATATTTCACTTGGCCAATCGCCTCACTTCACAATCATTTTCATGCAATTCACTATTCATTCTCACCTATTCCGTGTTGATTCACTGATCATGCTCCTTCACTTCACGGTCATTTCCTAAACCTTAATCTACACCCTAACCTAAACCTATACTTATAACCTAAACTTATTCTCAAATCCCAAAACCTATAACCTAAACTTAAACCTTAACATAAACGTATAACCTATAACCTAAACCCGAACATAAACCCGAACCCGAACTCGAATTCCTAAACCTAAACCTACATTTATAACCTAAATCTATTCTCAAATCCCAAAACCTATAACTACAACCTAAACCTTAACCTAAACCTATAACCTATAACCTAAACATATCACCTAAACTCAATTCCTTAAACCTTAACCTACAACCTAACCTAAACCTATACTTATAACCTAAACCTATTCTCAAATCTAAACCTATAACCTAAACCTAAACCTAAACCTATAACCTATAACCTAAACGTATAACCTATAACCTAAACCCAAACCTAAACCTATACCCCAACCTATAACCTAAACCTAAACCTTAACTTATTCTCAATTACCTAAATCTATAACCTATAATCTATAACCTAAACCTTAACCTATAACCTATAATCTAAACCTATTCTTAAATCCCTAAACCTATAACCTAAACTTAAATCTATAACCTATAACCTAAACCCAAACCTAAACCTATAACCTTAACCTAAACCTAAACCTAAACCTAAACCTAAACCTTAACCTATAACCTAAACCTAAACCTAAATCTAAACCTATAACTTATAACCTATAACCTTAACCTAAAGCTATAACCTATAACCTAAAACCTGAACGTATTCTCAAATCCCAAAACCTAAACCTACAACTAATCCTAATCTCAACTCCCTAACGTAAAGGTAAACCTAAACTTGAAAATCCAAACCTAAACCCGAGCCTGATCCCGCTTATTCCGTGTTGATTCACGGTCATTTCGACGCATTTCACGGTGATGCCCCTTCACTTCACGGTCATTTCCATGCTTTTCACGGTCCAATCACTATACTTCATGGTCATTTTCATGCATATCACGGTCATTGCCGCCTCTTCCGTGTTGATTCACGGTCATTTCGGCGCATTTCACGGTCATGCCCCTTCACTTCATGGTCATTTCCGCGCATTTTGCGGTCTAATCGCTTCACTTCACGGTCATTTCCATGCATATCATGGTCATTCCCGCCTATTTCGTGTTGATTCACGGTCATTTAGATGCATTTCACGGTCATGCCCCTTCACTTGACGGTCATTTCCGTGCATTTCGTGGTCCAATCGCTTCACTTTACGGTCATTTCCATGCATATCACGGTCATTCCCGTCGATTCCGTGTTGATTCACGGTCATTTCGGCACATTTCACGGTCATGCCCCTTCATTTCACGGTCATTTCCTCGCATTTCATGGTCCATTCACCTCACTTCACGCTCATTTCCATGCACTTCACGGTCATTTCCAGCGCATTTCATAGTCATGCCCCTTCACTTCACGGTCATGAATGAAATTGACCGCTAAGTGAATGAAATGGATTTTCGACCATCGACCTGATGGAATCTTGGAAAATAACTAGGTTGGTTGGCTAAAGTAGCTTCTCCTACCCCAAAATCATATAGGGTACATCAAGTAACTAATTTTAGTTTAGAAGATATTCTTGTCAAATGAATAAAGAAAGAAATGAAAAAGGGAAAAAAAAATAATTATACGCTTATATATACATATTTATATAAATATGTGTTAGAGAAAATTATTGGTAGAATAAAGTTTTCCATGTAAAAAAAAAAAAAAAAAAAAACCTTAAAAAAAAACTTAAAAAAAAACCGCACTACGATCAATGGCTATGGGTATAATCCGTAGCCATAGGGCCTGCAGCTGGGCGTGGCCCCGCCGGATAGGTCAGTGAGTGGCGCGGCCGTGCGGGGGGCCGCTAGCTTGGCACGCCCACCCTGGACAGGCCTCTTTGGCTACGGATTTTGGTTGATTTGGCTACGGTTATAATCCGTAGCTAAAAATCTGTATCAAATAAAATAAAATTCAGATTTTTTTTTCAATGTCGAATCTTTATTTTTTTTTGTGTCCCATCATGAGGTCTATGTTATATCCAAACCGTCCATCTATTTGACGAGCTTATATTAATGCTTGAGATGGAAAATAAGACAGATCTAACTATCAAGTGGACCACACTTTAAATGGTAGTGGGGAATTGAACGTCTACCATTTAAACCCTTTTAGTGGTTACAGAAGTTTTGGATCATTATTAAACAAAATTTTCCTCTTCAACCAGGTATTTGTGACCTTATGAATAGATTGGATGGAATATAATTGTTATGGTGGGCCCTACAAAAGTTTCAACGGTGAAAATCAAGTTTCTGCTGCTCTTTGTGGTGTGGTCTAGTTGCTCTCTCTGGATATGATTTTTTTTTTTTTTTTTTTTTTGCATAATGCTTCGAAATGATCTCAAAATATGGATGAACGTTGTGGATATAATAAATACATAACTGTGGGGCCCATGTAACGTTGATCTCTTTTGAACCATTCGTAGGAGTTCGAGGAGCGTCAACGCTGGTCTTCGAGCACCACCGATCCGCTTGAGGAAAAAGCGAGGGGCATTTTCGACCTTTGGAAAGGCGTCCGTATGACAATTGGGTGTATTCTCGCAAGGGAAAATGAGGTGGGCTTAGCCTCCTAAATGGGCCATAAACGGGTCGTATTCTCGCAAATTTCTCTAATATTTTTTATTTCAATTCATCCCAGTAGGAATGAAGTTATTAATGGTAAGGATGGCTTGTAAACATCACTGTCGAACCCAGGTAGATTTTAACGGTAGAAATTTCTTTAACCACATTTTCCTTTAGTATGGCCCACTTAAGCTTCGTCACTGTGGGGCCTGGAAAGGTTTCAACGGTGGAAATCATTATTTCCACTTTTTCCTGTGGTATGGTCTATTTGAGATTTTTATAAGCTTCAATTTTGGGCTCAACGTATAAAATTAAATGGAAAAACGGATGAAAGGTGTGGATAAATCACGTAAATTCACAGTGGGCCCAACTGAATTTTCTGAGTATGACAATCCGATTTCATGGTCGAGTGGGTGCATGAAGGAAACGGAGAAAGATCCGTTAACGGATCTAGCAGAGTAGCATTTATACCCAGGGAACATGCCATTAGTATCTAACCAATGACATTTTGCACAAGATTCTGTGTGGGTCCTACTTAGTTATTTGTGTGAAATCTAACCCCTCTATCCATTTTTTAAGCTCATTTTATGACGTGGGACCAAAATCGAGGAGGATCAAAAACTCATATAGGCCACACGAGAGGAAACAGTGGAGATTTAGTGACCACCGTTGAAATATTTGTATATCCATAAAAGTTTTGTACGATATTTTTTTTTTGGTTTTTTCACTTTATCGAAGTGAAAATGACCTTATAAACGGTTTAGATGCCATATAAACAGCAAGGTAGAGCCTAGGAAGGTTTCAATGGTAGGCATTCCTTTCCCCAATGTTTCATCTCCTATGGCCCACTTGAGTTTTGGATCCTACTCATTTTTGGTAGAATATCTTAAAATGAGGTTAAAAAATGGATGGACGACTTTGATTTCTCACAAACATCGCAACGGGCCTCACCTAGAATCCTTGCGCCGAAACGTCATGCGAAAGGCTTTCTAGGAAATCCGCGTACGAGATAGATTGGTTACTCCCCCTGGCATAGGCCTCGTGGATAGTGGTCGGTGCTCTGGGGGACCCACCATGATGTATGTGTTTCATCCATTCTGTTCATCCATTTTTACAGAGCATTTGAGGGTTTTATACAAAAAATAATAAGGATAAAAATCTTAGGTGGACCACACCACAGGAAAAAAATAATAATGATTGGATATCCACCATTAAAATCCTCCTAAGGCCCACTGTACTGTTTATTTGACATCCAATATGTTGATTAGGTCAAATAGACCCAGATGAAGGGAAACAATAAATATCGGCCTGATCCAAAACTTTTATGGCCCCAAAACATTTTTAATGTTTAATGTTCATTCAACACTGTTTCCTGTAACGTGTTCCACTTGAGAGTGAGATATATCTCATTTTTTTTCTTTCATACCATAAAATGATCGATAAAAATAGATGGACGGAATGGATGAAATATATAAATCATGGTGGGGCCCACATAAGATCGACAACCACCAATTGTTCTTTGTGAGGAGTAGCTAATTCATTTCCGTCGCTGACAGAGGGCGTCTGTTGGACACCCTACGGTCAGTGACATCACCAAGTTTTGTGGGCCCCACTATGATGTATTTGTTATATCCACACTGTCCATCCATTTTGAGATATCATTTTAAATCATGATCCAAAGAACGAGGCAGATAAAAATTTGTAGTGGACCCCACCATAGAAAGCAGTGGGATAGTGATTTCCACCGTTGAAACTATCTTAAGGCCCATCGTAATGTTTATTTGAAATCCAACTAGTTCAAAAGTTAAAAATTACATGAAATATGAGAAAACACAAATATCATCTTCATATAAAACTTTTTCTGCCTTTAGAAGTTTTTAACGATGGGCGTCACTATCCCATTATTTTCTGTGCTGGGGTCCATTAGAGCTTTGGATTTAATTCGTTCTTTGGATATTGCCCTAAAATGATCTCTACAAATGGATGGAAGGTGTGGATATAAAACATACATCATGGTGGGGCCCAAAAATGAGAGATAAATATCAGGTGGACCACACCACATGAAAACAATAGTGATTGGATATCCATCATTAAAATCCTCATAAGGTCCACTGTATCATTTATTTGGTATCCAATGTGTTTTTTAGGTCATACAGGCCTAGATGAAGGGGGAAAACAAAAATCATCTTGATCCATAAGTTTTATGGCCCCCGAAATGTTTTTAATAGTTGATGCTCATTCAACACTGTTTCCTGTAATGTGGTCCATTTCAGATTGGGATATACCTCATTTTTGGTCTCATGCCATAAGATGATCTTTAAAAATAGATGGAAAACATGGATTAAACACATACATCATGGTGGAGCCCACATAGCACCAACCACTAGCCATTGGCTAGTGTCGGGAGAAGTTGCCAATCTGTTCCCCTTATTTATGGTGCAGTCCATTTAATCTTTGGATATGATTCATTTTTTGGGTAATTCTCTAACATGATCTTGAAAAATGGATGAACGGTGTGGGTTGATCCCAAACTTTTGGTAAATCCAAAACTTAAGTGGACCATGCCACATGAAACAATGTGAAATAATGATTTCCACCGTTGATACCTTCCTTGGGCCCATAGTAATGTTTATTTGTCATCCAACCTGTTCATAATATCAAACAGATATGAATGAAGAGAAAACACAAACATCGGCTTGATCCAAGACTTCTATGGCCTCCAAGAATTTTTCAATGGTAGAGGTTCAATCACACTATTTCTTGTGGTGTGGTCCACTTGAGCTTTGGACATGATTACTTTTTGTTCTTTAGACCCCAAATCATCTGTTAAAATGGATGAACGGAGTGGATAAAATAAATAATTAATGGTAGACCCCACAAAGTTAACTTAGGATAATTAGTAAATCACCTAAATGGAGTGGAGAGGGGTTTCCTTTCATAATCATTTATTGGGTTTGCCTAAATGTGATTCAGATATCCAACCCACTCATTATGTGTGTCCCACTTGGATGAGGGGTCAAACCAAGTTTTAGCCGCATCCAAAACTCACGTGGGCCCCACCAACTTCTTTTATATTTTTTAGGATGTCTTCACATGGTTTTAGATGGTATAGCCCACCTGAGTTTCGTATACGAATGATTTTTTTACATATCTCATAACCTGAAGGAGACACATTAAATTCATGGTGTTGATGTTCGACACACATAATGATGGGACCCACAAAACTTACATCAACACTTAGGTTCTCACGAGGTCAATAAAGTTGGGTGACAATTTTGACCAAAATATTTGCCCCATTTTACCTGTCTGCTCCATTCACTCTATTTCTCTAATCAATACTCAATTTCAATAGTTATTCATCCCGATCAGGTTACATATGAAAAAGATATTGGGCATACAAGATTGATCAATAATTTTAGTGAAATTTGATTTAAACATTTGAAGTTTTTTACTCTTTAATCTGGACTGATTAGATTGTCCAAAAACGGTTAATGCTACAATTAGTGGATGTGCCTAATAATTTAGTAATTTTTTTTCAAATATAAATTTTAATTTCCATTTAAAAATAACATATTTTAATAAAATAACATTTCTCTTATAAAATGCATATTTTTGAAAATATTTTAACAAAATAACATTTTTATTATAAATTATTTCTAAAAAAATTTAAATACAAATTCTGAATTTTTATTTTCAAAATTTTAAAATATTTTCTCATATTTTAAATGTTTTCTAAATCATTTCAAAATGCCGATTTTCTTTTCTTCAAAATAAGCATCATTTTATTTTCAAAAATTTTCTCAAACATTGTTAAAATTTTAAACTCCTCAATATTCTTTTTCATGTAATATTACAAATATTTAAATATAACATTTTAATTATAAAAAATAAAAAAATATCCACATGATATAAGAACCATATATATATATATATATATACACAGAAAAACAGAGGATTATTACCGATGGTTGCTGGTTGTCCGTAAAAACAATTAGCGACGGTTATCTGCCGTCGGGAAAATTTTTATTTATTTGCAGAAACCCTTTCCCGACAGTTTTAGTGCATCGAAAAAACTGTCATACTTTCTGTCTAGGTGGTAATCTTTGGTACCTAGTGGGAAAAGTTTACCGAAGCGGTTTTTCGTCAAAGAAATCGCGCTTTTAAGTGAACCTTTTCCCGACGGTTTTCATTCGTCGGCAAAGCTGTCATGCTTTTGGTCCCTGGAGGGAATCTTTGGTCCCTGGCGGGAACCTTTTCCCGACGGTTTCAGAACATTGGCAAAACTGACATGGACCCTTTTCCGACGGTTTTAGTTCGTCGGCAAAACTGTCATGCTATCAGTCATGGCGGGAACTTTTTTCCGACGGTTTTAGTTCGTCGGTAAAAAGCAATATTACCGACCCTCGAACGAAACTAGTACGGGATTTTTGCTGACGGTTGATTTCTGTTGGGAAAAATAATTTGACCGATGACATTGGTATTCGTCGGTATTCATGTCCTTACCAGATTTTTCCCGACGGTTGATGTCCGTCGGTAAAAACACATTTACCAACGAAACTGTTTTTCATCGGTACTACCATTGTACCAAATTTGTGCCAACGTGTCATGTCCATCAAGAAAAATACTTCTACCCACGAAGATAGATTTAGTCGGTAATTACATCATACAAGATTTTTGCCGACGGTTCATGTCCGTCAAGAAATACACTTTTACCACGAAAATAATTTTCGTTGGTAAAAGCTCTTTTTTACCTACAAAAAAAAAATCGCAGGTAAAAGTTTCGTTGGTAAAAATCCTGTTTCTTGTAGTGAATACTCAATTTCAATAGTTATTCATCCCGATCAGGTTACATATGAAAAAGATATTGGGCATACAAGATTGATTGACAATTTTAGTGAAATTTGATTTAAACATTTGAAGTTTTTTACTCTTCAATCTGGACTGATTAGATTGTCCAAAAACAGTTAAAGCTACAATTAGTGGATGTGCCTAATAATTAGTGGATGTGCCTAATAATTTAGTTATTTTTTTTTCAAATATAAATTTCAATTTCCATTTAAAAATAACATATTTTAATAAAATAACATTTCTTTTATAAAATGCATATTTTTGAAAATATTTTAACAAAATAAAATTTTTATTATAAATTATTTCTAAAAAAAATTAAATACAAATTCTAAATTTTTATTTTCAAATTTTCAAAATATTTTCTCATATTTTAAATGTTTTCTAAATAATTTCAAAATGCCGATTTTCTTTTCTTCAAAATAAGCATCATTTTATTTTCAAAAAATTTCTCAAACATTGTTAAAATTTTAAACTCCTCAATATTCTTTTTCCTGTAATATTACAAATATTTAAATATAACATTTTAATTATAAAAAATAAAAAAAATTCCACATGATATAAAAACTATATATATATATATATACAGAAAAAAATAGGATTATTACCGATGGTTGCTGGTTGTCGGTAAAAACAATTAGCGACGGTTATCTGCCGTCAGGAAAATTTTTATTTATTTGCGGAAACCCTTTCCCGACGGTTTTAGTGCATCGAAAAAACTGTCATACTTTCTGTCAGGTGGTAATCTTTGGTACCTGGCGGGAAAAGTTTCCCGACGGTTTTCGTTCGTCGGCAAAACTGATGCTTTTGGCGGGAATCTTTTCCCGACGGTTGTCATTCGTCGGCAAAACTGTCATGCTTTTAGTCCCTGGCGGGAACCTTTTCCCGACGGTTTCAAAACGTTGGTAAAACTGACATGGACCCTTTTCCGACGGTTTTAGTTCGTCGACAAAACTGTCATGCTGTCAGTCATGGCGGGAACCTTTTTCCGACGGTTTTAGTTTGTCGGTAAAAAGTAATATATTACCGACCCTTGAACGAAACTAGTACGGGATTTTTGCCGACGGTTGATTTCCGTCGGGAAAAATAATTTGACCGACGACATTGGTGTTCGTCAATATTTACGTCCTTACCAGATTTTTTCCGACGGTTGATGTCCGTCGGTAAAAACACATTTACCAACGAAACTATTTTTCATCGGTACTAACATTGTACCAGATTTGTGCCAACGTGTCATGTCCGTCGGGAAAAATACTTCTACCCACGAAGATAGATTTAGTCGATAATTACATCGTACAAGATTTTTGCCGACAGTTCATGTCCGTTGGGAAATACACTTTTACCTACGAAAATGAAATTTCATTGGTAAAAATAATTTTTTTGAAATTTTTTTTTCAAGAAATAAAAATAACCATTACAAACGAAAATTCACGTTGGTAAAAGTACACTTTTACCTGCGAAATTACAATTTACGTTGGTAAAAGTAGACTTTTACCTACGAAAAAAAAATCGTAGGTAAAAGTTTCGTTGGTAAAAATCCTGTTTCTTGTAATGGAGCTAGACATTGTTATCTAGTGGCATGGCTCGCATAATGTGTAGATGAGTGGGGTTACAGTAAACTGTTGTAAGGATTGGATGTTGCACGCACTTAATAGGTTAGAAGGTATTCACTGGGTGCATCGATAACCTGCGGTCCAAACAGTTGGACTTGTGATTAAGTGCGCCCATACCGTGGGGTCCACCTTAATGCATGGTTTTGATGTTTACTTTGTCAATATGTCTTGTTAGATTATTTGATCAGAGCATAATCCCTAAAATAAAGTACATCTAAGAAGGTGGACCATATTATAGGAAATAATGGTGATTGAGTATTAGTGGGCTACAAATTTTTTAGATCAAGCTTTATATATATATATATATATATATATATTCATTTTTATGTAACATTATCAACAGGTTGGATGGCAAATAAACATTACGGTGGGCCCTAGGTATTGTACCATATTTCTAGAAATTATGGAAAAGTTATTAGAAGAGTGACATGTGGTATTGTATGAGGGACAGGAAATTGGAAAAATAGGAAAGATAAAAGGATCCTCATAGATTTGGAGAGCTCTTTTTGAGCTTACAACTAGCATAAGTCTAATTCTACACGTCAGTGGATGATTGACAGAATATCATGGTCGATATATAAGAAGCACGGTCGAGTTGTTTAAGATATAAAAGGTGACTGAGGATGACCAAAACAAAACCTTGGCCGATGAAAGTGAAGCATGTGGTCGAGAGACATTCGAAAAAAGAACAATCACAAACGATAAACATAATAGAGAGAAGAAACAAGAAAGATACTTTTTGACTGATGTAACTATTGCAGTAATGGAAGAAGGATCTGGATAAATAAGCTACAACAAGAATCTATAAATAGCAAAGGAAATCAACAGAGAAAGATCATCTCAAACCTACCCAATCTAACACAACAAACAAACTTATATATCAATTTACTTTATCTCAGTTTATCTTAAAAATAGCAGTAATCAAGTAGCTGTAATCTTTAGTTGTAATCCAAGTCTACGCTCATACTCTAGATTTATTCTTCATCCAATATCACATAGTTCTTTAAAGAGATGCATTCTTGCAGTTGCTCCTAGTGATCAATTGTAAGTTTTTCCTTTTGTTTGATTACACTGGTATTGTGAAAGTCTTTTCTTATGGAAGACCAAAAATAATCCATCTTCGGAGGAAGAACCACGCCCTCTTATTATCGCATGATTGTTATAAACTTCTGCAAATGGTTAAGTGACCAATCTTCTCATAATCTGGTCATATACGTTCGTATTGGGTGTATCTGCTTATTTTGGCACTTGGGGTCAAAGTTGATCTGTTTAGATTGAGCTGTTGAATCGATTGTAGCATGCCCGCATAATTAAAACAAACCAAGACCAACATTTTTTGGCACACCCAGTGGGACTATAAATTACTTAGTTTCCATAATATTTGGTTGACTCAAATATATTTATCAGTGTAATATTCATTCAGAATCATGAGTTGAAGTGGTGGTCGTAATACTTCAACAACTGTTGTTGTGACAAATGGGCCTCGTACTCACACGGAGTAGGTACAAGTCCAACAAGTGCCTGAGCAAGGAGATTCACCACCCAATCTAGTGTTTTTTTCCTCTAAACCCAAATAGACCATCAACATCTCATGGTTGAACCTCTTGAGATTATGTAAGTCGAGATGGTTGATATGCAAAAGGAGATTTAACACATCGCAAAACTATCATGAGTTCAATTAGAACATTCAATTTCTTCCTTTATTTTTGGGTCACTTCTGCCGTCATTTGTATAGGTGGTTGCTTATATGGCCGACACCCTTCTTTTATAGGCAGTCTATGTTCGACCAAACCCTAGTCAAGTCCAAGTAATTCATGATAATCCTATGTAAAGAAATTAATAAATTCTTTGAGCAAACCAGTCAGCAACTTTTATTTTGAGGTCCTAGCAAATTACTAATGAGCATTGGCTTTGGGTCTTACTTGGTCTCCAGGCTCACCTCTACTAAGAGATCCTGAACTTGGGCCTGAGAATCTCTCTATGACCTTCCTGATGGATTGCCTCCCATGCGAGATATTCAACACCATATCGACATTATTCCAAGGTCCAGCATACCCAATCGTCATCACTACCGAATGAGTCTAATATAAAGCAAAGAAAAGTAGAGGAATTGATCATCAAGAGTCTAATCCGAGAAAATATGAGCCCATGCGCTGTTCCAGCCATATTAACTCCTAAGAAATATGGGAGTTAGCACATGTGTGTCGACAGTCAGGAGAACAACAAGATTACTATAAAATATAGGTTTCCCATACCATAGATGGACGATATGTTGGACATTCTTGAGGGTGAAATATAATTTTCTAAATTGGATTTGAGGATGAGTATATTTAGAAAATTATACTATCGTGTGATGAGTATATAGTATCGTGTGATGAGTGGAAGATGAATTTTAAGACCAATAATGGGTTATATGAATGGTTGTTGATGCCCTTTGGTCTTTTGAACGCACCTTGTACATTCATGAGGTTAATGATCCAAGTTTTGAAACCATTCATTGGTTAGTTCATAGTGGTCTATTTCGATGACATTTTGATATACAGTCAAAATGAAGTAAGCCATATGAAACATCTTAAATAAGCCCTTCAAGTGCTCACTGAGAATAAGTTATACCTCTATCTAATAAAAATACATCTTTTTTTACCGAAAGACTGACATTTTTGGGCTTTGTCGTGACGTCCACTAGCATTTGGGTGGACGATGAAAAGGTGAGAGCCATCAGGGAATGGCCGGTTTCGATAAACATGAATGAAGTATGGAGTTTTTATGGATTGGTGACATTCCATCGTCGGTTCATGAAGAATTTCAGCACTATTGTATCACCGATTACAGATTATATGAAAAAAGAACCATTTGAGTGGACCGACAAAGCTGACAAGAGATTTTCTAAAATCAAGCACAGATTGTCCAAAAGTCTGAGTTCTCGTACTTCTCAGCTTCGACAAACTATTTGAGATCGAATGCGATGCTTTATATGTTGGAATTGAGAGAATTTTGTCATAAGAAAGCAGGCTAGTAGCCTTCCACAGTAAAAAACTTAGTAATGCACGTAAAAAGTAGTCGACATATGAGCTCGAATTATACGCAGTGGTCCAGACACTGCAACATTACTTAATTTATATGGAATTCATTCTTTAAATAGACCATCGAGCTCTCAAATTCATTAATAGCCAATGTGAATCGTGTGCATGCTATGTGGGTTTCATTCTTGTAGGAATTTACATTTGTGTTAAAGCATAAATTTGGGCAATAAAATAAAGTGACTGATGCATTTGGCTAATGTGTAACTTTGTTAGTCATTATGAGCAATGAGGTTGTCGAGTTCGAATGCCTTAATAACATATATGCCACCGCCAACGACTTTAAGGACACGTGGATTAGATGCTAAGAGGGTCATTCTAGTGACCTACATATGCAAGACGATTTTCTTTTTAAGGAAATCAACTGTGTATCCCCAAAAGTTCTCTAAGGGAGCAGATTGTCCAAGAGTATATGGAGGCGGCCTTAGTAGACACCTTAAGCAAGACAAGACGCAAAATCTTGTTGATGAACGATATTACTGGCTACAATTGGTACATGATGTAGGTAGAGTGGTGCAACGATGTCATATTTGTCAGACCTCTAAGGGGTAATATCAAAATATGGGTCTCTACACACCATTACATATGCTTGATGACCCTTAGGAGGACTTATCTATGAATTCGTGCTTGGTCTCGCACAAACATAGCGTGGCATGAATTTAATTTTCGTGGTGGTAGATTGTTTCTCAAAGATAGTGCAATACTTTATCACATGTAAGAAGACCATCGATGCAACATATGTGGTGAAACTATTCTTCAGGAAAATCGTGCGACTACATGGGGTTCCCAAGACCATTACTTCTGAACTTGACATGAAGTTCATTAGCCACTTCTAGTGGACTTTATGGAATCGATTTGGTATGTGTCTTCAATTCAGTAATGGCCTAGCATTCGCAGATTGATGGGTAGGCTAAAGTTATGAATCACACATTAGGAAACCTCCTCCAGTGTATTTCAAGTTCAAGCTGAAGTAGTGAGATTTGGCGTTGTCTCAAGTGGAGTTTCTATTCGATAATATGGTGAATTGCTCGACAGGAAAGTCTCTGCTCCAGATTGTTTATGGTCGAGTGCCCCGCCACATACTTGAATCGATCTCTTTGCCTAAGCTCTCGAGCATGAGCATTACAACAGAGCATATGGCGGACTGAATCATGGGCAATCATGTGGATGTGCAAGACAAGTTGCAAGCTTCGAACAACAAGTATAATGAGCAAGTCGACAAGCATCAACGACAAAAGGTGTTCGAAGTAGGCAACAATGTTACGCAAGGATAGATTTTCAACCAGGACCTATAGCAAGTTGAAGAACAAGAAGATTGGACTGGTAGTGATTCTCTTAAAGATCAATGACAAAGCTTACGTCATTGATTTTTCAAATGACATGGAAATCTCGTCTACTTTCAATGTTACATACCGGATTGAGTGTCATGAACCGAAGTTGGACGAGAATTCGAGGCTGAGTTCTTTTCAAGTGGAGGGGACTAATGTAGAGCGGGTTGGAGGCTCTTTCATAGCAAAGATGGACCAGAGAATGCCTGATCGGAGGCGAAAATGATCTGCATTGTCAGAACCTTAAATCAGTCACATCTCACAAACCGAGATGATTTTTTTGACATTATATATGATTTTGGTGTAGAGAACCTACTTAAGCCAACTAACCCACTATGTCGGGTTGCCCACGCCAAATTTGCGATATTCCATCAGATTGACAGTCAAAAGTCTCATTTATTTTCATTTTTATTATAAATAATAAGTTTTAGTTGGATTATAACTTTTGATCCTTTGAGTTGTATAAGTCGTTACCAATATGAAATGGGGTTAGAAAAGTTAGGAGAATAATGTGGTTGGCCAAATTGGACATTTACTATTTTTGGTCAAAAACCATGTAATCCGGGTAGAATAGAGGTCATCCATAAATAATAAGTTTACTATTTATAGTAAGTCAGGTTTTTAGGGTGTTTGAGTTGGAGTAAGTCTAAAATTTTGTCTTAAATTTGAGCTCATTATTTAAAGGAAGGTTTGAGATCATTATTTAAAGGGTTGTAATTTCAATTCTTTTTTTTCTTTAAAAAATAAAATAAAATTATTATCATCAGGTCAAATTATTTTAAAATTATTAGGAATTATTCCCTCATGTATCCCTTGTGAATTTGAGGAAGCTTTGCGAGGAATTTAAAAAACTTCATGGATTCACATAATTATTTCCTAAAGAAGATAGTGATCAACCTCATCATGTCTCTCCCTGCGCCAATTACGGTGGGTCCTAGGAAGTTTTTAATGGTTCGGTGTTCAATCGCTACCATTTTCTATAGTATGGTCTACTTGAGAATTCATTTTTATTTATTTTTATTGTTTTTCCAATTTTGAGTTCATCCACTAAAACGATAGACAGCCAGGATATAGAATACATGAATCAAGGTGGGCCCCATGTTACGGGCCGCAGGGCTGAAAGTCAGACGGGTTAGGTCAAGTTGGTGCTAAACCCTAGCCCAACCCAAGGTTCTTGTACCTCAACCCTAACCCAACCCAACCTCAGGTTGGGAATTCCCAACCTAAGCCCAACCCAAGTGAGTTCAGTCGGGTTGGTCGGGTTGACCCTGTGGATACATGCTAATATTTTAATGATTGCACTAGTTTATTATATTTAAATACATGTCTTATTTTTTATATCTATAATTTTATTAATTACATATGTAGTTATTTAACGTAAAGAACTTCATTTATTCTAAACAAACAAGCTAAAATATAGGACAACTACTTATTTAAAAGTTGTGTTGTGTAGCACACAATCTATTTAGGAGAGAAATCCTACATTTCTTGTTAGCTTGGGTCATCGGAAATTATGTAGACCAATGAGACCCGATAGCACCGAAATTTCCTATGTCTTCAACACATAATCCACACTCAATTATAATTTATAAGTAACTTATATATTGATTGGGTTTGGGTTGGGTCGGGCAACCCAAGACCTTAACCCGAGCCCGACCCAAGTTTTATCGGGTTGGTGTTTGTATAGCCCAAGCCCAAGATCGGACTCGATACATCCTGCCCAAGCCCAACCCAATGTCGGGTTGGTCACGGGTCGGTCGGGTTCAACCCACCTAACTTTCAGCCCTAATAACCGATCATGCCTTTGTGGGCCTGCTTCCAGCTGCACGTGGCACGTGTGATGGGGTGCGCCGTGCAAGCGGAAGGGGTTCACCGAAAGTGTCGAAGCCGACATGAAATCCTTCCATCTTTTCCTCGACAACATAACCAAGTGGGTCCTCTTAAGTGAAGCGTGAGTGGGCATTATTGCATACGAGAAATGATTAGATTCATATTTAGACCCTTGCAATTGAGGATTACGCACTTCACTTCCTGCTAACGTGCAAGATGTGAGAAACATCCTTGTCGTGCAAACAATGGGAATAGTCATGAAAATCATCTATCACGGAAATTAAGATGATGAACTTCATCAAGTAGGATATAATTAGACATTGGGTTAGATCACTAGCCATCCACTGATTTCTATGTTTTATTCCATTCAACGAGTGAATCAGACTGACCTTTTTTTTAAAAGTGAAAATATATTCATTTCAGAAATGAACTATACAACACACCCACACTTCGGGCCTACCTGGGAAAAAAAGGATCTAAGGAAACGGCCTATCGTAATACTTACATAACACCTACCCCCAAGCCCACGGTGAACACCCGAGTGAACGTGCCTAACAACACCCAACCCTACCTTATCTAGGAACAAAAGCCCCCTGATCTCTTAAGGGGAGGTTGCCAGATATGGAAGAGAAGAAGAAATCTTGAAATTTCGATCCTCTGTAGGCCATCATATCTGCTGGCCTGTTGCCCTCCCTGAGAATGTGAGCAAAGGACACAACAACCCTCTTTGTCAACCTTTCAATCCTCTGCATCCTCTGAATCAGACCGACTTTTTTAATAGATGATATCACTACGCCAAAGAGGCCAATTTGCGACATAATTTGGCGACGGACTTCGTCTGTCGCTAAAATCTCTTGGTTTAACGACGGATTTGATCCGTCGCTAACGAAAAAAGTCCGTCGCTAAACTTCCCTTTCTCGAATATCCGTAGTCCGAACGTCGCGGAATTTAGCGACGGACCTTAATCCGTCGCTAAAATCTGATTTACGACGGTTTTTTGTCCATCGTAACTAGGCGACGGATGAAATCCGTCGCAAATTTTGATTTGGCGACGGAAACTAAATTGTTAAAATTCCCGCCCAAAATACAAATTGGTGCGCTTTTCAGTTGATTTTGCGACGGATCCGGTCCGTCGTAAAAGGACTTGCCTTGACATTATTTTTTTTCATTTTTTTTTAAAGAATATGGTGGAAAATTAAGTTTATTTGTAGTCTAATAATTGTTTTTTAATAGAATTTCAGTGGTTTAATTGTACATATTTGTATGTAAGATTATTTTTTAACAACTGATTGAATGCAAAAAGAAAATTTATTTTGTTTTTATATCAAACGAGTGGAATTTTTATTTTCATTTTTTAATTAAAACTAATATTTAAATGATTTGTAATATCACATGAAAAAGAAGATTGAGAAGTTAAAATTTTTTAATAATGTTTGAATAAAAAAATTATATTTTGAAAAAATAAAAATCGTGATTTAATAAAAATCTATTTTGTGGGAACAAAAAGAATATTTAATAAAGTTGATAAATTTGAAAAAAAAAAGTATTTGATTTGGAGAAAAAATAATATCTTGAAAAAGAAAATTAGAAGTATTTTAAAAATTGTGAAAATTTCACAATGTTAAAAAATGAAAATATTTTAAAAAAGAAAATGAGAGTTTGAAATTTAAAAAATTTTAAAAAAATTGTGAAGTTTAATAAAAATTGACAAGTTCAAATAAAATGCTTTTTAAATAATGAAGAAGTGAAAAGGAACTGAATTTTTTTTAAATAAAACAATATTAAAAAATTGATACTTTATCAAAAAACAAACATCTTGAAATAAAAAATAAATAAGTTGAAAATTTTTGTGATTTTGAAAAATAATTGAAAATGTTCAAAATTCGAAATTAAAAGAAAAAGTTATTTATAAAAACACTAAGATTTTGAAAAAGTATATATAATTTTTTTAAAAAATTGAAAAGTTGAAAATAACATGATGCTTTTGAAGAAAAAAATTGGCATTTTGGAATTGTTGGGAAAAAAATTAAAAATTGTGAAATTTTAAGATATTTTGAAAATAAAAATTTAGAATTTGTATTTTAATTTATTTTTTGAAATATTTTATAATAAAAATGATATTTTGTTAAAAAATTTCAAAGAAAAATTAAGAGTAAAAAATATATATTTTGAAAAAAAATGTAATTTATCCATGAAAATGTAATTTTAAATGGAAATTGATATTTATCTGTGAAAAAAAAAATATTTTTTAATAAATTATTAGGCACATCCACTCATTAAACATTTAACCACTTTTGGACAATTGAATTAGTACATATTGAAGAGTAAATAACTTCATATGTTTAAATCATATTGTGATTTCTATTCATTCATATATATTTGATATTATGAATAGGTTGGATGGCAAATAAACGTTACTATGGGCCCAATGAAGGTATCAATGGTGGAAATCATTATTCCACATTGTTTCGTGTGGCATGGTCCACTTGAGTTTTGGATTTACTGAAAATTTGGGATCAACCCACACCGTTCATCCATTTTTCGAGATCATTTCAGAGAATTATTCCAAAAATGAATCATTTCCAAAGATTAAATGGACCGCACTACAAATACAAGCATGGATGGAAACGTATTAGCTACTCCCCTGCCACCCTCTCATTGGCTAGTATTCGGTGCTATGTAGGCCCCACCATGATGTATGTATTTCATCCATTATGTTCATCCATTTTTACTGATCATTTTAGGGCTTGATCAAAAAAATGATAGGGATATAAACCTAAGTTTGGACCACATCATAGGAAAACAATATTGATTGGATATCCACCATTAAAATCCTCTTAAGGGCCACAGTACTATTTATTTGACATCCAATCTGTTGATTAGATCATACAGGCCCTGATGAAGGGAAAAAATAAAGATAAGCTTGATCCAAAACTTTTATGGCCCCCAAAAGGGTTTCAATGGTAGACGTTCAATCCCTCACTGCTTTTTTCAGTGTGGTCCACTTGATGGTTAAATCTGTCTTATTTTTTTTGTCTCAAGCCTTGCAGCGAGCTCGCCAGTTGGATGGACAGTTTGGATATAATACATACCTCACAATGGGACCCACAAAATTTGCTGACGTCAGCCAACTATTCATCTCCCTTCATTTAGCTGGAAATGGATTGGCTACTCCCCTACCGATTTCCATGGTCAGTGGTTGGTGCTATGTGGGCCCCACTATGATGTACGTGTTTTAACTATTCCGTTCATCCATTTTCTCAGATTATTTTACAGTTTTATACCAAAAATTAGCGGGACATAAATCTCAGGTGAACCACACCACATGAAAACAATGACGATTGGATATCTATCATTAAAATCCATCTTAAGGCCCATCTTGTTTATTTGACATCCAATCTGTTAATTAGATCATATAGGACCAGATGAAGGGAAAAACCAAAGATTAGCTTGATCCAAAACTTTTATGGCCCCCAAAAGGTTTTTAATGGTCCACGCTCATTCAACACTGTTTCCTGTAATGTGGTCCATTTGAGATTGGGGTATACCTAATTTTTAGTCTTATACCATAAAATTTTTAGGAAAAATAGATGGACGAAGTGGATGAAACACGTACGTCATGTTGGGGCCCACAGAGCACCGACCACCAGCCATTGGTTGGTCGCCACTTTTTAATGGGATGCGGATTTCCTGCTAAAGCCCTTGGCGTCTGCGCAAGGATATTTTGTTGTAGTCTAATAAGTGTTTTTAATAGAATTTTAGTAGTATAATTGTACATATTTGTACATAAGATTATTTTTTAACAATTGATTGCATGAAAAAAAAAATTATTTTGTTTTTATAACAAATGAGTGGAAATTATTTTATTTTTTAATTTAAAACTAATATTTAAATGATTTGTAATATCACATGAAAAAGAATATTGAGAATAAAAAATTTAACAATGTTAGAGAAAAAAAATGAGATTTTGAAAAAATAAAAATCGTGATTTAATAAAAATCTATTTTGTGGGAAAAAAGAAGAATATTGAATAAAGTTGATAAATTTGAAAAAAAAAAACATTTGATTTTAAGAAAAAATATTATCCTGTAAAAGAAAATTAAAAATATTTTAAAAAGTGTTAAATTTTTTAGTGTTGAAAAATGAAAATATTTTGAAAAAGAAACTGAGAGTTTGTATTTTGAAAATTGAAATAAAATTGAGATTTTGGTAAAAATTGACAAGTTTGAATAAAATGCATGCTTTTAAAAAAAATGGGGAAGTTAAAAGGAATTGAAAATTTTAAAATAAAACGATATTAAAAAATTGATACTTAATAAAAAAACAAACATTTTGAAACGAAAAATAAAAAGTTAAAAAAATTTGTGATTTTGAAAACAATGAGATTTTGAAAAAAAAAATATCATTTTAAAAAAGAAAATTGAAAAGTTGAAAACAAAATTATGCCTTTGAAGAAGAAAAAAAAATTGGCATTTTGGAATTTTTGGGAAAAATAAAAAAGAAAATTTGTGAAAATTTTACAGTTTTTGAAAATAAAAATTCAGAATTTGTATTTTAATTTTTCTAAAAATTATTTTTTTAAAAATGATATTTTGTTAAAAGTTTTCAAAGAAAAATTAAGAATAAAAAATATACATTTTGAAAAAAATATTATTTTTAAATGGAAATTGAAATTTATCTGTAAAAAAAAAATTTAATAAATTATCAGGCACATCCACTAATTGAACAATTAACTGTTTTTGGACAATCAAAACTAAAAAATGATAGGAATATAAACCTAAGGTGGACCACATCATAGGAAACTAATATTGATCGGATATCCACCAATAAAATCCTCTCAAGGCCCACTGTACTGTTTATTTGACATCCAATCTGCTGATTAGATCAAATAGGCCCTGTTGAAGGGAAAAAACAAAGATCAGCTTGATCCAAAACTTTTATGGCCCCCAAAAGTTTTCAATGGTAAATGTTCAATCCCCCACTGCTTTTTTTTTAGTGTGGTCCACTTGATTGTTAGATCTGTCTTATTTTTTGTCTCTAGCTTTAGGACGAGCTCGCCAGTTGGATGGACGGTTTGGATATAACACATACCTCACGATGGGACCCACAGAATTTGCTGATGTCAGCCAACTCTCACTCCATTTCGCCGGCCCTAAAACGAGTTTTCTCTCTCCCTCTCATACACTCTCCTCTCCATCTATCCCTCTCCCAGCGCCGGCCCTAAAACGATATCTGTCTCTCTCCCTCTCATCCGCTCTCCTCTCCCTCTCCCTCTCCCTCTCATCTCTCTCTCATTCTCTCCACCCATGTTCCTGTTGCCGAAGCCCTACCCACGGACGCCATCTCTCTCTGAAGCTCGGTTGAGGTATTTCTCTCTCTCTCTCTCTCTATCTTTCAATCTCTCTCAATCTCAATGCCGATTTAGGGATTTGGGGATTTTAGGGTGGATCGTCCAAAATAGGGATTTGGGGATTTTAGGGTGGATTTGTCAATGCATATGGGGATTTACGTGATCAGAACCCATCCATTCTGCAATCCACGTTGTAATGGGCCATGGCCAAAGATCAGTCCAATTGGATAGTCCAAGCTCTACTTGATTTGAGGAAAAAAACGCAAGTCCTTGGGCCCTGTTCTGATTGAGCATTTAGGATGGTCTGATAGGCCTGATTTTTTGAACTATGCTCATGTATGGTGATCTTGTACAAGTCTTCCATACATTCCTGTGGAAACTTGTGTGTAAAAATGTGTGAAGTTAGCATTTCATCATATTCTTGCCCTCCTTAAAGCTCCTGGTAACAAAGGAAATTCTAAAATGGCGCCTATGCTTTGGTAACCAAGCAGAGGACGCACATGCTCTGTGGATTTTGTGCATCTGAAGTCAGATTAAGTGTGCTTTTAATTTATTTTAATTTTTAATGCAAATGTGCGTGTGCATTAAAGAATGGTGCATAGTATGATGTATGATATCGAATGCATCAAATGCTTCAATATAATTGCTAAATGCCTCTTTAATCAAATGAACCGTATACATGTTTGCAGGAACTCTTGCATGCTTCTATTGCTTCTTCACAGAAACTTATAGTGGAATGGGTTCCAGATACCCACCTTGAAGATACAAGCTCCGCAAAAGAGGTTTATATTTGAACCCACACAACCGACATGGCATCCTTTTCCCGCCAATTTGAACAAATCAAACAGAAATTTGGCCTTTTTTTTTTTTTTCGGCCATGCATGCGGGTTTAGCGAAGAATCAATGGTATTTCCACAAGCGTAAAATGTTTTGTGAGTTAATGTTGTCTGTTCTCGTCCCTCTAGGCACACTCGGTGCGGTGTCAATTGGTCGCCCTTTTTTTTCTTTCTTGTTCCGGCCTATGTAACCAGTAAAGAATCTGAAAAAGGAAAAACCTCTATGGAAAAATTTTGGATGCTAATAGATCTTCTCATTCCTGAAAAATAGAATTGAACCACCAAGTACTTTAGCATGAATAAAATAAGGACATGCTACTTAAGAATTCTAATATTGGAGTAAGATGCTCATCAGGTTTAGATAGCTTCTAGATGGTCACGACACCAAGGTAAGCACCACTTTTGGATAAGCACATTAATCTGCATCAATAGCTAAGGGAATGACATCTTAAAAAACATGTATGTGTTCTGTCAGAAGATGTAAAACTTGGTGCGAAGCACATCATTAAAACTTGCTCATAGGGAAAAATATAGAAATTCAATAGATTTAACCACCTAACCATGATATCTAAAATGGCATGGTCCAACAAACTTATTTTTTCAAAATATCATCATCATATTGAGATTAGCATAGTCGTTCAATAGCTGATTATATGATTCCATTTACATAATCCTTGAAGCTTGCCTACTATGTAAACTTGCGTTGCAGGGATGCTTCAACAACTCATGATCCATTTACATAATCTTTGAAGCTTGCCTACTATGTAACCATGATATTGACATGTCCCAAACCTGTTGACAAAGGTGGTCGAACTATGACTGTCAGCCTTGAATAACAGTGCCTTTGTTATTATTCACAACCATTGCTTGGACCGTTCATACAGAAGATAAGCCAGATTAAAAACTCATATAAGTTCGGATGTTACATCAATGGTGACGCTTCCAGTTCTTATATTTGAGCCCTTGAAAATGATTCAAAAAGTGGCAGAGGTCTGTGCTATTTGCACTTGATGCTTGTCAATTTTGTGCAATGTCTTCAGCCTTGCTTATCACATATTGAGCATTATAAATTGCATTATCCTCACAGATCTTGGAGAACTCCCACTTGTTAGACCTGGTTGATGAGTGTGAGGATCCCTACATGCAGATGGTCTATGCTAGTAAGTGGTCTTCTCTACTGTGGTGCTTATGAGTTGCATGCATGTATTATTTGGTGTAATGGAATATTGGCTATTGAGAAACTAACAAATGGAAGTGACAGGAGGATATAATGCAATAGGAATTATCAATTCTGGTGATTGGGACTGTAGAGTGATGGGGCCCAATGTGAATGAGGAATTCCTGAATGTCTTTAAGATCTGAGGATCTTAAGCATCTGATTTCTGTTATTTTTTTTCTTGGACTGTTGATGTATTTTTTTTTCGTTCTTTTGTATATGGCCATATTTGCCACTAATCAAAGAGTTAGTATCTTCTAATACAGGAGATTTTTCAGGCATGTTCGATCTACATTGGTGCCCAAAGATCAATGGCCTGGATCACCAAACCATGCGCCCCAATTATTGGAGTATCAGAGATGTTTTAAGAATCTCTATAAAAAGAGATTTTGAAAATATCAGGACATTTTCCTGATATCATTGCTATTTTTTAACATGTATGCTGATATTCTTATGTATCGAATCTTTATGGATTTTTAGTGATAGATTATATTTGTTTTCCAATCTTTTCTCTGACCAAATTATGCTCTTGTCCTTTTATCATCTGTTCTTTCTTTACCTGGTTTTACATAGTTAGTTACTATTGAGCAAGGTATGTGACTGTTATCGTTGATTTTTGCAGTCTTTGCAGAGTGTGGTTTTCAAGGAGGTATGTTTTTGTAAATTCCTCATGGATCCCTCTTAAATCAAAATTGTTCAACTATTCTCCTGTAAATCTATTCCAAGATATCGGTCTTACATTCCAGTTAGGTTGGACGCACATTTCATGTTTTTTGCATGTTGTAATTTTGTTATTTGCATTGGTTCAAGAAATCAGGAAATGATGCAGTTGTCTTTGTTTTGCATCGGGGTTTTGAATATAGGTCATGGTTTTGAGCTTTTACAAGTGTATTTGCCTTTTTTGTAAGAAAATAGTTCATCACTTAATGGGCCTGTCTTTACAGTTATCCAGCCATTTTGGTGGCCAATTATGGGTATGGTCCCTGATAATTTGGTCTGGTCCAGGTTTTGTAAAGCTTAGCATTCATAATGAGGAAGTAGACTTCAAACTGAGTTGCATACTTTTCAAGTGCAACTTGATAGTAGCATGATTTCAATTTAGGCCCTAGTCCTCAATATCAATACTAAGGATGGTAATTGGAATCCGGTTAATCCACTTCATTGAACTAATTACTGGTATTCTGTTTGATAGTGCATCCAAACTGTTTCTGGGCTGTTAATCAAATAAATAACAGTATTTTATGCACCAGAGTGCATTAATGTGTTTTAAACTTCTATTCTTCAGTTCTCTATCTCTTGATAACAAAATTTACCTGGCAAGGGATCTTAGCAACACATACAATCCTAAATATGGACACTTAAGATGTTAATGTTGTGTTGAACCATATGTTTGTGCACACACATACATTCATTTGTATATGTGCGAATATGCATATGAAGAACTATGCATATTGAAAGAAGTAATTTTTTTTAAAAAAAATGGATAATTAGAATATAATATTAGAAAGCAAGCAGTATACAGAAACAGGGGCTGCAAGTATGGCCATCACATAATAAAACCCCAAACATACTAAAAATCAATGTAACTTGTGTGTCTGCGTCCCAAAAGCATACCCAAGGTGTTAAACAAGCACAACAAACTAATAACATGTAAATATGGAGACACATCAGTAAATATATAAAGATATGCAGATTTTTATGTTAAAATATTCACAAGAATAGAAATTACAACATGCAACTACTTGCATTGCCGGTCCCAAGCCTGGGTAAAGGAGGAGGGAGAAAGGCTTGAGCGTCGCAAAGTCAATAGCAGAGGAAGCTTAGTTGATTTTGTTGATCATCACGCCCCTCAATGTCTACTTGCAGTGCGGATCCGGATATTTACTCCTGATTTGATTGCATTTATGAACTACTTTCCAGTTTTACCTCTAGTTATATGTTCTCATAAATGTGCTAATGTGGTACACCTTCAAGATCCAGGTCATTCAACAAGTGGGACGCACTATTGACATGCCCAGGCCAACAAATCAGGCCTGTTCACTCATTAGGTGGGTCACATTTGAAAATTGGATAGACCGATCACCATCTCTTTTCTAATCTCTTCTTCTTTGCATATTGTTTGTGTCAGCCTCTAGTATTTGGAATGGCATTGTTTTAATTATTTTGATAATTGGGGGCTTTTTGTTTTACTATTTTCATAATGTATGATTTATCAGTGAGGAAGAAGCAAAGAAGAAGATCTATAATGTTTCTTATGATAGATATTTTGGTTTTGGATGTGAGATTGATGAGGAGACCTCAAATAAGCTAGAAGGATGGTATCAAGTGGTTTTAAATTTATGATGAAATTGTTGTCTGATAAATATTTTTGCTGATTGTTCCTTAAAAAAAAATTTTCCTGATTTTATCCTTCTCTCTACAGGTCTTCTTGGCATCCTATTTTGCTGAGAACAAGGACTATGGAAGTAAGCATTTCAGCATCATGAGAAGATTCAAAAGTTTTCCTACCATCTTACTTTCTCAAAGCAACTTATGACATGAAAGTTCCATCTATGGCATTTATTGTAATGTCAGTGTGAGGTTGGCATTGCATGTCATTGTTATGAGAGTTGCTAATATCTCCTTCAATGCAGGTTGAGGTTGCTCTAAGAGATCTTTAGCAAATCTTCATGTGCAGGTGAAAGAAGCAAGCCAACTTATAACAGTCCATCATATTTATGCAAACATCTAGGACATTAAGGTAAATAATTATAGCTATTTTCCTTTGTATGCACTTTTTAACTTTCAAGGTTCTGGAAACTGAACTTACGTGAGTAATTTCTGATTACAGGACCACACATACATAATGTCCAAGAACATTTTGAAGTAGTTTATCCCCCCCGATAACCCTCAAGTGAAGATGTGTATTATAATAAATTTTATATTTTTTTTATTGTCTAGTAATATAAATTTTGTTTAATATTCAGTTTTATTTGTATGCCATTATTTTTATGTTTCAAATATTTTAAAAATACAGGTTTCGATTGAATTATATATTAAAACAAAAATTGCTGGGCCTCTCAAATCTATAGAAATTTTACGGAGAGTACTAATTAATTTCTTTTTATTGTTTTGTTTTGCAGGTTTAATTATAGCGATTTTCTTTTAAATATAAGGCATTTCTACCTATGGATTCTCACACATGTGCTATCATCAGCACGTGTCAAGAGGGTAGCCATCTCATTGTTCTTGTAAATGTGAACCGATGCAATCACTTGTCTTTGAAGACCGCCTGTCACAAGAATCTCTCTGATCCAATTATTAGGTGGGCCACATCCTGTACATTCAATGACATCAACAGGAGTTTGAATTACTGCAGTCTTGACATGGAACCATTTCATTTTGTTTATGGAATTTTCTAATGTGAATTGATATCTTCTACCACACTACTGATTGATTTGCTTATACCCATTTCAATTCCAGGAATTGAACATAATACGAATATTTCAATTCACCTTCAACACACCAGTTAATTTATTTTTTTTAAAAAAAAATCATGACCAAATCGAGTGGTTGTAACAAATGCTCAGTGAGAATCTACTTGGCTTGGGATCTTTATTTTGCCAAAATCAGATTTCACATACATTATTTCAATGCATTCTTTGTTAGATTCTGATTTTTTTTCCTATACATTTCTAATGATAGATTTTGATCTGCTTATGGTAGGTACCTTGAAGAGCTTAAGAACAACCCAGAGATTTTAGCAAATCCACAGAGCAGAGCTTTAAGTTCCCAATAGTATGTCTATGTGGCTTTATTTTTGCTTTTTAAAGTGGATTTGCTAAAAATCTTTTACATCGTTTAATTTCAAAGTGGCTTTATTTCTAATGATAGATTTTAGCAAATCCACAGAGCAGAGCTTTTTGCTTGTTATATGATTTTAGCTATTGATCTGGGGACTTTTTTCCATTTTATTTATGTTCATGCATGTGATATGATCCTAGCTAATGTTGGTCAATTTTTAACTATAATTTCTTTTCCAAATTTTATTTATGTCCATTAAATTTCTCTTCAAACAGAATTTTTGTCGTCCATTACTTCAGAAAAATTGGGCTTAGAAGAGCTAAAATCGAGAAGTTTTTTTCCCTCCAAAATAGGCCATATGCTCAATAATTCCCAACAACAAATCGTATTCTTTTTCTTTTTTCTGTATAAATGTTGATTTCGATTAATGAATTCCAGTAATTCATTTGTTGATGCTGAATTTGGAGGTTGGAATCATCTCATATTCTTTAATCATTGAACTTGAAGGAAATCATATATTTAAGAATTTCAAGATTTGTGGCAAAAGTTTTATTACAATTCAAGTCAATAAACATTTTGTTATGGGCTGGATTCAGGTGCACTAACGGATTGAACTGCTATTATTGGACCAGATTTCTATTATTACAATTACATTACTTTTAGAGTTGGAGTTGAAATGAAAGTAGTGGAAGCTTCTCTACTCATTAGGAATGGTACGAAACATCACTACTGATCAGTTATATCTACTTTATTGAACTGATTTTTTGCAGTTCATTCAGTTGAACATCCAAACACACACTGAACCAATCAAATGTAGATGGTGTTTGCTATAGCATTTGAAGCATTTGAACTGATTTATTGAACTGATTTTTTGCTATGGTGTTTGCAGTTCATTCAGTTATATCTACTTGGCATTTTTCATTTCTGTGACTCTGGACAACCATTCATCACTTGATGTGTTTGTTACCATATTCAACATTGTATAGAGTTGATAGTAGATAAGTCAACAATGAGCCAAGACCAGTTCAACCTCGCCCAAGAATATGGGAAGAAGCAAGCATGCACCGCCCATTATGACAATGAGATGACAATCAGGTTCAACCATATAACTATTTATATGAGAAGAAGCAAGCATGCACCGCCCATTCATTTTGGAATAATGCTATGAGAACTTGAATTTG
Source organism: Magnolia changhungtana (assembly GCA_030180095.1). NCBI lineage: Eukaryota > Viridiplantae > Streptophyta > Magnoliopsida > Magnoliales > Magnoliaceae > Magnolia > Magnolia changhungtana. Next base: position 332,295 of record JASAUF010000049.1, on the reverse strand, counting down.
TTGCTCTTGTTGTTTGTCACTACTTTGATTGGCTTCCGTACTCTTTTAAGTACCAAATTACCATCCATCTATTGTAAGTAGATCTGATTATAGTTCTTGAGTATTTTATGCACAACAATTGTTCTTGCATTTCCTTGTTGGAGTTGATATCTTTATGTATCGTTCTTAGAAATATGTAGTTTTTTTATTCTTCCATTGACTCTTCTTGCAACTATTGAGATTGTATTTTTAGTTGTATCTTATTGGGGTGTTTCATAGTTGTAGAATGGAGATTGGACTGGTTCATAGTTGAGTCCAAAGCATGACATAGACTTTGATTATTTCATTCGTCTAGTGTGCATTGTTCCAAATGGGCCTTTTTTAGAGTTATCTCATCCCACTGATTTCAGAATCATATAGCTGAACTACAATTGGATATAGTAATCCTTCCCTACATAATATTATTATGTTTTAAATTTTGAATAAGATGTTTAATGCTGATATCATATTTTATTAATTTCACTTGAGAAAATTATGAGAATTACCAATTATTTTACATGAGATACGAAAATGATTGTGTGATTTATGTAGGAAGGGAGCTGACGTGAATGGACTAACTTCATGTGGGTGAGATCCACACTCTACATAAGGTGCAACACACGTGCTTGGACCATTACCCAAAATCGAAAAACCCAAAGGCCTTCTATATAAACAAGATCAAATTTCTCTCTTGTTTAACTTCGCAAGAAACAACAGCGGGCGGCATCAGTCCATGAATACATTTCTTTTTCTTCACCCGATGAACAGACAGGATCTCAATCATGTGTGGATCAAGAGTCCCATTGGAAAATTCTGAAACAGATTGGTTATAAGTCCATGAATACATTTCTTTTTCTTCACTATTTGGAGTGCTTCATGTAGCTTTTCCTTGTTTGACTGCAGGTTTGTATTCTTGAGTTGGGAGCTTTATGTATCATGTCTTGACATCTTCACAAGTTCACATTTTCTTTTTACTTTTTGTTCTATTTTCCTCGTGCAGGTTCATATTTTTACAGATGAGTGTGAAGTTTCCTATTAATTATTGTGGGTGGTTTTGGTGTATGGATTGTTGTCCAGCACAAATCATACTGAAGCATGGACATTTTCCGCATGTAGTAAGTACTAAGTGTAGGAAAATTCGATATTTGCTCTATGGTTGAAAATTCTTCATCTGTCAAACATACTTCCTTAACATGGGTTGCTGTCAGAAATTTGATATTTGCTCTATGGTTGAAAATCTTGCAATTCATGTGTCCCAAGTTGAAAATTCTGAATAAAATCATATGTTCATTCACTTCTGTCAGCACCAAGTCCAAGAGAGCCAATGGTGGAATCGATGTTATCATTAAGGCCATTGAGAAGCTGCACCTGCGCCACAAGGAGCACATTTCTGCATATGGGGAGGGCACAGAGAGAAGATTAACAAGCCGCCATGAAACCGCCAACATCAACATGTTCTCATGGGTGAGGAAAATGGGTTCTCATGAATTTCCAAACGCACACGCACACACAAAGTAGCTTTCTATTATTCTTCTAAAGATGTCACAATCCATGCATTAAAATCTGTAAATATATATGAATATACTGTCATGTCTTGGAATTCTTGTATATGGTTTGGTTGATTGTTCATTTCTAGCCACAAGGCCATTTTTATTGTAGTGAGGTGGATATGAACTTATATCATCTTACAGGTTGCAATCGACTGTACGGTGGAGAGTTGCAATGAACCTGCCTGGGTTCTTTCTGACTAACCAAAGAAGTCAAACAATTAACGCCTAATAGAACACCTACATGAGAAATTTCTAAGCACCATCATCAACAATTTCCTTGAAAAATTTCCCACCCTTTATATAGATGTGAAAAGTCAACATTAGCTCTCAAACAGTTGAGGTTTGTACACTACAGCAGTTCTCTTCTATTTGTTTTCTTTTCTAATTTCTTTCCTTGAAAGTTTTTGCTTTGTCCAACTTCTTCATACATAGTTTGATCTGCAGACGGTGGGATTCGCTTCTTTCAAAGTGGGGATTATGTTCTTCTAGCGAACATGTTTGCAAGTGCTAGCCAATGGAACAAAGTGACGAGAGTGCGAGAGGCAATGAGAAACAGAGGAGTTCAGAAACCAGAGCCAGTGTAATAGCCTCATCGAGCTACATCCAACAATTTAGCTTGAATCAATTTTCAAAGACTGTTGTGGATGCATTTCTCTTTATATCTATGTTAGGATAAAATGGTAAGTTCAATAGAGCTATTGCATCTATTTGTTTTTTTTTTTTTTTTTTTGGCACCATTTAAAAATTGGCAGTGACTCATCCACCTTACATATCAGATTGATTTACAGCTATACACACCATCCAGATTGTGGATCTCATTGTTGATGGAGCATTTCTAAAATCGACATTTCTAAATCACACTTGATCAAGCAATCTTAACCATCCAATTAATGGATATCATATGGATAGATGGTTAAAAATAAAAGTAAATGGTCCAAATTTGGAAGGACAAATCTGATGGTTAATGTTATCTTCTCAGTGAAGATTTTTTATTATGCACTTGTGCTCCATCCATAGATTTGGATGGTCTGGATTGCCATACAAGCATGCCATGTGTATGTCTAAAGTCTCACCACCATTTTATAAATGGTGCAAAACTAACACTTGACTCCCCTTGCTCAAGACCTGACAGATGACCTTTTTTTTTCTTTTTAAATTTATGGGCAGTGAAAATTGTAATGATGGAGAAATTCCAAGTTTCGCATGGTAGCTTATGCTGAAATGAAAAATGAGATAGTCCCATATCTGATGATCAGGATTCCTCTGTTGTGAAAAATGAGATAGTGCCCATATCCGTGAAATGTTCTATTGAGGGTAGGCTGAACAACAGGACAATTTGTTGCGTTTACCAATGATTGCTAGGTTGAACAAATTCTTTAAGATTCTTGTTCAATTACCTTTATGGATATTGATCCCAAAAACATTTTAGTGCACTATTTCTAGTCTATATCCATTATATTACGAACAAATATGTTGCATTCTCCTTGCAATGCATTTTCCCGTAGAAGCACTCATTCAAATATAGAATAACTCTCCGATCAATAATATCACTCTTGAAGTTAACTTTGCACAAAAGTATTTCCTTCATCGATTCCTATGAAGAGTTGTTGCTCTGAGAAGAATCAAGAACTGCTTTATATGCAGGATTTGATATTGCAATAGCAGCTAATACACCAACCGGTTCACCAGTAAGAGAACTTCCAGACTATTTTCATCCACCTGTCCATACTCAAATTGAATTATAGAATTGCTGCAGAGGTTTCTCACTGTCCCATCATAACAGATAACGACATCTCTAAGTGTGGCCATTAGATTTTTAAGCAAAGTTCTTGGTTTAATAAGTCCTCTGGAAGAACGGATCAACACTTCCCTAGATGATATGGAATGGACCAACTCTTCATAGGGGTCGACCTTGAAAAAAGAGCTCTTAACTAACTCAAATGCCTCAGAATAGTCAACACCATTAACAGAATACTTATTTTGGAAGTGGAAACTCATATCCTCAACCAAACGCCTTGAATAGAACTTCCCTCGGTCATAAAGTTGAAGCCCCAAAAAGCCAAGTTGTTGAACAACCTTACTGATAGCTGAATCATTTTTAGAATCTATCAAATTATCCAAAGTAGGTAACTTTAGAATACGAGTTACGATAGACAGTTTTACAGTTTTCAGGTAGCTTTCCACTTGCAACTCTACAAGTTCATTGTAATTTGATCTCAAGTGAAGCAGCAAAGGTGATATGTCCCGAATCTTCTTCTTTATATCTTCATATGTACCTTGGGAATGTTAAAATCATTCAAGCCAACACTATATCCTTCTAAAAAGAGAATCTCCATCAAAGAATGGTCAGTAACATATTAAAGAACTTATGACCTCTTCTTCCCTTCTTGTCAAGAACAAAAGTAACAATCTCTATGAATGATGACTGCAGTAAATCTCTATTGAAATCAATCCTCACCATTTCACTTTTACTGATCAAATGCCATTTTTCTTGTAGTGATGGCAAAAGATATTGTATATAGTTATAAGGATTGTAATCATTCTCTTTATATATTAAGAAAATCGCTCTAAAAAGTACCTCTTAGAAAGAGAGTTTGGAAGTTGTTTGGTTGGGTCTTATTTTCTCTTTATATCCATGTTAGTATGACCTTATGAACAGATTATATGACAAATAAAAATCATGTGGGCCTCATAAAGGTTTTGGCTTTCAAATGTTGAAGTCTGTTATAACCATTATTTCATTTGGTGTGATCCACTTGAGCTTTAGATCTCTCTGTTTTTTTTTCTTCTTCTTATGCACTGAAATGAGCTGGTGGTACAAAATGGATGGCATGGACATGACATATTCATCACTATGGGCTCTACATTTTTATCAGTATAGAAATCCATGAATTCTCTATTTGTAATATATGAAGGGTTGACTAAACTAATCTTTTCTTGGATTGAATCTGGTTGTTTGTAATATATGCAGGAAGGGCTCAAAAGAAGGTTGAACAAGAGAAGATATCAAGTAGCCAATTCAAGGCAAGACATAGCCAACCGTTGAAGTTCCGGATTTCTTTTGTATGGGTCCTAATTTAGGGGGGGAAGTGTTTAGTTAGAAGGGTTAAAGACAATATTTGGAGTGGGCCACTTGGGTCATTTCCTCTTTTATTGAATTGAGTTGTTTTTGATTTTGTGAATAGGATTCTTATCAAACAACATTGTGAAATATTTTTTGAATGACTATCAGGTGCAAGATTAAAAATAATAATAATAATAATTTATCAATATATATATATTTTTTACATATATTTTAGCGACAGACCAAATCGGTCGCTAATTTCTGAAAATTGAAAATCAACGACGGATTTGGGGTCCGTCGCGTACTCATATTAGCGACGGATCTTATCCGTCGCTAATTTCTTACCGTTGACAGTCGACGACGGATATGAGGTCCGTCGCTTCGCATATTAGCGACGGATCTTATCCGTCGCTAATGTTTTTAGTGACGACTAATTTTCTGAATATTACCGACGGATTTTTTATTTTTTATGATGGATAAAATTCGTCGCTATGATGCGACGGACCTTATCCGTCGTAAATTAAACGACGGATATAATCCGTCATAAAACCAAAAACGACCCAGTAAACAGCGACAGACCAAGCGACTGATGAAGTCCGTCTTTTTTTTTTTGTTTTACGACGGATTTAGTTCGTCGCAAAACAGCGATTTTGGCGTAGTGTATTTTATGATGGGTCCCATCTTTTGAACGGGTTAGATGACAAGAACATGAAGATCATTGCGCTAATAAAAGAACAAATGCATTTTCCTTATTAAAATAAATAAATAACTTGATTTACATGTTACGTAAATTCATTTAACCTAACTAATCCTAACGGAACTGATCTTCATGATGACCATTTCCCCGGTTTCCTGATGACCCTTTTCCCCACAGATCCATTTGCCGCCAGTTGAGCACATGTGGACGGTTGGATTGAACTCTTGATGCCAATGGCAAGGTTAAAGTCCTCTGGTCGAAGTAGCTCAGACAAGAGATGAACAAGAGAAGCCATGAGGTTAATCTTCAATGAGAGGATGCTTGAATGGAGATGGCTTAATGGGTTGTCTTAGATTCAATGGGATTGATGATTGAACGGTGGGGATTGAAGTGGGATGAGCTGCAAGGGGATGTTGGAATGATGGGATTATGGAATAGAGGCTACAGGTACATGTAGAATCAACAAGGCCTGTGGGTTTTTGGAAGTCCAATGGATTTTGTGAGTTTTGGTTTTAGTTTTGAGAAAACCATAATCTTCTAGAATCAGGTGGGAATTGGGAAAACCATGGATACCATCCTCAGTTGGGTGTTGGGACACACATGGTTTTGGGCCTTCTTTTTTATTCATATGTTACAGCCGGAAGAACTGGAATTTGGTACACCCATCTCTCTACAGAGATTGCTCACGCGATTCTTCTCCCATTGGAAAGCTTGTCAAGTTACCTTTCCAATGTGCTTAAAATTGTCTAAATCCAACCACTGAAGAGAGTGTTATGAGGGTTTCTATCAGACAACGAGATGTAAGAAATGTAGGAAAAATTAAGGATCGATAACTGCAATCCCACTTATGAATACCCAAATTGTCTCGGAATACGGCGATTCCAATAAGGATGGAAAAAGCACTAAAGTACCTTTCAAATGACCTAAAAATCGACCCAATCCAAAATCAAACGAGGAAGTTACGAGCATCTCCGTTTGATTGCACGATTACAAAAGATTAACAATCAAGATTGAAAAATGATGATCGAAGAGTCCCAACGTGCTTTTAGGATATTGAACGATCTATGAATCAAGTGATTCTTTTCCCATTTGAAAGCTTGTGAAGTTAACTTTCCAATGTGCTTAAAATTGTCTAAATCCGACCTCTGAAGAGAGAGTTATGAGGGTTTCTGCTGGACAAGGAGATGTAGGCAAAATTCAGGACCGACGACTGCGATCCCACTTATAGATGCACATATGGTCTCGGAATACAATGATTCCAGTCAGGATTGAAAGAGCACTAAAGTACCATTCAAATGACCTAAAAATCAACCCAATCTGAAATCAAGGAGGAAGTTACGAGCGTCTCCATTAGATCGCGCGATTTTGAAAGATTAATAATCGAGATTAAAAATGACAATCGAAGAGTCCCAATGTGCTTTTGGGATATCAAATTTTCTCTGAATCAGATGTTTCTTTTCCCATTTGAAAGCTTGTCAAGTTACCTTTCCAATGTGCTTAAAATTGTCTAAATACAACCTCTAAAGAGAGTATGAGGATTTTTGTCGGACAAGGAGATGTAGGCAAAATTCAGGTCCGATGACTGCGATCCCGCTTATGGATGCACAAATGGTCTCGGAACACGACGATTCCAGTCAGGATTGAAAGTGCACTAAAGTACCTTTCAAATGACACAAAAATTGAGCCAATCTGAAATCAAGCGAGGAAGTTATGAGCATCTTCGTTGCATTGTGCAATTTCAAAAGATTAACAATCAAGATTTAAAATTAATGTTGATTAAAGAGTCCCAACGTGCTTTTGGGATATCGAACGGTCTACGAATCAGGCGATTCTTCTCCTATTGGAAAGTTTGTCAAGTTATGTTTCCAATGTGCATAAAAATGTCTAAATCCAACCACTAAAGAGAGAGTTATGAGGGTTTTTGTTAAAAAGGAGATGCTGGAAAAATTCAGGACCGACGACTGCGATCCCACTTATGAATGCCCAAATGGTCTCGGAATACGGCGATTCTAGTAAGGATTGAAACAGCACTAAAATACCTTTCAAATGACCTAAAAATTGACCTAATCTAAAATCACACGAGGAAGTTACAAGCATCTCTGTTGGATCGCGCAATTTCGAAAGATTAACAATTAATATTGAAAAATGACGATCGAAGAGTCCCAAAGTGCTTTTGGGATATCAAACGGTCTCCATATCAGGTGATTCTTCTCTCATTGGAAAGCTTGTCAAGTTACCTTTCCAATGTGCTTAAAATTGTCTAAATTCGACCTCTAAAGAGAGAGTTAAGAGGGTTTCTGCCGGACAAGGAGATGTAGGCAAAATTCAGGACCGAAGACTGTGATCCCACTTATGGATGCCCAAATGATCATAGAATACATTGATTCCAATCAAGATTGAAAGAACACTAAAGTACCTTTCAAATGACCCAAAAATTGACCCAATCCTAAATCAAATGAGGAAGTTATGAGCATCTCCGTTGGATCACGCAATTTCGAAAGATTAACAGTTAAAATTAAAAAATTGTGATAGAAGGTATCAATCGCGTCTGTCGTTTTTGTGGGCCTTATTATGGATGGCTTATGTGTCAAAAATCACACCTTTAAACAATCCAATCTCTCAAATTATTTCACATTCCCTTGCTGAATATTTGACCATTAACCACTTTTAGAGTATGAGCCAAAAAACTGAAGGAGATCCACATCTTAGGAGGACCACAACACATGAAAACATATGACGTAGCGAAGGATGTGATGAGGTTGATTATTGTCTTTCTTAAGCGATAAACACCTTGTATTCATAAGGTACTCTTGAATTCACAAGAAAGAATCTCGAATCCACGAGAAGAAATAAAATCTCTAATAAAATTTAATTGATAAATAATCATACAAATAAGTTTTTATACCTTTAAATAATCCTAAACAAACCCTAAAAATGTAATCAAAGAATTTTAATTAAACTAGAAAATAAATTTAGAAAATCATGCCAAAATTTCATTTCCATTGATATATCTTCAACCTGCCGTTGATCAGTCGAGTTAATAGGCTGAAACAGCTAAAAAAAACTCCAAAGACCTAAACCAGAAATTCTATGATTTTCAACCAACCCAATCTATCAACCTGTCGAACTAAATTTTCGATCAATCGATTAGATCTGTTGACTTGTAGAAATAGGTAAAAAACGTCTAGTGAAAATTCTGAAATTTTTAGTAATTCCAATGGAATTTCGACCTGTCGAAGCCAATGTTCGACCGGTTGAACTATGTTGAGTATGGTTGATTCTTCTTGGCTTCTTTTCTTCGGTCAATCTTAGCCATGAACGAATTCATAAGAGAAACTTCTCAAATCCACAAGAAATAAATAATTTCTAAGAAGTTTAATAAATTAAATAATAATTATTTAATTTGTATGTGTCACGCCTTAAACTCGAAAAACGGGCTCACAAAATTTCCGATCGCCAAATCTGGCACCGACAGCCTCCGTAGTGCCCCATTCTCGGATCCCGGCACTCACATGCCAGATTCCAATCCTAAGATCCTACAAGGAGGATTTTCTATATATATATATATATATATATATTGTAATGGAGCATAACCACAAGTATAACTAAGTCACAAAACAACATCACCACATATCCACTACAAGAAAAATGGGCAAAGGCTACGGCCCAAAATCGTAGCAAAAGCCCTTTTGCTACGGATATAATCCGTAACACGTTCACACCTATAGGTGGGGTAGCTAAAGGTCTAGCTACGGATTATATCCGTAGCAAAAGACACCAATAGCTACGGATATAATCCGTAGCAAAAGCCACCAATAGCTACAGATATAATCCGTAGCAATAGACACCAATAGCTACCAATATTATCCATAGCAATAGATACCAATAGCTACAGATAATTGTCATAGCAATAGATACCAGTAGCTACAGACAAAAGCCGTAGCTATAGCTACGTATATATTTGTAGCTATTTTTAAAAATTGTAATAATACGACCTGTTTCCATTGCAAGAACTTGCTGTGATTGATAACTCATCAAAGCTAAATGCCAATAGAAATAGTACATAAAATGCAATTAGAAAAAAAAAATGATGCATAAATAACAATCAAATCATATAATGCATCCTACATTCACATTTCTAAATAAACAATACTTCATTTTACTCAACTTATCATAAGAATTACAACTAAGGCATGCCCTCATGTCCATAGGAACAAATACACTCCAACACAGTAAACACCCTCCATATGCATTCAATAATGCTCACATTTTTACAGAATTTTTTTCCTTCAGACGGTTAATTTCAGTAAATGCAGAAGATAGAGCTTCTTCTTTCTTTAAAACTGCAGATGTAACTTCTATGGACTTCGACACGATCACTTTCAAGTTCTGAAACCCTTCCCTTGAGAAAATGAATTCCATCCTCTAGTGACTTCTTTAACTTGTCAGCTTGTATAAAACGGCATTTGTAGACATAATCAAACAAGCATGCCTTTGTACACATCTCAAAAGGAAGAAAGATAAAAAAAAAAAAAAAAAAAACACTTATATATGAAGAAATAAAAAATGTACGTACAAATCTTCTAAACTATGGCAAAATCCAACATGAGTAATGTGTTCAAACCTAGGATGGACTTTTAAACTCAAAACTCCGATCAAACACACTAAAATATGTGACTTACTATAAAAAGTAAACTTCTCCTACCTAAAAGTGCAGGTTTAGGTTTAAGGATTTGAGAATACATTTAAGTTTTATGTTTAGGTTTAGGTTTATGTTTAGGTTTTAGGCTTAGGTTAAGCTTATAGGTTTAGGTTATAGGTTTAGGTTTAGGTTTAGGTTTAGGTTTTAGGCTTAGGTTAAGCTTATAGGTTTAGGTTATAGGTTTAGGTTTAGGTTTAGGTTTAGGTTATAAGTTTAGGGTTTAGCTTTAAGGAATTGAGAATAGGTTAAGGTTTAGGTTTAGGAAATCGGGTTCGGGTTTGAGATCGAGTTTAGTTTGGGTTTTCAAGTTTAGGTTTAGTTAAGGAGTTGAGATTAGGATTAGGTGTAGGTTTAGGTTTAAGGATTTGAGAATACATTTAGGTTTAGGTTATAGGTTTTGGTTTAGGTTTAGGTTTAGGTTTAGGTTTAGGTTAAGGTTATAGGTTTTGGTTTAGGTTTAGGTTTTGGTTTAGGTTTAGGTTTGGTTTAGGTTAAGGTTATAGGTTTAGGTTTAGGTTATAGGTTTAGGTTAAGGTGTAGGTTTAGGTTATAGGTTATATAGGTTATAGCTTTAGGGAATTGAGAATAGGTTAAGGTTTAGTTTTAGAAAATCGTTCAGGTTCGGGTTTAGGTTTGGGTTTTCAAGTTTAGGTTTAGGTTAAGTAGTTGAGATTAGGATTAGGTATAGGTTTAGGTTTAGGGATTTGAGAATACATTTAGGTTTTAGGTTTAGGTTATAAGTATAGGTTTAGTTTAGGTTATAGGTTAAGGTTTAGGTTTAGATTATAGGTTTTGGGATTTGAGAATAGGTTTAGGTTATAAGTATAGGTTTATGTTAGGTTATAGGTTAAGGTTTAGGGATTCGAGTTCGAGTTTGGGTTCTGGTTTAGGTTATAGGTTATAGGATTTGAGAATGGGTTCTAGTTTAGGTTACTGAGTTTTGATTTAGGTTTAGGTTATAGGTTTTGGTTTAGGTTATAGGTCATAGGTTTATGTAAAGGTTCGAGTTTAGGTTATAGGTTTTGGGATTTGAGAATGGGTTCGAGTTTAGGTTATAGGTTTTGGTTTTGGTTATAGGTTTTGGTTTTGGTTATAGGTTATAGGTTTAGGTTAAAGTTTAGGTTTAGGTTATAGGTTTTGGAATTTGAGAATGGGTTCGGTTTAGGTTATAGGTTTTGGTTTTGGTTTTGGTTTTGGTTTTGGTTTTAGTTATAGGTTTTGGTTTTGGTTTAGGTTATAGGTTTTGGTTTAGGTTATAGGTTTTGAGATTGGGTTTAGGTTAGAGTTTTCAAGTTTAGGTTTTAGGTTTAGGTTTTGGTTTGGGTTTAGGTTTAGGGGTTTAGGTTATAGGTTATAGGATTTGAGAATGGGTTCGGGTTTAGGTTATAGGTTTTGATTTAGGTTTAGGTTATAGGTTTTGGTTTAGGTTAGGTATAAGCTTAGGTTATAGGTTATAGGTTATATGTTTAGGTTAAGGTTTAGGGATTCGGGTTCGGGTTTGGGTTCGAGTTTAGGTTATATGTTATAGGATTTGAGAATGGGTTCGGGTTTAGGTTATACGTTTTAGTTTAGGTTATAGGTTATAAGTTTATATTAAGGTTCGATTTAGGTTATAGGTTTTGGGATTTGAGAATGGGTACGGGTTTAGGTTATAGGTTTTGGTTTGGTTTAGGTTATAGGTTTTGGTTTAGGTTATAGGTTATAGGTTTAGGTTTAGGTTTAGGTTATAGGTTTTGGAATTTGAGAATGGGTTCGAGTTTAGGTTATAGGTTTTGGTTTTGGTTTTGGTTATAGGTTTTGGGATCGGGTTTAGGTTTGGGTTTTAAAGTTTAGGTTTTAGGTTTAGGTTTTGGTTTATGTTTAGGTTTATGTTATAGGTTATATGATTTGAGAATGGGTTCGAGTTTAGGTTATAGGTTTTGATTTAGGTTTAGGCTATAGGTTTTGGTTTAGGTTTAAGTATAGGCTTAGGTTATAGGTTATAGGTTATATGTTTAGGTTAAGGTTTAGGGATTCGGGTTTGGGTTTGGGTTCGCGTTTAGGTTTTAAGTTATAGGATTTGAGAATGGGTTCGGGTTTAGGTTATAGGTTTTAATTTAGGTTTAGGTTATAGGTTTTGGTTTAGGTTATATGTTATAGGTTTATAATAAGGTTTAAGTTTTGGTTATAGGTTTTGGGATTTGAGAACGGGTTCGGGTTTAGGTTATAGGTTTAGGTTTAGGTTTTAGTTTAGGTTTAGGTTATAGGTTATAGGATTTGAGAATGGGTTCGGGTTTAGGTTATAGGTTTTGATTTAGGTTTAGGTTATAGGTTTTGGTTTTAGTCTAGTATAGGCTAAGGTTATAGGTTATAGGTTATATGTTTAGGTTAAGGTTTAGGATTTAGGTTCGATTTGGGTTCGGGTTTAGGTTATAGGTTATAGGATTTGAGAATAGGTTCGGGTTTAGGTTATAGGTTTTGATTTAGGTTTAGGTTATAGGTTTTGGTTTAGGTTATAGGCTATGGGTTTATGTTAAGGTTCGAGTTTAGGTTATAGGTTTTAGGATTTGAGAATGGGTTCGGGTTTAGGTTATAGGTTTTGATTTAGGTTTAGGTTATAGGTTTTGGTTTAGGTTTAGGTATAGGCTTAGGTTATAGGTTATAGGTTATATGTTTAGGTTAAGGTTTAGGGATTCGGTTCGGAGTTTGGGTTCGGGTTTAGGTTATGTGTTATAGATTTGAGAATGGGTTCAGTTCGTGTTATATAGGTTTTGATTTAGGTTTAGGTTTTAGGTTTTGGTTTTGGTTATAGGTTATAGGTTTATCTTAAGGTTCGGGTTTTGGTTATAGTTTTTGGGATTTGAGAATGGGTTCAGTTTAGGTTATAGGTTTTGGTTTTGGTTTAGGTTATAGGTTTTGTTTTGGTTTAGATTTAGGTTATAGGTTATAGGTTATAAGATTTGAGAATGGGTTTGGGTTTAGGTTATAGGTTTTGATTTAGGTTTAGGTTATAGGTTTTGGTTTAGGTTATAGTTTATAGGTTTATGTTAGGTTCGGGTTTAGGTTATAGGTTTTGGTTTTGGTTTAGGTTATAGGTTTTGGTTTAGGTTTAGGTTTAGGTTATAGGTTATAGGATTTGGGAATGGGTTCGAGTTTAGGTTATAGGTTTTGATTTATGTTTAGGTTATAGGTTTTTGTTTAGGTTTAGGTATAGGCTTAGGTTATAGGATATAGGTTATATGTTTAAGCCAAGGTTTAGGGATTTGGGTTTGGGTTTGGGTTCGGGTTTAGGTTATAGGTTATAGGATTTGAGAATGGGTTCGAGTTTATGTTATAAGTTTTGATTTAGGTTTAAGTTATAGGTTTTGGTTTAGGTTATAGGTTATAAGTTTAGGTTAAGGTTTGGGTTTAGTTTATAGGTTTTGGGATTTGAGAATGGGTTCGGGTTTAGGTTATAGGCTTTAGTTTTGGTTTAGGTTATAGGTTTTGGTTTAGGTTATAGGTTATAGGTCTAGGTTAAAGTTTAGGTTTAGGTTATAGGTTTTGGTATTTAAGAATGGGTTCGAGTTTAGGTTATAGGTTTTGGTTTTGGTTTAGGTTATAGGTTTTGGTTTTGGTTTTAGGTTTTAGTTTTGGTTTAGGTTAAAGGTTTTGGTTTAGGTTATAGGTTATAGGTTTAGGTTTAAGAAATTGGGTTCGGGTTCGGGATCGAGTTTAGGTTTGGGTTATAGGTATAGGTTTTGGGATTTGGGAATAGGTGTAGGTTAAGGTTATAAGTTAAGGTTTAGGTTTATGAAATCGGGTTCGGGTTCGGGTTCGGGATTGGGTTTGGGTTTGGGTTTTCAAGTTTAGGTTTAGGTTTAGGTTAGGGAGTTGAGATTTGGATTAAGTGTAGGTTTAGGTTTAGGTTTTAGGTTTAGGTTTAGGTTATAAGTGTAGGTTATAGGTTTAGGGAAAGGTTAGGTTTAGGTTATAGGTTTTGGGATTTGAGAATAGTTTTAGGTTACAAGTATAGGTTTAGGTTATAGGTTTAGGGTGTGGTTTAGGTTAAAGTTGTGGTCCCTGCAAATACAGATATAAACACAGCCTGTCCAAATGGTCAGACCCCTCCAATGCTATCCATCGAAAATGGACAGCTTCATCATAGTCATAACAGCGGTTCCCACCTTCCAGGGACCCCCACACATCCGGATAGCTCCGACGCACATCCGGGTCTGCTCTATTAATTTGGAGCAAATACATAAACACGACCTGTCCAAATGGTTAGGCCTCTCCAATGTTATCTATAGGAAATGGACAGCTTCATCATGGTCATAATCGCGGTTCCCCCTTCCAGGGACTCCCGCTCATCTGGATAGCTCCAATGCACATTCGGGTCTGCTCCATTAATTTCAAGCAAATACATAAACACGGCCTGTCCAAATGGTCAGGCCCCTCCAATACTGTCCATAGGAAATGGACAGCTTTATCATGGTCATAACAGCAGTTCCCACCTTCCAGGGACCCCCGCTCAACATCTGGATAACTCCGACGCACATCCGGATCTACTTCATAAATTTCGAGACAATATATAAACATGGGCCTGTCCAAATGGCCAGGCCACTTCATTAATGAATCATATAGTATGAAGGAAAGAAGACTCACCAATTTAGCTAGCAAGGAGAGAAAGTGTGAGTGCTTGGAATGTCGCCCTTTCTTTGAATAATAGATGCATATTCCACAATACAATCTAAGAATGAGTAAGTTTTTAAGTTTTTCCGACAATGCATATGGGCACAGATTTACAAATAAAGATTACAAATAGTAAGACTTACTATAAGGGTAATCTTTCAATGATGGCCCACTGCTTCTGATAATCATTACAGGGGTAAGAAAATTACAAATAGTAAGACTCATGAGATGACATGTGTACAAATAGTGATAAGACTAGCTGGTAATGACAGGAGGCTAGGACATCAAATTATTTATGAAGAACAGGAAAAACAAAGATAAAATAAATATTAAAAATTTTACCATTTCAATATTGAACCTTGTAGTGGAAACATTGATCTGTGGCAACAAAGATGTCGCCCTTTTCTTTATATCAAATATCTCCTGCACTAGGCTATCTCTTTCTTTCCTCAAATTCTCTGCCTTTGAACAGGCAGGGGCTGACATCTTCAGTCCTGTCTTGGTTATTGAGCAACCTAGACCCCGCATTTGCCCTCTACTGTCAAAACCAACCAATTGTAAAACATTGCAAATCAAGTTATTAGAAAATTCATAATTACCATGAATCTCACTGTAATTTTTAAATTTTATTATTACCTGTGTAAGGGCATTGTCAACGTCGGTAATCTTAGAAGAAGGATTGCTAGAATAAAGCTCATCTAATTTTTCCTGCGACAAAATACAAATGAATGTAAAATAATTCAAAGTTATACATTGGCATCTCATAAAAAAAAAATCAAACTTGAGACAGTTTTCTCTATCTTTATCTCTCTAACTTCCAAGAGTGGTAGAGCTTCAAGCTAATCATTGATGCTACTAAGAAAACAAAGGAGCCTACGCTCGCACCTGCACACAGAAGCCTAGAAACATCCCTGCTAAGTTAACTTGTTCACCATTACCACCAGCCACTTTCCCCTCAAACAGAGTAATCTGATTTAGTCCAACATCTCTTCCCTTGCCAACCTGTTAAAGTCAAGTAAGAAAATATTCCAACATTATAAACACATCACAGGATAATTATAAATTATAATTAGGGTCCCACCCGGATCACAGGATCTAGGGTCGCAGCTAACTCATGTCCGACATTTTTAGCTTCACCAACAATTTTTCAACTGGGCCCACAACTCAACTGGCGATGACTGAGGTTGCCTTGCTATGGACAAACCATGCCCTAAAATCTCATTCGCTTCAATGTCCAACTGAGTTGGGTTAAAACAACAAGAAGGGAGTAGATTTATTAAAATTTCATTGGTCCTATTTATTAAAATGGAATTATAGGAGATCCACAGTATGTATAATATACTTGGTTTTCAATTTTGTACAAGTGACCCATGGTTCAACAGTCCCATACATTGGAGCATCATAAGAGACCACAGTGAGGTAGGAAATCTTAACAGATTGCACCTATTCTTAAACATTTGTTCAAATTGGAATGATTAGATGAAACAGACATTTGTCTAAATTTAAATGTTCCCTCCACAAAACATCTAAAAATTCAGACCAGAGGATGATAAAAAAAAAAATGTATAACCATATCCTATTACAAAGCAGATTATATAGTCATACAGCAGCACCCACCTCAAAATTTATATATCATATCCTCCGTTCATTCGAGTTGCTTGAGTAGACCTGTTAGCAGCATATAATAACAAAGGGGAATGGTCAGTTTGGAAGTCTTGGCTATCCATCAAGTTGTGGCAGATGATGTGCCACCACAGCTCGGTAGACCATGCATCTGGTTTTTCTCCCCGTCTGCCCAAGATACAGATTGTGTGGTTTGGCAATCTGTTCCTTTTTTTTTTTTTTTTCAGGATGTTATATCCAAATAGGCCATAAATCTAGCTGAAGGTAAGTGGACTGAAACATGCGCCAGGATACAAGTCAGACCCAGTCTGTCTATCTTGGGGATCCCACCATGCTTTGTCATAAGACTCAGGCCTACCAACTTAAAAGGTAGGCAACCAATTTTTATTGGTCGTCAACTAGTTTTGTTAATTGTGACCCACCTATTTTGTTAATCAATCTAAATTTTTTTGGAAGAGCATCCACATCTACACTTTGATACACCTGAAAATCTTGCATAGTTTGGATCAATAGAGTTATTTGCACATGCAAATCATCATGCTTTGCCAAATAATCAAATAACTCAAAAAAGAAAAAGGAGGTGATTGCCAATCTTACAGCATCTAATTCATCCATGGAGAGGGCCAAGGACTGCACTAATATGATCAAATGACTAAAAAATATAGTACAAACGTTCCATAATTTCAAGAAAAGTCGGATGATCATACAATACAATATCAATTCAAATTCTTCATATATGAAAGATGAACATGGCATTTTGAAGAAATTCCAGAAAGATTCGTGAATTAAAAAAAAAAAAAAAAACACTATACCTATATACCCACCAACCATACGCTCATAACTATGATGTGCTATATTTCAAAAAGGCAAATGACATCACATAATTTCTCAATGAAACACACACTTGAAATAGTATCTCACCTAGAATTATTGTTTCAACCCAGTAGTTCATAGCTAACAACAACCAGTTAGACATATCCAATGAGGAACATTGTGGGGATGTTCCAGCCACAATGTGGCCAAAGTGTGAACTATTGAGACCACCAAAAGTCATGATTTTCAAGCTATAGTACATACAAACCAATGCATGTAAGTGGGACAAATGGGAAGGCTCCAAGGCCTTCCAACTTTACATGTGCAACAAAAATTTTACTACTACTTCTAAAGGCCTAGCTAAAATGGGCAGGAATATGAATAGAAATTTTGCTTCATGCTCAGTAGCCAAGATGGTTACGACACCCCATATTAGAGCACAAGTCATGGACTCAAGTCCATTTGTTGTAGACATTTCAATCTGGCCTCAAATGATATGTAATCCTATCATCTAAAAAAGACAAAAGAGAGGGCTTAAGTCCATTTGATATGTAAAACTTTGAACGATGTTCTGAGTGGCTGTGACATGTAAAACAAAGTGGCTGAAGTATAACAACTATAAGCCAAAGAGAAGATAGGTAGCAAACACACCATCTCAGCGTAGGAAGCAAAGGTACATGGAATTATATGAGATCTTTCACTATTTTTTTATTCACAATAGTTAAAAACATATTTAATTCATCAGAATACTAAATGTATGAGAAAGGAAAGGAAAAAGAAAACACATCTACCATCAAAGGAATCCACGATCAATGTTACAACCCAAATTGCAACAATAACAATAATATAAGTGTATATTAATAGACTGGAGATAAAGTGATATAAAGTGCTATATAGAAAGTAATATGTATCAAAACCTTAAAAAACTAATGAGTCCTTATGATTTCCTTATATGTTTGGCAATATCTGCCCTCGTTTTGACAAACTTCTATTTTTATATACTAAATTTCATGAATTGTCAAAGAAAAATCCAGAAAGAGATGTTGGTGGGTACAAACCTTTTTTTTTTTCAGAGTTGAAAACCACATCATGGAGGCTGTTAGCAACAACAATCTTGACATGGAAATTGTTAACTTGAGGAATAGGCACAGATTTCACAAACATGTCTTTATGTTTCCATCCTACATTTAAGTCAGTCAAGTTAGAAAACACATGATCAATAACAGTGGATCTTAATTCGTGAATATCATTATAACTGTATGGAAATGTTAGATCTAAAATTT
Source organism: Magnolia changhungtana (assembly GCA_030180095.1). Taxonomy (NCBI): domain Eukaryota; kingdom Viridiplantae; phylum Streptophyta; class Magnoliopsida; order Magnoliales; family Magnoliaceae; genus Magnolia; species Magnolia changhungtana. Next base: position 313,895 of record JASAUF010000049.1, on the reverse strand, counting down.
CTTATACATAGTAGAATAGGCATGCAAGAAATTTAAACTTCAACAATAAACTTGCATGCGATGTGAAAAGAAAAATGCAAAGAAAGGAGGAGAAGCATCACTGTATACTCCTTCAACCAAGGTGCAATATGTTCTGGTTGTAGATTTGGCTTAAGATATTTATGGCCATTAGTGGTTTATATGATGATGAGTACACGTGTTCCTCTCTAAGGCCAAAGTACTGTTAAAAGAAAAGCTAATTCCAAAAAAAAAAAAAAAAAAAAAAAACATAGAACATTAGAAAAACACATCCAAAACATGTAAATGTTAGGGAAAAAAAAGCTTCTATTCCAGAATGTTGGAAGCTACCATTAGGGGCAAGGCTCTAAATGTGTATCGAGTAGTGTGTCATTCATCACCGATACGTGCCATTGCCTAGCAGTTTCTAAATGGTAGTTCAAAACTTTTATTATGAGTGCAATCAATATGATGAGTCTATCACTTACAAAGATCTAATGCGAGGAAGCTTCCTAGCTCAGGATCTAGTGTCCCCACAAGATAGGGATCTCGTAAGTTCCTTCAAGCAAAACAAGTCGGGCTACAGAGAAAATCAAACAATATTAACACTAAAGTAATAGGAGAAATAGCCCTTAGAAATTTATCAATCATTCTTACAAAAAATAAAAAATAAAAAAAAATTAGTACCTCCACAATCAATAAATAAGGGAACTATAGAAGTTGGATAAAAAACAAATCTACATACAAACCCTATATCTAGAATTGATCCCATAAGAATAGATCTACATCCTTGAATCAATAGATCCCATAGGAATAGATCTACAACCCTGAATCAATAGATCTCATACTAATAGATCAGAAAGGTTCTTACTTGAAGTAGAGGACCCGTAACATGGTTTTATCCATGAAGGTTCTTGATTGAAGCATTTCTTCAAACAACTAACATAAAATTGTCGGCGGCCATCGACAACAATGGATATGGCTGCCGCTGCCATGGCTGCTACCTAAATTCTAGCCATTGAAAGGGAGAGAGAGAGGGAAATTGAGAGAGTGGAGCAGAGATTGGGAGAGAGAAAGGGGGCTCGGGAACGGTGAGAGAAAGAAGAATGGGGAACAGAGAGAGAAAGGGAGGAAGATGAGAGAGATGGAGTAGAGATCGGGAGAGTTAGGGTTTGAGAACGGAGAGAGAGAGAGAGAGAGAGAGAGAGAGAGAGAGAGAGAGAGAGAGAGAGAGAGAGAGAGAGATGGAGCAAATTTTTGGCCGTGGCTTTGTTTTGAGCACGCACCCATTTTTGGGCGTCGATTGGGTAGACAAACCCATGGATGGTCCTGTCAAGGGCTCCATGGGGCCCACCATGATGTATTTGGTTTATCCATTCCGTCCATGAATTTTTATAAATAATTTTAGTTCTTGATGCCAAAATTAAAATATATTGAAGGACCAAGTGGACCACACCATAGGAAGCACATGTGATTTAATCTCCATGTTTCCTACCGTGTGGTCCACTTGAGCCTTCGATCTAGCTGCATTTTTGTTTCATGCCCTAAAATAATATTTAAAAATATATGGACGGCTTAGATAGAATATATATATTTTTATAGGCCCTATAGAGCCCCTTACACCACTATTAATTATTAATGGTGTACAACCTTTTAGCTACGGATTAAAACCATAGCAAATATAGCTAAGGTTTATATCCGTAGCAAATAAGTAACGTGGTCTGAATCTTTTGCCCCTTTTTCTTGTAGTGATCTACTATATCAAAAACCTTAAGTACAGTGCGGAAAAGGAAATACAAGGTGATAAAAAAGCTCCAAAATGTTCAGATGTGCTCTGCTGACTCAGCGCTGCTGCTGTCCAACGACACCTGCACACAACGGTCGTGCATAAGCTTACAAAAGCTTAGAGGGTAGTATAAGTGTGTGCGCAAGGCAAGTGCCAAGTATACAATATCAAAGTAATGCAAAAATATGCGGTAAGTCCATGTATACTATCAGTTATACAAAAGCTATGTGATGCAGGGCGTGAATGTTATCGGCCATACTAAGACCATGCGATGCGAGGCCTATGTAGCTAAATGTCATATGCGAGATGCAAAGCAAACTGCCAGTACTCATCAAGTACACATATAAGTACAGTTCCTCTGTGCAATATCACCGGGGTCTAGTACACTCCACACAGACTGCCGTCTCCTTAGCCGCACACCCAGCAAGCGGAATAGACCTCACTATCCACCTGACTAGTAGTCTGCCAATACCTACCCGGCTCATCGATAGTGGACTCATTTACGAGCTAGTCAAACTCAGCCTAACTTATAGCCCCCTCACTCGGGCGGATAAGGCCACACCCTCTTCCAACCGACCACGACACAATGGGAGACGCGGCCTACTAGTATTCGGCACTCAGGCACTCGTGTATCCACTCGGTCTAGACGTTGGAGCACCTCCTGGTACCAAAAAGGTTTTCAGAATTTCACCCAAGGACATCATAAGTGCCCACGGTGCTAGAACCAAGTATTTTCGGTATCCGATACGGCCATTCACGATGTGCCTGTGGAGCCACGACCCTGATGTCGCTAGGGGGTATAATGATCAAGTGACACATATGCGAGATGCATGAGTCACATCGTACAATCATGCAGCAATCATGAGTCACATCGTACATCGTACCACGTGATCATATGGGGCACTCCATCTCATAAGAAGTCCCGTAAATGTCTCAGCCCAACGGCTTATGCTATGATCAAACATTCCTCATATCAAGCATACATATGATGCATATGGGCATGAATCATGGAATTGTACTAAGCATGTTATAAAGTAATGAATTATCCTTACAACACAGATGGGCCTAGACGGCCTACACACAATAAGTACATGCCTATCAATGGGCCCTAGGGAGAGTTATAGTGAAGACATTTAACCAACATTATTTTTACAACGTGGATGTCAAACCAACATTGTTCCCAAGGCACGGCCCACCATAACATCATTATATATACCACGGTGAAATCACACATTGCAATGGACCTATATACATCTCATTGGGCTTGACCCATGGGCCTCAGATACATCAACTGGGCCGCATCAATGGGCCTTATGTATATTGCAATGGGCCATATCCAATGGGCCTTTGAATACATCACAATGGGCCATATGTATATCAATGGGCCACACCAATTGGGCCCCATGCATATTAAATGGGCCATACCCAAGATAAGTGGTGATAATGATTTCCACCATTAAAATTTCCAAGGCCCATGATAACATTTATTTCCCATCCAATCTGATCATAAGGTCACGATGACCTGAAAGGGATTTTAATGGTGGACAGTCAAACCCACTGATTTCTATAGTGTGGTCCACCTAATCATAGATTTGCCTTAATTTTTAGCCTTAAGCCTTAAGACGAGCTTGCCAAATGGTTGGACGGTTTGGATGCAACACATGCATCATGGTGGGGGTCCACATGAACTATGGATCTGACTCATTCTTTAGCTCATGTCATAAAATGAGCTTTCAAAATGGATGGACGGTTTGGATGCAGCACATGCATCATGGTGGGTCCCACCGTCCAAGCGTGGACGGTGTGTATAAAACACATAAATCATGGTGGGTTCCACCGTCCACTACCATGGACGGTGCGAATAAAATACATACATCATTGTAGGTCCCACGTGGGGCCCACCATAATGCTTATTTGCCATCCAATCTGTTGACGAGGTCACACAGACCCGGATGAAGAGTAAAAATAAATTTCGTATTGATCCAAAACTTCTGGAAAAAAAGGTCTAATGGCAGTTGTTCACTCACCACTGTTTCCTATGATGTGGGCCACCTGAGCCACGTATATGGCTGAAATTTGGAGGGGGGCCCACTGCCCTAAGGGGCCAACAAATGCATGGTGTTGATGTGGGGTCCACATCATGGTGGGGCCCATGGCTGGGACCGTGCTTCCTGCCTGCCCGTCGTGCATGCGGCGTTACGTTAGCTGCTCGTACATAACGATGAGCAAGTAGTGCGCCGCTCGCTTATATATATATGAATGGCGGTGAAGACCGTACTAGTTGAAGAAGGAATATGCCAATCTGTCATAGAGGGGGGGGGGGTGAATAGGACTTTTAAAAGTTTTTATGTTATATTTAAAATCCTATCCCACTAATCCTAACAACAGATACATATTAAGATTACTCAAAAATAACTCTACTAGCTTCCAAGCCCGATAGAGGATCCAATCACAAGCTGTTTAAGAAGTAAACAATATGCAAGCTAGTTTATGATGGATATGACTATGTAAGTGTGTGAGGTGTGATCTCAGATATTCAGATATATGAATGTTAAAGCAATCACACAATCAGAAGCATAACAATCTTAAACATAGTCATTTTTATAGTGGTTCGACGATCAGTCTACTCCATTCCTGGTAACCGCACTCAACCCTTGAGTGTACCGGATTTCACTAAGGAGGTTTCACAACGGTTCACCTCAAACCTAAGGTTTTAAATTAGGTTCACCTTCAACCTTTACAACCTACACTGAGGCTGACTATTTTGCTCTCACGAACAAGGGTCAACACAACGCACCCACTTTTAGACACATGGGCCAAGGATCTTTCATAAGACCCTACTGGAGGTTTCTCCATAGTTCACCTCAAACTCGAGGTTTCACAGCAGTTGACCTCAAACCTAAGGTTTTGCTGGTTCACCTTTAACCAGATGTTTATGCTCTCCACAGAGCAAGGGTCCACACATCGTACCCACCATGTACACTCTCACCGGAGGCCTCCTTGAGGACTTCAAAGGGTGAGAACCACTTAAGACCCAATCCTACAAAGGAATGATCACAAGTGTCATCTTGGACTCTAGATACTTACAAATAAGTTGATGAGTCCAATTTAGCACAATGTCGAAGATCTCCTCCTCCTTGTTGACAAAGAGTTTTCTGCTCCCTTGATCCGCAACACAAAATGGTATACCAATACTCGGCTTCAGGTTGGGTCAAGGTCAAGATGGAATCCTACACTCAAAATATTTTCCTATTAGGAAGATAGAGCGATTCCAATCTTATGCATTTAAGGCATCCCAGCTTAATGATTTGCCATTAAGGTAGTAGCTAGAGGATCCTTGAATGTGGAAGTTCATTCCCCAATCCATTCTATTGAATATCAATGATGAGGGTGGATTGAATGATGAACTCCCTTGAGAGAAAGGGCTTTAGATATAAGATACAAGTTGAAACTCACAAAAGCATTCTCTTCTTTCTCTGCCAGCAATAAAGGCGAGTCTCTCTTTAAATAGGCAAAAGGTTCCAATGGATATAAAATGGTCACATTTATGATAGAGTTCGATATCATCGAGAGGTGTCGATATCATCGAGTGTATACTCTCGATAGCATCTACGGTCCGCTCGATGACACAAAACTCAAATGTCATACACTTTTGAAACCTTTTGCCAGTTGGTCGAGGGCATCGATACTCGTGTCGATGTCATCGGATTTCGAAATCCGATTCAATCGATAAGAGGATCGATTCTTCGACACTTGAAAAACATGAGAGACTTGACTTAAAATATTTTAGGTTTTAAGATATGATCAGGGGTTAGCCGATGTCATCGGAATATGCATATCAATGATATTGAAGGCAGTGTCGATGGGATCGATAAATCCTATCGATTTACTAATAAGCTCTCTGGACAGATTGTGTCCATACTTGATCCAATCGACTCCGCCTTGATATCATCGACATATGAATATCGATTTCCTTGAATGGCCCCCTATCAAAGTTAAAAAACAACCTGAAACAATGCTGGAAGATATTGGCGCCCATGATCGATATCATCGATGACCTTCCGATATGATCGAAATTTGAGTTGAGATTATATCGGAAAGGGAATCGATATATCGAAGGAACTGTGATTTTTTTAAAAAAACAGGGGCGCCGAAAATCTGCCTATTGATATTTATCGAGTCGACTTTGCTAGACTCGAGATATGAATATCGATGATATCGATAGGTGTATCGATATATCGATAATTCGCCCAGATATGATATGAGGTTACTGGACATATTCGGTCCTCTTTTCGATAGTATCGATGAAGCATCGAGGAGCACAGGTCGATCATATAGAGATGTTTATCGATAAGATCGACAGGGTAAGAAAAACTTAGAGATTTTCTTATTTTGAAAAAGGTTTTCTCACCATAAAACCTTATGATTTTCTAACTTGTTTTTAAGGGTTTTCTTCCCTTAGTGTTTTGGATCATGGGATATGAGGCTTTAGATTTACCTGTGGTGAGCTTGCACACATCTAGTTGAGGCAAACGCTTGAATTGATCTTCCTATCAGGCTCTGTAGACAATCTGACTCAACACTCATGTAACTTAACAAACCGGGGCACTTTCAATATATATATATATATATATATATATATATATATATTTGAAAAATTATTTTTTTATGGTTTTCCATATGTGGGGCCCGCATCAGAAGGATCCACCCCATCCACTAGCTACTATGGCTCAAGACAAGCTAAACAAGCCCAATATTCAATATATTTTGATGTGGAAACATCATGTGGATTTCAACGGTAAAGATACTATCTTCTATGCTATGGCCCACTAGATACTCAGATTGACCTCATGTTTCGGCTCAACGCCTAAAATGAGCTGGGGAATGGAATGGACAGTGTGGATTAAGTCCATACATCAAGGTGGGGCCTACATGGGAAACCCTTCCCAAAAACCTTTTTTTTGTTGCTACCGTTAGTACACCCACTATCATCTCACCCTCCATTGTTTGGCAACGTCCAGCATCCCTAGACACTGGACGGTTCGGTCACAAATATATTTAAGATGGGCCCCACCCACAAACATGCTATCAGGTTGGGCCACCAAATGGTTGGGTGGCGTGGGTAATACATACATCAAGATGGGGTTCATTCGGGTGGGCCACATGGCCACATCATCACACCCAAAAAAAATTGAAAGAGAGGGAGAGAGACAGAGAGGGAGAGAGAGAGAGAGAGGGACCCCGGCACTATGGGCCCTCCTTTGCATGATTTACAATATACATCAAGTGAGTCCCATTACATATGGGCCCACTAATCAAAATCAACGGTGGAGATCCATTCTCCACCAAAATGTACGGTCTAGATGGCCCTATTTATGCAAGGAAGATAAACATCATGATGAGGTCCATTGAGAATGGCCACATCATGGAATGATCATGAGAATCAAGGTGGGCCATCGGCCACGTCTTGGGTCCAAAGTGAGATCCATACCATCAATCGGTAGGCCTCACTTGGCCCATCATAAAAACATGAAAACTAGCCTATAGAAGCACCCACCGTTCGATCTTCTTGGTTCGATGGAACGCCGATCTCCTCGTGTCTCACTTTCATGGAGGGTGATGAAAGATGAATGGCTAGGATGAAGGATTTTGGGGTGGGAAGTGGGCCACACAAAACACACTTTCTCTCCTTGAAAATGTTGGACGTCCACTCTTTTTTTGCTTGCTTGGAAAGTGTGTTGAGAGAGAGAGAGAGAGAGAGAGAGAGAGTGAGTGAGTGATGGGTGATGGATGTGAGGTGAGTGATGGATGTGAGGTGAGTGATGGGTGAGGTGAGAGACTTGTTGACTTTTGGGGTTTGCTTAATTTGTGGAGAAAGAAAGCATGAGTTGCTCTTGTACTTGACATGAGGTGATTGATTGATTGATTGATGGGACATATTGTAGAGATTCTCTTGGGATTGCAAACATGCGGTGTTTTCTTTGAACTGAACGTGGGCCCACATCTTTCGGTCAAGGTGTCGGATCAGGGCGCAAGATGCGGCATTGGAACCACGGTGACGGTGCGATCACAATGGTACCAGTCTCAGATTAAGCCGACTCAAATCTACAGGATACGATTTAGGGTCGCGTGTAAATATCGATTATAGGTCGCGGATTGTCGGACTTCGACGAGAAGGATCGCGGGAGTTGATGGAATAGTACAGACTAGGATACGGGTCTTACAATATGTATCTCAATTACACCATTAATAAATGATAAATAACCCAAAATTTGAAATTACCAAAAAGAGAAAAATCCTAACTCTAATAAAAGTCCTAATTGTGGTAAAACTCTTCTAAAACTTAATTGCTAAAAAAATAAAATTAAATAAACTTTTTCTATAAGAGTCCTACCACAATTACAAATTATTTCTAAAAATAAAATCTAAAACTTTAAAAATAAAAAAAAATATTACAAAAAATTGAAATTACTAAAAATAATAATTTTTTCTAAAATTTCATTTTTAAGATTAAAGTATGCATTTTTTTATGAAACGGGCATACACAACTCATTTTTTGGATCGGTTCACCTAGATGGCCCATTTCAGTAAAGATTGATAGGTTGTGTGCACCGTAATGATACTCGAATAAAAAGTTATGGCCAATTTACGATTCACCTTCTTTTGGTCCAACTATGTTAGGAATGTATTTGACGCAGGGATAGATGGGATGAGGTCGAGGGCCGTCTTCCTCAGGGGGATAATTATTCCGAATCCATAGAACTACTCTGGACTGCTCACAGAGATACCTTGAATCCACGAGGAAAATAAGAAAATGGAAATAATTTCTAGAAATTAATAATAAATTGATTGATAATATCTTACAACCTCTCAAATAGTAACATCAACCATAGGAAGAAGTTCCAGAAGCATACTATATACTACAACTAAAACTCCTAGAAATCGTGACTTACTATAAATAATAAACTTACTATTTATAGACGGTCATGATTCCTACTTGACCTCTTGGTTTTTGGCCAAAAATAGTAAGTGTCCTACTTGGCTTAACCATGCTACTCTCCTAAGTTTTCTAAGCACTTTTCCTGTTGGATGCAACTTCCATAACTTGAAGGATGAAGAGTTATAATCAAACTAAAACTTATTATAAATAGTAAATACAAAATTAAAATGGAAATTCAACCATCGATCTGATTGAATCTCGCAAATTCGACATGAGCAATCTGACATAGTGGGATTGGGTGGCTATCATAGCTTACCCTACCCCAAAATCATATATGGCACGTCAGATAACTCATTCATGTTTGCAAGATACACCTGTTTTAAGGTTCTGATGGTCCGAATCACTTCCATCTCTGATTAGGTCTTTTTTGGTCCATCTTAGCCATGAAATTGTACGTGACCCTCTCTACATCAGTGCCCTCTACTTCAAAAGAACTCGTCCTGCTTTGGTTCATGATACTTGGTCAGGTCCGCAACGTTAAAAGTGCATGAGATCTCCATGTCATCCGGAAGACCAACAATGTAAGCATTGTCATTAATCTTTCAAAGGATCGGTACATGCCAATCTTCTTCCTATTCAACTTATTGTACGTCCTGGTTGGAAATCTTTCCTTGCATAAATGGACTATAACTTGGTCGCCCACCTCAAACACCTTTTATCATCAATGCTTGTCAGCTTGCTCCTTGTACTTATCCTTTGAGGCATGTAGCTTGGCTTGCACATCCGCATAAATGCCCATGATTTTGTTTGCTATATTTTTTGTTGCAATGTTCATGCTCGGGATCTTGGGTAAAGGGACCAAGTCAAGTATGTGGTGAGACACTTGACCGTAGATAATTTAGAATATGGACTTCCCTATTGAGCGATTCACCATATTATTGAATGCAAACTCCGCTTGAGACAATGTCATGTTCCATTGCTTCGGCTTCTCACCTGAAATACATTGAAGGAGGTTCCCCAATGTGCGATTCACAACTTCAATTTTTCCATCGGTTTGTGGGTGGTATGCACTGCTAAACTGAAGTCTTGTATCGAACCGATTCAACAAAGTCCGCCAGAAGCGGCTAATGAACTTTGTATCACGGTAAGAAATGATGGTCTTGGAAACCTTCTATAGTCACATGACCTCTCTGAAAAATAGATTTGCCACGTGCGTCGCATCGAGGGTCTTCTTGCATGGAATAAAGTGTGCCATCTTCGAGAAATGATCTACCACCATGAACACTAAATCCATGCCACAATGTGTTCATGGGAGACCTAGTATGAAGTCCATTAATAGGTCCTCCCAAAGGCTGTCAGGTATAGGTAACGGGGTGTAAAGACCGATATTCTGAGATTGCCCCTTTGAGGTCTGGCAACATGACAACGCTTCACTGTTCTACCCACGTTACGTACTAACTACGGCCAATAGTATTGCTCCTTGACAAGAGCTCACATCTTGTCCTGCCCAAGGTGTCCACTAAGGCCACCTCCTTGTAGCTCTTAGATGATTTGCTCCCTCAATGAGTTTTTGTAGATGCACAGTTGATTCCCTTTGAAAAAGAAATTGTCTTGCATATGTAGGCCACTAGGGTGACCTTCTTAGCATTTAATTCATGCGTCCTTGAAGTCATTGTTGTCAGCATATGTTTTTAAGGTACTCGAACCCGACAACCTCATCGCTCATGATGATTAATAAAGTTGCATGACGGCTAAGTGCATTAGCTACTTTCTTTTGCTTCGCTGACTTATGTTTTATCACAAATGTGAATTCCTATAAGAATGAAATCCACCTAGAATGTGCATGATTCTCTTTAGTTTGGCTATTAATAAATTCGAGAGATTGATGATCTATGTAAAGAATGAACTCCCTCTAAAATAGGTAATGATGCCAATGTTGTAATGCCTAGACCATTGCGTATAATTCGAGCTCATAGGTTGACTACTTTTTGTATGCATCACTAAGCTTTTCACTATAAAACGCTACCGACCCTCTTTCTTGAGACAAGACTCCCAATTTTGACGTAAGAAGCATCACATTTGACTTCAAACAGTTTGTTGAAGCTAGGAAGTGAAAGAACTGAGGTGGTGAACAATCTATGTTTAATTTTAGTAAAGCTTCTGTCGACTTCATTAATCCATTGAAATTGTCCCTTTTTAATGTAATCTTTAATTGGAGACACAATGGTGTAAAAATTCTTCATGAACTGACGATAGAATGTCTTCAATCAGTAAAAACTCCGTACTTCATGGATGTTTGTTGGAATTGGCCATTTCCCAAAAGATTTAATATTTTCATCGTTCACCCACATGCCCGTGGACGTCACAACAAAGCCCAAAAACAATAAGCTATCAGTAAAAAAGATGCACTTTTTTTAGTTTGAGATACCACTTGTTTTCGAGAAGCACTTGAACTACCTAAAGTGTTCCATATGGCTTGCTTCATCCTAACTGTATATCAAGATGTCATCGAAGTAAAGCACAATGAACTATCCAATGAATAGCTTCAAAACTTGGTTCATCAACCTCATAAATGTACCGAAGGGCATGACCATCCATTCATAGAACCCTTCTTTGGTCTTAAAAGTAGTCTTCCACTCATCACTCGACTGCTCTCGAATTTGATGGTAGCCACTCATTAAATCTAATTTAGAAAAAAATTCGCACCCTCAAGCATTTCCAACATATCATCCAGTCATGGTATGAGAAATTTGTATTTTATGCTAATCTTATTGATCACCCGACTGTCGACACATGCGTCAAGTCCTATATTTCTTAAGAGTTAATAGAGCGGGTATGACGCGTGGGCTCATGCTTTCTCGGATAAGACCCTTGCAGATTAGTTCCTCTACTTTCCCTTGTAAAATATCACACTCATTTAGACTCATACGATAATGAGGGCAATTAGGTAAGCTGGACCTGGGGACAAGGTCAATATGGTGTTGAATATCTCGTATAGGAGGCAATCCATCAGGAAGGTCATCAGCCCAAATTTGAATTCATGTAGCAAGGGTTTTAGTTTCTCAGGGATGATGGTGGGATTGAGTTCTTTCCCCTTAACAATTAATGCATAGACTTGTCCTGTTTCTTTGAATTCATCCACGAAGCCTCATATGGTTAAGAGAAATAACCCTCCACTTTAAAAGTTTCGGGTGGCTCTTCTGGATCCATAGGGGCTATTATAGTTTTTCGGCTGTTGTTGATGAAAATATATATATTATCTCACCCTTTATGAGTGGAGTCACAGTCAGATTGCCATGGTCTATTGAGTAGTATGTGACACACCTCCATGTCAACTACATCGCATACTACATATTTATAATATTTGCCAATTAAAAAGGATATGGTGCACTATTTAGTTACCCGCGTCTCACTGATCTTCTTGATCCAACCGATCGTATATGTGGAGGGATGATGCTCCATTTTTAATTGTAATTTTTTCATCATGACCCTGGAGATGATGTTCTCACTGCTCCCACTGTCAATGATCACATCACAGACTTTTAGATTCACTGTACACCTAGTTTGGAAGATGTTATGTCTTTGTGGGTGTACCTCTTTCATTGGCGCATACAATAATTACCTTACGACGAGCGACTCACCATGATCCTATGGAACCCAACCTGTCTCATTTGCCTCCTCCTCTGTGGCGTGCTCCAATTCCTCAACATATGGGTCTTTATTGGCGTTTTCAGCAGTATGATCATTAATGGCGAGGTTCGCCACTTGTCGCTGGGGACAAGTATTTGATAGGTGACCTGACTGGCCACAATAATACCAATGGCCTAGTCTTGGCCAACAATAGAGATTTGGGATCCTGCTCGGACTAGTAATAGTCGATACACCCCTTTGGATCGTATCTTTCCCACTTTCCTGATCTCGGTTCATAAGTGTAGGATGTAGAGCTCCTTAGGAGGGACTTGCCGCAACAACCTGGTGGTAGGATAGGTCCACGTATTGGGGCATTCAAGCTGTACTTCCTCTCGGATAACCAAATTGATTTCATTATTCATCATCTAAACGGACTGTTTTTGGACCTGATCCTAGATTGTCATATGTAATCCATCGTTGAATCGAGCGACTTGTTACGATTCAGTCTCGACTAAATATTTATGCGCTGCCAAGTGGTAGAATTCTTCTGGGTAATCTTCCACCGACTGACTACCATGTCGATAATTTTGGTATTGTTGGAATAGTCCTGATCATAGTCACTAGGGAGAAAGCGTGCGCGTAGCAGCTGCTTCATCTGCTGCCATGTGCGAATTGGTGCTTTCGCCTGACTCATCCATGCGAGTTTTAATTGCTCTCACCAAGCTGAAGCTCCGCCCTTCAACTTATATGCCACAAGCTTCACCTTCTTTACTTCAAGGATGCCCATATAGTCGAAGAATCTCTCAACTTCAGAAAGCCAATCGAGAAAATCATCAATGTGAAGTTGGCCATTGAAGTTAGGAATATTGACCCTCATCCAGAACTCTCGATCTGTCTGATCAGCTCGATCGCCGCCTTGTCTAGGATATTGGAGGACCATGTCATCAACTTCCTCGTCGCTGGATCCCCCTTCCTCAAGAATGATCATTTGGTTCGCCGCTGGCACCATCCTGTGATCAGGGCGATTACGAGTTCCAACACCTGTTGGTGATGGATTACGACCATAAACACAAAGTGGCCCTATAACCTCCGTTAAGTGACCGATGGCATTCTACAACCTGTAGCCCTTGCATGACTTGTCGATTCTCTCGTTGCACTACTTCGAAAGCCGCCGTTGTTAAAGGTAAATTCTCCTGAACTCCGTCTATGGGATTGTTGCTTGACCCATCGTTAGAAGCTATAGATTATAGGAAAAGCCTTGCTCTAATACCAAACTGACTAAGGGATGGACATGATGAGGTCGAGCACCATCTTCCATAGGGGGATAACTATTCCGAATCCACATAACTACTCTGGACTCCTTACAGAGATACCTCAAATCCACGAGGAAAATAAGAAAATAGAAATAATTTCTAGAAATTCGTAACAAATTGATTGATTCTAAAAAAATGATCTTACAACCTCTTAAATAGCAACATAAACCCTAAGAAGAAGTTTTGGAAGCATATTATAACTAAAACTCCTAGAAATCGTGACTTACTATAAATAGTAAACTTACTATTTATAGACAATCATGATTCCTACTAGACCTTATGGTTTTCAGCCAAAAATAGTATCCTATTTGGCTTAACCATGCAATTCTCATTGGTTTTCTAAGTACTTTTTCTGTCGGACGCAACTTCTAAAGCTTAAAGGATGAAGAGTTATAATCAAACTAAGACTTATTATAAATAGTAAAAATGTAATTAAAATGGAAATTCGACTCTCTGATGGAATCTCGCAAATTCGGCCGGCATAGCAGGGTTGGGTGGCTAAAGTAGCTTCTCTACCCCCAAAATCATATATAGCACATTAGATAACTCATTCCAATTTACGAGATATGCCTGTTTTAAGGTTCTGAAGGTCTGGATCACTTTTGCCTCCAATCAGGCCTTTTCTGGTCCATCTTGGCCATGAAATTGTACATGACCCACTCTACACACTACCAAAAAAATGACCAAAGGCTACGGACTATATTGGTTTTTGGCTACGGATATAGACCGTAGCTAGTTTGCTACGGCTTAAAACTGTAGCTAAAAGATCCCCAAACCGTAGCTAAAAAGTAACACTTTTAATCCTTGAATTAGCCTGGGATAGCCCCATAAGGGACTCTACGAGGCTCATTAAAATGTGTGTGCTCCATCTAATACGTCTATCCGTTTTGAAAGAGAATGTTAGGGCAAGAGTCCAAAAAATAATGTAGATCGAATGCTCAAGTGGACCACACGGTAGGAAACAGTGGAGATTAATACCTACCATTGATTGATGGTGTGGTTCAATTGAACCTTCAATTTGCCTAGATGTTTCGGTATTTCCCTACAAAAAAAATCACAAAATTAATGGACGGAGTGGATATATCAAATGCATCACGATGGACCCCACAAAGCTTTCGACAAGATCGTCCGTCTAGCACCGTCAGACGTGTGAACCCGAAGAGGCTACAAAGGATGGTGTAACGGCTACGGTCCAGAGGGATTTTAGCTATGGTCTAAAACCGTAGCAGGACCGTAGCAGATAAAAATGAGGAATCCGCGCTGCCTTTTTCTTTTCCCCCTCTCACGGAATGTTTCATTTCCCTCCACACCTTGGAAAAAACCCCATTCTCCCCCTCCATAGGTCTCCCACGCCCCTTTTCTCTCTCTGTTTCTCAATCTCCTGCTTCCCTCTCACGTCCCTCTCTCTCCCTCTCTCTCTCTCTCACGTCCCTCTCTCTCTCTCTCTCGTTTGCTTCTTATTTATAGTGATTTAATCAGATCTGATATTCTATCTTCCATCTCTTTCTTTCCTTTTGTTTGATCTGATCATCTCTATATTTTGCTTTCTTTTTTTTTTTTTTGCTTTGGATTTTAGGTGAAAATGGGGCTATGAAGCTATTCAGTGATCTGTTCGCATCGAAGGAGATGAGGATTTTGATGGTCGATCTTGATGTTGTCGGCAAAACAACCATCCTTTACAAGCTTAAGCTTGGAGAGATCGTCACCACCATTCCCACTATTGGTATCGGATCTCACCCGTCTCTCTCAATCTTGGATGCTGGATGGTTTTTATTCTCTTTTTTAACCTAGATTGTGTAATTTTGCATGTTTTTGGTGATTGATTGATGTCTGATCTGGTTTTCATGCTTTTAGACTCAATTAGATCCTTTCTCTATCTGTAGAATCGAACCTGGGTTGTTGAAGCATGTATGTTTCTAGATCTATTCATCTATTTGTACAGTTAGGTTTCCTAGCTTGATTCTATTGGAAACAAAGCTGTTTCAGTTTTTTTCTTGTTATCAATATATTTCTATTTTCTATTATGTGTACGCACCTTGAGTTTCTTTTTTCTTTTTTAACTTTGACAGGGGTTTCAATGATGTCATCAATGGATTCCATGATGATGGCTGGTCAGTGTTGGATTCAGATGGAGTCAAGATGTAATAATTGCAATTAATTCAACCAAGAATATGGGCACCCATGTCACTAATGCAAATGCTCTCCCACTGCCTGAAGGCATTCTTAGTGCAAAGGCCTCCATGTTACTCCAGGTAAGCTCTAAGCTTATTACAACATTTTTCTTTGCCCTCCTTTTTCAGATGATTGTGCTTCATCATCAATTCCATCACACAGTTAACAGTTAATGTTGTTTTCAATTCTTATCTATATTAGCTTATATGAGTTGATCTAACAGGGCATTTTGCTTTGTGATGGTACTGGCTATGACATATTTACATATTTTTCAATAAATTGAGAAAATTCAGCTCTTGAGATGTGCACCTTGGATTTGAAATCCTCCTATTGTGTTAGGCATCCTAGATTTGAAATCCTCATGTTGTGTTAAGCACCCTGGATTCAGAATCCATAGTATAGTTACTGAGGTTTGAATTTAATTACTAAATCAACTTTAACAACTCTAATCATTGAACATATGTAATGTTTCACGTGTTTTCTAAGCAGCCATTGCTTAAATTAAATCCAACTGTTATAATGCTACAAAGGCTCTTTCTTGACCCAAACCTAAAGACCCAACCTGAGTTTGGGTCAGTTTGTCAAGTTCCTCGAGCTGGAAAATGCCAACCTGATTTGAATTTTGGTTTGGTTCATGTTGAGCAAATTTGGGTCGGACTAGGTATTTGATTTTTTTTTCCCCTTCCTTTGTTTCTATGGTTAGTGTTTTATATGTTTTCCTTTTTTGAAAATGGAATCCGTGTACTAGAGATGGTTACGTGGATGAAGAATGGTTCATCTGCATCATTTTGAGTTGGTTTAGTTACATTTCGTTCCCATATGTGAATCTATCCATGTTTTGTAGTTGAAGAGCGATTTGTAAAAAGAATCTCGTCTACAAGGACAGTGAAGCTGTCCATCACCACTTATACAACGGTTAGCCATTTTCATTTTCTCCTTCGGTTGATTTTTTTTTCTAATGTACTTCATGTATTTGATCTTGACTAGGGTTTAACAATATCTATGCAATTGCCAGATTCTAGCAGGAAAATGCTGTAAATTTGTTCATAAAAGCTCGCATGTTCAAACTCCGCAGTCTATACGTGAAAGAGTTGGTAATGCTCTGGTAATTGGCTCCCCAAAATTGGCTACCTATTTAGCAAATTTTGGGTTTTTGAGTGCTTAGAGCAAGCCCCACTTGCACCAGCATATCATCAACATAATTTGAAATTTGTAAGTTGCTCATGCCCTGTTCGGATGTGAAATTTCAGTTTAATCAAAGATGAAATTAATTATATAAAAAAAGAGGTTGCCCCCATATCGCAGTTACGTTTCTTTTATGCCTAATTTGATAAGTAACGTCATTGTGCTTTTTGGGTCGTAATTGAAGAAAAATGTTAATTTGGGTTTTATTTTTTGTTTCTTTTCCCTGATTTACTAGACCAGTAATTGCAATTAAATTCAAAATTGTATCCAAATGCGATTGTAATTTTTGGGCCCTCATCGAAGAAACCCACCATGTACCAAAAACTAGGGCTTCAAAATTGAGCTAAAATTCGATGACAATATAGTCTATCAAGATGAAGAGCTTATACATGTTCTTCAAGCAATCTTGCTTGTAACTTTTTAAAATCAGAGATTTTTTTATTGAACATTGTCAAATACATGAATTTCTTAAATGGGCATCTGTTTATTCTCATCATCATCACCATGATCATGAAGAACATGACCATAAACAGAAGTCAGTATATGCTCTTTAATACTTTACATTTTGGTTGAAAAGAAGATGCTTCTCTCCTCATGTATATTGATGACACTGCAAACTGATGTTGGGTTGTTCTTCTTTTAATGGGTATATTTCATATTTCTCATTTGTAGTTTCAGTCACAGAATCAAATGTTGGGTTGTTCTTCCTTTGATGAAAAAATATGAGAATTTTATAGATTTTCTTTTTCTTTTCTTTATTGTTCTTCTTCCTTTTTTTTTTTTTTTTTTTTTTTCTCTCTCTCTGTAAAGCTTGTTGGTCCTAATGAGATTTCTAAGCATCATGGGCATTTCGTTTGGATGCTTGGCTTCAGGAGAGTGTCCGCAAATTGTTGATATTGGAGAACTATATAATGTTGCTACAACCTTCTCCTGCGTCGTGACTATTGCACCTTCAGCAATGGAGAATATGTGAAATTTGGGTTAGGTGAATTAGAGCAATGGTGTGTGCAAGACATATATATATATATATATATATATATATATATATATATATATATATATATATATCCTTTTAAACATTAATGGATAAGTTGGATTGTATCATCTGTCATTTATAGGAAAATGCTTATTGTTTGCCCTTCAATTGCAGCGGTATGATGCTTTGTATCCTTTCATGCTTTGAAGTTTCACTGTTGGGGGTCTGCATGCACTTTCACCTCAAGGTTTTGGGGTAGGTGCTTAAATTGTTCTTTGTCATCTCACTCACTGATTCATATTTTACTTTCTATTTCAATGGCATTTCCTCAGGCAGGGTTGCTTAGGCAATGTGTCGGTACTGTAAATGATCTCCAACTTATCTTGTTTTGAATACCCAGAATGCTTGCTCACTTTTTATCCTTTTTTTTTTTAGGAAAGTCTGATCTCTCTTTTATACATTTATGATCTTCTTTCTTCTACTTTTTTTTTCTCCTTTTCTTTTTCTTTGTTCCTTTTTTTTTTCTTCTTCTTAATCCGTAGATGGGAAATGTTGCAGCCATTGCAGCTGCATTTTTGTTACAAAGATGTCAGTGTTTTAATCATGCTGAGATATGTGTTACAGGCCCTCCATAAACAGCCTTTGAAAATTTATGGTGATGGAAGCTTTCAATATTTTTCTGATATGGTTCTTTACTCTTTCTTTTAAGACTTTATGATTGAAAATGTGTTGTGGGCTCACTGTCTTTCCTGAAAATGGCATACCTTGCTCAATTCCAACTACCGTGATAGAATCCCTTTCTTCAATCCCATGGTTAATGATTAGTTGTATGTCTAGCCATTGCTGATTAATGTTAAATATAATCTTTATATTTTATGATGGAAGTTTGCATAATTCATGGGTAAGTGACTTCTGTTCCCAACCGTAAAACTTGGCTATGATTAATTCTTTTAGAAATAAATTTTTGTAGCCCATTCTTCCAAAAAAAAAGAAAAAAAAAAAGACAGGTTCCAAGGCCCTTGGCTCACATTTGGGTTAGAAAACGCATACCCAACTTGAAATCAGGTTTGTTTTAGGAAAAAGGTTGGATTTGGAATAATCATGTGTATTTGGGTCGAGTTGGTTCAGTACAGAGGATTTTGCATTGGCTTCAGTTTGGGCATCTCAGTTGAAACTTAATTGTTCAAGGAAACTTATTTCAAACAAGCTCTCAACTTGAGAAACAACATCTCTTGTTCTGAAACTTAACATCAAATTCTTGCCACCAGACCTTCTTGGCATCAGGTGGAAGCTTCACTTTCAGAAACTTAGCAGCAAGGAAGATGGCACCAGCTGCAATATGATGAGGCTTAAATTGCAGGCAGAGTGATGTCCGCAGCCTGCATTAGCCTCTCCAGTGTGTAAAAAATAGATTGATACAGAGAGAGAGAGAGAGAGAGAGAGAGAGAGAGAGAGAGCCCTGACCAGCTGGTTCTCTGCAGATGGCCTTTGGCCTGCATTTTTCTTCTGTAGATTGATACATAGAGAGAGAGAGAGAGAGAGAGAGAGCCCTAACCAGTGTGTAAAAAATAGCCTGCATTTTTTGGGAATCTATTTGAAATGAAGTGATTTTTTGTTTTTTTCGTTTCTATAATTTTGTCTGTTGCTTCTATCTTAGTTTGGTGGTAGTTATGTCTTGGATTTATTTAGATTATTCCATTGTGTTTTATATATGCTATCCAATATGCGGCCCACTGTTAAGTTGCAGTGCTGTAGTGCTCCCTGTGGAATGTGAACAGATTGGGCAGATTTTAGATCATACGAAAAATTCAGATTTATATTTTTTGTGAAATTATTTTGCTGATTCAATGCATCTATTTTTGTAGACAGTATTTCTGTAGACCTTCCACACTGGTCAAGGAGTTCTTAAACCAAGTGATGGTCTATTGTGGCTAGTATGGATTTGGAAAACCATCATTTGTCTCTGCAGTTACTTTGGGTGCTGCTGGAATTAAAAAGCTACTTGTAAGCAAAGCAATAGATGTCACCCAGTTGCATGTATTATAGGGGATTTACGGACTTTGATGAACCATGTTACTATTTCAGTCAAAGGATTGTTGAGACATCTTCACTGAGTTTTGAATGTGAAGTATTTGACTCTGACCCTCAAATTATATGCCAAACATCATGACAACAAAAGGCATTATTTTCTATTTAAACCACCCTCTACAGGTAAGCTGCCATCATTTGGTTATATGATGGAAGCTTGCTTGCTTGAGGCGTATGATACGTTGTATTATTGAACTTTAAATGGTACTGATTTTGCATTTGGTTTCTCGTCTATTTGCTGAGTGGTGTCGGATTTGTGAACTTCCTGGCAATACTGATGTCACTTATACCCATTATATCTCACATTCTTCAGCTGAAATTGATTGTTTGAATTCATTCAGGGTAATATCTTGTTCTTATCATTCTAGTGTTCTGGTGTTTCACATGATCATCTTATTTTTTGGAGGTTGCATGAAATGACCTTTTTGAATTGTGAAATTGTTTCAGGCATCAGA
The DNA here is from genome assembly GCA_030180095.1 of Magnolia changhungtana. NCBI lineage: Eukaryota > Viridiplantae > Streptophyta > Magnoliopsida > Magnoliales > Magnoliaceae > Magnolia > Magnolia changhungtana. Next base: position 293,353 of record JASAUF010000049.1, on the reverse strand, counting down.
AAAATCTGTGCAGGCCCAAAAATGTGCTGAACCTCACTTAAAAACAGTTAAAACTGTGAGTTACTGCTACATATGTAAATTGTAATGCGAACCAATTGCTATGTCCATTGCATTTTCCAAAGCAGAAATTTCTGCTACTGTAGTGGCTAGCTTGTTGCATGTAAGATAGACTCCTTTGCCATTGACTGGTTTAGTCTAAACTGAATCTAGTCTTATCTCTTGATCAATATTGCCTATGTTGGGCTCATGATCTTGATAAGATTTCATTCTTCTTTCCCAAAGTTTTTCTTTTCGATTACTATTGCTATAGCTATCAAACACTTTGGCTAGTTGTCTCCTTTTGTTATAACTGTTTCTTGGAGGGTGTCGACCATGATATGTTATTGCTTCAACCATTTGTTCTTCAGTTTTTTGACTGGGAACTGGTAGTTCAGCTTCAATTGATTCAATTGAATCTTCAATGCTAGGTATTTTATATCCATAATCTAATGGATATTCTAGCACACTAGTGACATACGCAATTGCTATGTTAATAGCTGAGTTATATGGTCACATGTTTCCCAATCTTTTTCAAGTTTGGATTTTATTATCCTTAAATCTTCATCTAAGGGTAACTATAATTCTTGCATTCTCAATTGATGAGATTTCTTCATTCTTCTTCTCGATTTGGATTACTTAAATCTTCATCGAAAAGATCTTGCTAGAATCTTCTTGAAGGTCCAGCTCTCAAGCTATTTGGCCTTAATAGTCTTATGGTAAGGCCATCTTGGGTGTTTAGCTTATAATCGACTTCATTAGTTTCTCCTATTTGTAGAGGAACTTGCTGATGCTTGAAGTCAAACATCTATGTTTGCCCAAAAAGTAAAGTTTCGCCTTGGAAACAAGGAATACTTTTATGATTTTTGGCAACATAATGTCATGAAGCACGATGTTATTATCGATAACAATTTCTGGACTTACCAAAGTAGACATACAATGGTAATTTCTAATAGTACCATTACTATTGGGAATAACATTATTTCCTTACTTTCCGGTCCACAGCCAAGTCTATCCATAGACTTTCCTTGGCTTCAACACCAGTGCGTTCATTACGCACCAGCTGAACGTGGTGAGATATATAATATTCAACCCACCAAAAATAGAGTTCAAGAAAAACTGCTTGAAATCAAGCTTACCCTGAAAGACAATTTCAGTGATAACCTAGTATCGGAGATGCGAAAAAGAAGCACCATACGCAATCAGATCAGTCTAATGCCTAGGGTGGTTGGGGTGGTAATAGTGTGGGAGATGCGGAAAAGATGCACCAGACGCAAGCAGATCAGCCTAATGCTCACAGTGGCTGGGACAGTAATAGTATGGGAGATGCGAAAAAGCACTAGACACAGTCAGATCAGTCTAATGCATGGGGTGGCTGGAATAGTAATAAAAAGGAAACACAGGTAAGTGAATCTAAAAGACCAACAGCAGAGGAGTGTCCTGGATTTAATCCTTGGAATAGAACGAAAGTGCAAAAGAAGCAGCCCATTCAATCTGATCAATCTACTCCCTAGGGAGGTTGGAAATCAAATGACGCAGGAAATGAGAGGGTTGAAGATGCTAAATCTCAAGATGTAAATTGTTGAAACCAACCAAATGATTCATCTGCCAAACCACATGTTTGGGATAAGGACAAGATGCATGGTCAATCTAATTCTGTCTGGGGTAGTCAGAGCCCAAATGGTACCCATACGAAGAGATCTTCAGACAATTGTGGTTGAAATGAAGACAGAGGACAAGATGAGTTGAATCAACCAACAAGATCTCCTGTTTGGAGTTCTTCCCCTATTGAGAAGTCTTCAGATGACAGTAGTTGGAAAGAAAATAGAGCACACGATTGGTCAAATCGACCGACCAGAGCTCTTGGATGGGGTTCTTCCAGTGCAGGTGACCGAAGAAACCAGAGAAGTCGTTTTACCCAGTCACCTGCACCTGTGTGGCCTGATGGTTGGAATGCTAATGGGATTCTCACTGCCACTGGAAGACGCTTGGATCTATTCACATGTGAGGAAGAGAAAATTCTTAATGATATTGAACCAATTTCGTTGTCTACAAAACAAATTCTGCATAATTCCAGCTACAATGACGGTGATCGGCTATCAGATGAAGATCAGTCCTGGGTACTCGATAATGTTTTCAACACCATCTTGACAAAGCGAAAAAAAATGGGTGAAAAGATTGGCTATGTCATGGTTGGTAAGAACGACAAATACCAAGGTACCAGGTGCTTTTTTGTTGTCTTCACAAATGGTTTTAGAGCGGATTTCTCTTACCTCGAATGCCTGGAGAACTATGTCAAGGAGAAGTACCCTGATTGTGCTGAAGCCTTCAACCAAAAGTATTTTAAAAAGCGCTGCTCAGAGGGCATGAACCAGCAGCAAACATAGTAGAAGTTCTTGATCTACGAGATGTTTGCCATTCTGATTATCAGGATCATTGCTTTCAATTTTAGAGAATGAGTTGCTCTCTTTCATTTGATTATTTGTAGATAAGCACGTGCTAAACAATGGGAAGTGACCAATGATCAAGGCAGCCATCGTGTCCAGTCCTCCGCAATCAGCAATTTGCTGACAGTCATCAGGATTCTCATTTGTTAGGTTCATCGGAACTTGCAAAGAGGAAAATAAATTAAAAGTTTAAAACTTTTGAGAATTCAATTCCATGCTCTACCATGACACACATATACTAAAGTGCGTCCCTGCTGAATTTAATAAATAAGGATATATAAGACGATAAAATAAATAGCAAAAAAAAAAAAAACCAGCAATCAGGAATTGGATGTATAACTAATAGGCGAACATTTTACTCTCATGTAACAGTCTCAGCTATAAAATGGAAGTACAATCAAGAAATGTCATGATATTTGGCTTGTTCCTTTTCTAATCCTGAACTATTTTGGTACTCTATGGTTCAACATATTGCTAGTCTGCATGTTTTTTCTAGTTACTCTGTATGATGTTTGGCTTGTTTTTTTTTTTTTTTTTTATGGTACTCTGTAGTTCATTGATATTTATAGTCTGCATGAATTTTGCACTATATATTTGAATATATTTATAGTCTTAGGCTCCATTTGGTCATCACATTGATATTTATGAATGTAAATTTATCTCAAACCAAATGGAGCTTAAGTCCTTTTTTAACTCCGCCAATGCAACTCCTTGCATTGCCGGTCCCAAGCCCGGGTAAAGGAGGAGGGAGAAGGGCTTCAAGGTGAGTTTTATCATTTTTTGAAGCTGTTATAATTTTTGAGTTTATTTTTGCTTGCAGGCTGGTAGATTTGCTCGCATATGTTGGCATATGGCCTTACAATTCTCAGAGGTACATTCAGGCTGGCAGATTTGCTCGCGTATGGTGAGTCGTGTCCTTTTCTTCCATTTTCTGAAACTGTTATAGCTTTTGAGTTTACTACAAGTAGATAGTTTTTAATTGGTGATAACCACTTTCCCTTGAGATCAAGCAAGAGCTGGGAGGAATCATTTTTTCCAGCCTAGAGGGAGACCACATCACATTGGTTAATGTATATCAGGCATGTGTAGAGTGCTTGGAGACTAGCAAGATGGCTAACAGTAAAAAGAAAACAATTGGGAAATGTATATCACCGATGTGCCAAACACATCGGTGATAGCTGGTGTATATCACCGATGTACCACACACCAGCTATATAGCTGGCCATAATGTGTGGTACACCAGCCAAGCCGCTTCCGTATTCTACTGTACGGGACATCGAACAAGCGCAAAAAGATTCCTTAGTCTGTGGGTGGGGTGTTGAGTCCCCAAGTTTTGTTGGGCCCATTGTGATGTATGTGATATATCCACACTGTCCATCCATTTTTCCAAACATTTTAAGGCATGGGTGCAAAAAATGAGGCAGATCCAAAGTTCAAGTGGACTGCACCATAGAAAGCAATGGGACAATATGCTCATTGTTGAAATCTTCCTAAAGCCATCTATGACATTTATTTGCCATTCAACCTATTTATAAGCTTCTAATGGCAGGTTTACTGTAGATTAAGCCCAGTTTCGTTGCATGAAAGGTTATGGAACACATGAAAGGTTATTTACTGGTTAGCTTTGTAACCTTGCTAGGTCTGAAAATGAAAATATGCCATTTCCTCGAAAAATCTGACAGATTGCAGCGGGGGTGGTGCTTTGGATCAGTTAAACGGAACTTGTTGCAGTAGACATAAGGTGTTTGCTTTTGCTGGCTGGACATTTGCCAAGGTGTTCTACAACAGTCAGATTCAATATTGTAGTAGACATGGTGTTTTAATTATGTGACCCAGACTTCAGATAATCTTCCCAATTATTGTTTGCCTTCTACTCCGACTGAAAGTATTGGCTATGTGCTGCAGGTACGATCTGCTACACTCGACACATGGCTTCCAGAACAGGTTGCATTTATTCAAAGTAAGCATGCATAACACTTCTCAGGCTTACATTTCTTATGAGCTTTTTAATTGGCGCAAATCTGCCTACCAATGAGGACAACTTCTTAGCCTTCTTTATATTGATTTTAATATTGGTCTTACTCTTTTGGTGTATGCAACAATGGGAAATGAGAAGTCAAATAGCTACTGGGAAGCAGAACTGCCTCCAAATTATGACAGAAATCTTTTGGTGGGCTCTAGTTGATGAATAGCCTGGATCCATCACACGTGCTGTGAATCACCTTAGCACCCATCTTCTACGTAACATCTGTTTGTTTGTGGTCTAAACACCTTGGTCTTATTGGATGTCTTTCACTTAGCAATACGAGATTTCTTGTGCATCAACTAAAGCTTTGTGTTTTCCTGAATTGTGCATGGTAAAATGGGATTTCACTAACTTGTTAGCATGCTTGACTTGAGCTGACAAAACATGTTTCTTGTAATTCAAAAGTAGAGCCAGTCCCGGTGCAGGCTGATTCAACACAGAAAGTGCAACCTACACCCAATATCCCACCTCCAAAGGTTGATTATGCCACTGATCTTTTCAATATGCTTTCTATGGATGGCCCAAGTCAAAATGGGTGATATTTTAGGGATCCATGACAAGCTTGAAAGTTATTCATGTCCATTATAAAGTAATGAGTCAATGTCTTGCTTGTAAATATGTATTTTTCACTTTCAGGTTGTTGAAATCATTGACCGGTATGAGATGGTGCATTCCAGAGAGCTCAAGAGGCAATAAGCTTGCATTTATATAGGACCCAAAAATGGACAAAACCTGCACCAGGACAGTAACGGTAAGATTTCCTTGTAATTATCATCATTTGCTGATTGTAAAATTTCCTCCTTTGTCTGGGATTTATCTCTCTGCTGAACTGTAATTGCATTTTAGAGATGTGTTAAGATCACTAAAAGTTCTAGGATTTCAGCTCAGCGATTGAGGTTTAGAAGAGTGATTCTTCTATTGTTTTTTAGTTGTGTGATCCCTATGAAGCTGTTGAACTCCTGATGGATGAAAGAGTCTTGTTTGTCTTGATAATTTCCTGCTGCTTTTCTGGATATATTTGGATCAGTCTTGACATGTGAAACATTTACTTGTTTTTTGAAGTTGTGGACTGGGGGAACTTAAAAAACCTAAAAAGTTTAGATTTGGGAGCTTAAAAAACTTAAAAAGTCAGGACTTGGGAGGTTATGAAAATGATCAAAAATAAATAACATTTGATCCCTTCAGTTGAGATCAGATTTGAAGTTGGGAATTTAAGAGGGTCCAGTGTCTCATTGTTTTCATGATTCATCTACCACCACTATACTAATTTCGATGTGATCTTTAGTCTTTCTTCATGAACTGGAAGTGGGTATTTGGAATTATAGTTTTCTTTTCTTTTTTTTTCCGACAAAGATTTGAATTTTAGATGTGTTGCTCTTTCCATGCGAATCTAATTTTCTTGAATCTGATTTTCTTCTAACATCTTTCTTACTGTAGATGGGGTGTTAAGAAGCCTCAAATCATGGAAAATTTTGTCACGATCCAGTCAACTGTAGGTCCTGGGATGGCATGTTCAATCTCGATAAGATCATTGATATGCTCATCATGCTCAGTCTCGATAAGGTCATTGATATGCTCATTCGACGCGAGGGGTGTCAACAAGAAATATGACAATCCCGAACAAAGTAAGTTTGCTTATTCTATGTACTTGCTATGAAATTCTTAAATCTATATATGCTTTCTCATCACCATGCCTTCTTTTCTTGCAGTTCTTGAAGAATTCTTTCATTTAAGACTTGAGTTTTATGTAAAGAGAAAGGTGAGCTTTGATCTAGGTCCCCCCATTTTTTGTTTTTGGTAATTGAGAAGATGGTTGTATTGACTTGCTACTTTCATGTAGAAAGTAATGTTGGATAATCTTGAGAAGGAAGAAGCCCGGGTGGAGGAGGTGACAGGACAGATGGAGGGTAGGGCTCGAGCTGAAAGTATGAATGATGAGCTGCTCCAGCTAAAAGAATGAATGATTGTGTTGAGATTAGGGCTGAAGTTGGAAATGAATGATTGTGTTTGATTGAATGAATGAATGATTATGTTTGATCGAATGAATAAATGATTGTGTTTGATTGAATGAATGAATGATTTAGCCAGGAAGTATTTATCTATATCAACTTATATGAGTTATCAGGGTGTACTACAACGGTAAGAGCTGCCATTACTATTTAATTTTTTTTATTAACAATAGGCATTAGCTACAGCTATTAACCATAGCCCTTTGTTGAAAACTGTAGCTCTTGCTAATTTTAGCCTTTTGCTACAGTTCGTATTCTACTTTTCGCTACAGATACAATCCATAGCTGTATATAAATTTAAAACTACGGACAATATCGCTACGGATTTAATCCGTACCTATAGTTTTAATAGCTACGGCTATTACCCGTAGCCTTGTATCTGAAAATCGTAGCTGTTGTTAAATCAAGCCTATTGCTATGGTTCTTGCTCAACTTTTAGCTACAGATATAATCTGTAGCTATAAGTACTTTAGGATACAGAAGATATGGCTACGGTTTTAATCCGTATCTATTGCTTCTATGGCTACGGATAGGATCCGTAGCGATAGCTCTTTGACCTATGGCTATGGCATCAATGGCTACAGTCGTGCTACGGATGATAACCGTAGCCATAGACTTTTGGCTACGGTTTTTATCCGTAGCGTTTGCCCCTTTTTTTGGTAGTGACATCAATATTTGTGCCACATCTACATCATCAGACGATAATTATTATCTCCCAGCCTTGTTGAGACTGCTCAAAAGCTCATGCAAGTTTCTCAAAAGCTTATACTAATTTTTCTGAGTTTTTTTTTTTTTTTTTCAATAATACTAAATATACTAGAGTATAAATAATGTATCAATATTGTTGAGTTGTACCAAGTTGACTAGTGTTTCTCGAGCTTTGCTGAGTTTTATGGAGTTGAGGCTTACGTGGTTGTGACAGAATCATGACTAGATAATAGTTTTTCTCGTCGTCTTGGTGAAATATGGGGGTTAGTTGAATTGAGATTTTTTTTTATTTTTTTATTTGGTTACGGCTATGACTGCCCCCACTATGGACATTGATTTCATGAAAATATCCCTGAATCAAAAGGTTACTATCCCTATGATCAGCGGTCCACAAGCAAGTGGTCCAATGAAAAAACATTGCTACTGGTTGGGAGGAATATCCCACATTTTAGAAGATGGGCTCCCATTCATGATGGCTAATATACGATAACAGTCTAGATCATTGTTCATTACATGTTGTTGTCAACGGCTATGCCTGGCTGGATAAGCCGATGGTGTAACATCATGTCCTTGGTGGGTGGTAATTAATCTTGCTAATGCATTCGTGCTAGTACACATGCCAAATGTTCAGATCGAAGCCGGTCCTAGATGGTCCTACCATGGGATTCTAGCCCCACAGTGTATGTTGTGGGTGGACTTGGTGCTGATACTCAACCGAATGCGTGCCACATAGAGTATTCACAGTACACGTGACAGGGTGACTTTTTGTTTAAACCCATCCATCTAGTAGTTCTCGCCATGGATGGCAGGTGGTTCAAATATACGTTGATTAGGTGATTCTATTCAAAAACATCAGTAGAAAGTAAAAATTGGCTGGCATTCAACATTCACCACTTTAGTGAAAACACTTGTGGCTAGGATGTCTAACAGGTGTGGTGATGCAGGGAGGGATGTGATGAGACTAATCACCATCTTTCTCAGGAGAGTTATTCTGAATCCACGGAGCTCTCTGCACTCCTCACTGAGCTTCCTTGAATCCATGAGGAATAAAAGTATAAATAATTTCTAATAAATTTGAAATAAATTCATTTATAATAAAAACGAAAATTACAATCCTTTAAATAATGAGCTCTAACCTAAGGAGTTTTAGACTTAAACATTGTAAAAACGTGACTTATTATAAATAGTAAACTTACTATTTATAGACGGCCACCATTCCTATTAGACTTCATGGTTTTGGGCCAAAAATAGTAAGTGTCCGATTTAGACCAACTACAATATTCTCCTAATTTTTCAAAGCGTTTTTCATGTTGGGCATGACTTCTACAACTCTAAGGATCAAAAGTTATACTTGAACTAAAACTTACTATTTATAATAAAAACATAAATAAATTGAACTTTCGACCATTGATCCGATGGAATCTTGCAAATTTGACCTCGAAAATCCAGCATAGTGGGGTTGGTTGGGTAAAGTAGCTTCTCCTACTTCAAAATCATATATGATATGACGAAAAACTCATCTCGGTTTGCGAGATGCGACTATTTTAAAGTTTTGACAATCCTGAATATTTTTGCCTCTGATCAAGCCTTCTTTGGTCCATCTTTGCCATGAAATTGTCCATGACCCACTCTACATGTGATCTTTGAAATATGGAAACAATGCAATAATTCCATTATTTTCAGGACCACAAGCCAAAACATGAAGCCCAAACCTAATGCATGGTTGGCTTGGCGTAAAAGTCCATCACACCATCTCGGCCCATTTACATCCAGTAGTCCAGGTGGGCCAGTATTTTTGGTGATTTGTGTAAGAACTCTATTTAGTGGGCCTTACTGATCAATGGTCTGGATTGTCCTTCAGTTGGACTGGATGATTGAGTAGACCAGTGGGCCCCACTTTAGGTGATACGCTGCGAAGGTCAGTTGCGCAGCATTGTGTATTAGGGGTGGAATGTTATAGCCTTACACACGGCTGTTCGAGTTGAACTAGGACATAGAGATGTGGAGCATGGGAGAGAGAGTTGTGACGGGTTTCAAACTCTCTCTCCACAGACTCTATATAAGAGAGCTGGGTCCCCGATCCTACACCATAAGGGAGAAATCGAGTCCCATCTATAGTTTTGCAGAAAGGGTGTGAAGGAGAGGAAGATCCTAGCTCTATCAGTATTTTTGGTATTCTTATCTGGCTTCCATGGCGACACAGCTAGGTAAGCCATCTGAACTCTTCATCCCCATGTCCTATACACAGATAGATCTGTGGGCCTATTCCCCATATACGTTAAATCCCACAGTTGGTATCAAAGACAATCTGTGCATAGGTATGGATGATCACATCCAGCTATATCTGATCATATCAGGGACTTTCGAATTCCTAAAACTACTGTGATCAGGGATTTCCGAATCCCTGAACCGAGAAATATTCAGATCAGGGATTTGGATTTCGAAAACCCTAAAGACTACTATTCGAATTAAGGATTTCGAATTCAAATCCCCAAATCCAGATGTCTATTGGGGATTTTCAATTAGGAATCCCCAGAATTGTGAAAGTAGGGCTTTCAGATTTGAATCCCCAAATTGAGAAAATTAGGTTTTTTTTAAAAAAAATAAAATAAAAATTTGCATTCGAAACCCGAAATACAAACATCCAGTTAGGGATTTCAAAATTCCCCAAATCCAGTATTATTGGAGATTTCGAATCCCCAAAGCCCGATTTAGGGATTTTCGAATCCCAAATCCCAAATTGGGGACTTCAGATCAATACCCCAAATCCAGATTTAAGCAATTAAGGATTTTGGATTCCAAAACCCTAAATACAGCAATTGGGGATTGCAAAATTCAAATTCCAAAGCTTAGATTGGAGTCCGATAATCCCAAATTGGGGATTTTATGTGCCCTTAACTGTATTGCTAGGAGATACCATGGAGGTTGTAGCCGACATCTGTGATTGGTCGGCTATGCATCTTCATCACCACATGCATCTTCATCTCCGTCACCACCAGTGCCTCCATCTCCCTTTGCGGCAACCATCATCTTCGCATGGAGAAGACCTCCTGGCAGATGCTGGTGGCACAGCTCTTGAACATGCTTTCTCCAATGGCTTCTCTCTTACAGTCGAGAACGGCTATATTCCCACTACCTTTAGGTCATCCAGCGACCATATATGTTATCGAGTCTTCGGACCCAATTTTGTAATTTCGGGTTCGTCTCTGGACTCGCGATTACATCCAGATATGGACTGGGCCAGTATATTGGGCCTGTAAGGGATTTCCAGGTCTGGAGTGGCCCTGATTATTGGGCCTGTACCGGATCTCCAGATCAGGAGTGGACCTGAATCTTGGCCCTAATTGCATATGTGAGCACCATTATTCATATCATGACCATTCAAATCATACCATAAGTGGGGACCCATCCTTTTGGGACTCACTTAAGGCCCTGATATCTTTATGGGCCCATTTATCCAAGTATGTAGTCCACTCAATAATGTTCTATTATTTTATTAAGGCCATCTATGAGTTCCTTCATGAGCATAATATGGACAATTTTTATCCGGACTGTCTATTAATTTGATCATGAATTAGATTTGATTTACTCATTTGTAATGACCTGACACTATAGAGTACTGATTCAGCCCTATCATTGGCCCAATACCCATCTTTAGGAATTGATATAAACAGTTGGAATATATGGTTTGAAACATATCCGTAAGTTTCATTTAAGGTTCCTTTATTTCCAAAAGGGTTAATATGGACTAACTTATGGGCCGCATTGGACTAATTAAGATATAATCCATAGAGAGACGAGATTATAATAACAATCTTAAAGTCTATATTTGTAGTTTTGGATTCGGTTGTGTTAGCTACCATAGTGACCTCAATCGATGAAAACTTTACAAGTACAGACTTGTAAAATTGAGATAAGGAGGATTGCATACAGTTGCGTTCATTTTTCAAGCGTACGGTAACGAAAACATAGATGATTACCGTTTAGCAGTCAAGTGAACGGGTGAAGTAAATGGTACTGGTAATGTAAAGCTGAAAGACTCATCTCACCCACAGGTGTTGAGTGTCTCAGATTTACATGACTTACATCACTTAGCTTCATATTCAGGAGGATCACTAACATATTGTTATTACCGCCCACAGGAGGAATGATGATGATGTAACAGATTCTCACCAGGATGAGATGGTTGGGCCCATCGTCATCCTGGATGATTCAGTTGATGCCCCTCTTAGCAACTGAATTATTAACTTTGCCTGATATTTGTTTACATTCACAAAATTTCTTTATGAAATAATGAACTAATGTGAGTATATATGTATATCTTTTATTTTATTCTCAATTCTAACTAATCAAAATTAAGTCCTTGCCCTTAATGAATCTAATTACGCTCAATGGAAGAACGCCATTGAAGTTGTACTAGGTTGTTTTTAATTAGATCTTGCTCTGATAACACCAGAAATGCCAAAGCCATCTAATAATGCTACTGAAGCTGAATATAATCGATGAGTTGCATGGTTTAGATAAAATGATACATGCCTGAAAGTCATTAAGTATTCAATTTCTGAATCGATGAAATGTGTCATGCCTGAAACAGATAAGGCCAAAGTTTTTCTGACTGAAATGGGAAAACGATTCAAGAAATCTAATAAATCTGAAGTGGGCATTCTTCTGAATAAATTGACTCACTCCTCCTACGATGGAAAAGGCAACATCCATGAATACATTGTAAAGCAAATCGAAGTTGTTTTTAAGATCCGTGCTCTAGGGCTTGTACTCACTGATGATCATCTGGTTCATTTGATCATGAACAACCTACCTCCCCAATTCGGTACGTTCTTGGCAAACTATAACACTCTGAAGGACATGTGGATATTGGATGAACTCATCACTCAGTGCTTCCAAGAAGAAGACAGGATCAGATAGATGGTAAAAGTTCAAAATGTTAATATGGGGACTTCAGGACAAGGGCATGGGCAAGGGAATAAGGGTAAAAGGAAAAGGAAACAAGGTTCTAATAATGGATTCTCTAGTCCTCCATCTAGAAACCATGAGAATTGATCTGGAAATGGATCTAAATGCAAACGGGTTAAAGGCAAGCCATGCTTCTTTTGCAAAAAGGCGGGTCATCTAAAGAAAGACTGCGAAGGTTTTAAGGATTGACTCATAAAAAAAGGTAATCATTCTGTTCTTGTCTGTTTTGAATCTAATTTGAGCGATGTGTCAGCGGATTCCTGGTAGATAGATTGAAGAAATACTATTCACATATGCACTTTTATGCAGGAATTACTACAGGCCAGGCCACCAACTGATGCGGAGCTCTCAGTATATGTAGGCAATGGTGTCAAGGTTGACGTGGAGGCAATAGGAGTTTATAGGCTTAAGTTGAAGTCTGGTCAATTTTTTAATTTAATAGATACATTTTGTGTGCCGTCTATAAGGCGCAATTTAGTTTCAATTTCCTATTTGGATAAGTTGGGATATTCATTCCACTTTGGAAATAAAAGTTTTAGTATTTACTTTAATTCGATTAAAGTTGGAACCGACTCAAAAGTAAACAACTTATACCAATTAGACTTGATTGCCTCTCACGTCTATAACATTAATTCCTTGCATGGAAATGTAGTGGGATCCAAGCGAAGACTAGACTATGAGAATTCCTCCATGTTGTGGCACATACAGTAATACCATACATCTCATGAGAGATTAGACAGGCTTGTGCGAGAAGAAATTTTGCATTCTCTAGACTTCTCTGACTATAAAGTATATATTGATTGCATAAAAGGGAAACAAACTAGAATAAGAAAGAAAGGTGTAACCAAGAGTATAGATCTATTAGAAGTTATACATACAGATATCTGTGAACCATTCCCTACAGTCTCATGGAGTGGCCAAAAATATTTTATTACTTTTATAGATGACTACTCTCGCTTCGGATACCTATACCTTATCAGTGAGAAATCAGATGCCCTGTATGCCTTTAAAATTTATAAGGCCGAGATTGAAAATCAACTCAATAAGAGAATTAAAGTTGTCAAATTTGATCGTGGTGGTGAATACTATGGTAGATATGACGAATCAGGATGTAATCCAGGGCTATTTGCTAAATACTTGCAGGATTATGACATTGTTACTCAGTATACTATGCCTGGTACTCCAGAACAGAATGGAGTGGCTGAAAGACGCAATCGCACTCTTATGGATTTGGTGCGAAGCATGGTTAGCAATTCGACATTGCCAAAATCTCTGTGGGGTGATGCGATTAAAACTGCAGTTCATATACTAAACAAGGTTCCTAGCAAAGCAGTAAGTAAAACTCCTTTTGAGTTGTGGAACGGGAGAAAACCAAGTCTCCGATATCTACATGTTTGGGGTTGTCCTGCTGAGGCTAAAGTTTATAACCCGCATGAAAAGAAGCTTGATCTTAGAACCGTAAGTTGTTTCTTCATTGAATACCCAGAAAGATCAAAAGGCTATCGATTTACTGTCCTTCCCACTCCATCAGGATTGTTGAGACTGGGAATGCCAAATTTATTGAAGACACTGAAAAGAGTGGGAGCACAAACATAAGAAATTTTTATTTGAGGAACAAAGGACTATGACTCCAGTCATAGTCAATCCAGATCATGTGGATATAAATGATGCAGTCGATTCTGCAGTCATTGCAGAACACCCCGTAAAACCTCATATACAAACCACTGATGAGAAAAATCAAGATCAAACCCAACAAGCTGAACCATTGAGAAGATCTGAAAGAGAGAGAAAGCCTGTAAATCTAGACGATTACATCGTATACTTACAGGAGCACGACTTTGACATAGGGGTGGAAAAGGATCCTGAATCCTTTACACAAGTCAAATAAAATGCTGATCCTTCTCATTGGTTTGATGCCATGAAAGATGAGTTAAAATCCATGCATGACAATAAAGTATGAGATCTTGTAGAGTTACCTACTGAAATAAGGCCGATTAGTTCTAAATGGATATTTAAAACCAAAAGGGACTCTAAAGGTAATGTCAAAAGGTATAAAGCCCGACTTGTTACCAAGGGTTTTAACCAACGTGAGGGCATTGACTTTAAGGAGATTTTCTCACCACTATCTAAGAAAGCCTCATTTAGGATCATAATGGCTCTTATAGCTCATATGGACTTAGAATTACATCAGATGGATGTAAAGACTGCATTTCTCAATGGAGATCTGAATGAGAATGTGTACATGTTGTAGCCCAAAGGTTTTATAACTACTGGCTCAGAACATTTGGTTTACAAGCTTAAGAAGTCCATTTATGGGTTGAAATAGGCATCACGACAGTGATACCTTAAGTTTCATGAAGTAATTTCCTCATACGGCTTTGTAGAAAACACTACTGATGAATGTATCTACATTAAAACTAGTGGGAGTAATTTTATAATGATGATTTTGCATGTTGATGACATTCTATTAGCTAACAGTGATACCAAGATGTTGAGCGAGACCAAGAAGTTCTTATCTCAAAGATTTGAAATGAAAGACCTTGGTGAAGCTTCTTACGTCATCGGCATTAAGATTCGCCGTGACAGAACACTTGGACTGCTCAGCCTATCACAAAGAGCCTATATTACTAGGGTACTCGAAAGGTATGACATGCAAATTTGTGCTTCAGGAAAGTCGCCCATTGTGAAGGGCGACAAATTTGGTCTATTTCAGTGTCCAAGTAATGATTTAGAAAAGAATTGAATGAAAGAATTTTCGTACACATCACTAATAGAGAGCATCATGTATGCTTAAGTCTGAACATGATCAGACATTGCCTTTGTCACTAGATTGTTAGGAAGATACCTATCTAATCCAGGAATGCAACATTGGATAGATGCAAAGAAAGTATTACGTATCTTCAGAGAACGAAAGACTTTGGACTCACATACAGAAGATCTGATCAATTGGAGTTGATCGGATATTCAGATACAGACTTTGCAGACTGCGTTGATACTAAGAAGTCTACTTCGGGATACATCTTCATGATGGTGGGAGGAGCTGTGTTGTGGAAAAGCGTGAAACAATCTACCACAGCCTCATCCACTATAGAAGCTGAATTTATTGCCTGCCATGAGGCATCTAATCAGGCACTGTGGTTACAGAGTTTCTTCTCAGGTTTGCGGGTACTGAAGCATATCCCGAAACCATTGAAAATATTTTGCGATAATTCGGCTGCTATTTCATTCTCTAGTAACAACAAACATTCGTCAAGGTTGAGACATATCGACATCAAGTACCTCATTGTAAAGGAAATGGTTCAGAATCATCAAGTGTCCGTGGAATTCATCGGCACTATGCAGATGATTGCAGATCCACTCACTAAAGGGCTCCTTATCACGCCATTTCAAGAGCTTGTGACATCCATGTGAGTCATTGATCCCACAGATGTTTTCAGTTAGTGGGAATTGAGCGTACTTTAATTTTCACTGACACTTAGAGATCTCGTTTTATACAGTTTGTTTGGATGATTTTGATATAAAGCTTTATTTTCTACTTCTCAATATATATGCACAAATTTTGAGTAAGTAGAAATCCAGTCATGTCTTGTTGGAGACAGGTAAAAGCTTTAGGACTTCTTAAGGATAAACATATATTATCATACTAAAGAGTGTAATCCTTATACCACATTGCCTAGTTCTTGATCTATGTCGTTAAGATTGAAAGTATTTGTGATCGCGCTTCGACTCACTTCGTCTAAATTAAATGTTGTGATGACTACCACATTTCGATACTGACTGTCTTGATGGACCGGATTGAATAACATTACTCATACTGTCCAACTGTTCCTTTGGTTAACCATTTGGGTATTTTCTCAAAAGATCAAAACTTGTTTTCAAAATTATACTATATAACTATCATTGACGTTGCTCAATGAGGCTCAAGTGGGAGAATGTAAAAACTCTATTTAGCGGGCCTTACTGTTCAACGATTTGGATTGTCATTCAGTTAGACTGGATGATTGAGTAGACCAGTGGGCCCCACTTCAGGTGATACGCTGCGCAGGTCGGCTGCGCAGCATTGCATATTAGGGGTGAAATGTTATAGCCTTACGCAGGGCTGTTTGAGTTAAACTAGGACATAGAGATGTGGAGCATGGGAGAGAGAGTTCTGATGGGTTTCAAACTCTCTCTGCACAGACTCTATATAAGAGAGCTGGGTCCCCGATCCTACACCATAAGGTAGAAATCGAGTCTCATCTATAGTTTTGCAAAAAGGGTGTGAAGGAGAGGAAGATCCTAGCTTTATCGGTATTTCTGGTATTCTTATACGGCTTTCATGGCGACACAGCTAGGTAAGCCATCTAAACCCTTGATCCCCATGTCCTATACACAGATAGATCCGTGGGCCTATTCCGCATATACGTTAAACCCCATAATCTGATCATTGATCTTATGGCCCTCAATGGTTTAGAAACACCTAAACTTGACTCGACTTACACGTTGTTGAGTAAAATACACAGGCGAGTTTCTCAGAAACACATGCCAATGTTTGAGTTTTTTCAATATTATTAAATACTCTAAAGTATACGTCATGTATCAATAGTGTCTATCAGTGGAAAGTTGAATTGAGTTTGTCAAGTTTTGCTGAGTTATATAGAGCTGGGTTTACTCGGGTTGTGATGGAATCGTGACTAGATAAGAGTTTTTCTCCTAGCCATGGTGGGAATCTGGTCAAGTTGAGTAGGGCATAGTCCCACTATTGATGGTTGATTTCATGAAAATATCCCAGGATCAAAAGGTAACCATCACATTGATCTGCAGCCCACAAACAAATGGTCCAGACAAAGGAAATATATATATATATATATATATATATATATATATATATATATATATATATATATATAGCTAGTGGTTCGGAGGAATATACCACATTTTGGATGACTATAACTTTCAGCCCTCAAGAATATGGGTTCTCATTCTTGATGGATAATATATGATCAACGGTCGAACATATGCTGCTGTCAATCGCTAGCGCAACTCTGTTTGTGTCAGGGTTTTGGATTAGTGGGTTAGGCCTGACTGGATCAGCCGATGATGGAACATGTGCCCGTACTCGTGCCAGTACACAGGCCAAGTCATCAAATCAAAGCCGGTCCTAGGTGGCCCATGATGGGATTCTGGCCCTCACCTGTGTATGTTGCGGCTGGACTTGGTACTGATCCTAAGTCAGGATGGGGGCCAAACAAACTCTTCACATTACCCATGATAAGGTGACTTTTGTTTGAGTCCGTCCATCTAGTAGTTCTCTCCATGGATGGCATGTGGTTCAAATATGCATTGATGGGGTGATCCTATCCATTCCCTTCAAAACATCAGTAGAAAAAAGAAAAGGATGAAAAGAAAAGGAAAAAAAAAAGAGGTTGGCACTCCACATTCACCGCTTTAGTGAAAGAACTTTCGACTAGGATTGTCGGGTAGGTGTGATCTTTTGAAACATGGAAACAACATAACAACCCTTTAGGTTATTAAGCTATTGTTAGATTTGTGAATGGTTGTATTCTTTTCAAAGATGTGGGAATGGTAGGGTGGTCAATGGTCCAGGTCTGTCCAAGAACAGCCCCCAAGCTAAACCTTATGGGCTCATGACGGCCCAAAATGAAGCAGGCTCGAGCCATGCTCACTCATTTTGTGCAAGATCCAAGTCATTCACAAGGTGAGCCATATTAGGCTTGTGATACTTTAGATATGTGGGATGTCTTACAAAAATGCCCTTCAAAAGCCTACCGAGTTGTACCACTGTAAATAAGCACGTTTGAATTTTAGGTCTCGCCAAGCATGAGAACCTAGCCCAAGCCTGACTCAAAGTAAGAGAGTCCTTGAAAGCCTATGTGCAAGCCTGGTTACTTTTCTCTAACAATTTATGCAAATCACTATAGTATTAGTCTAAAAAATAAAAAAAAAGATGAGCATACTAGAGGGGATGTATGCCTTTTAATTTTTTTTTTTTTTTTAAAAAGAAAGAAAGAAAGAAAGAGAAACAAATGCCAAACAAAGAATACAAGAAGGGAGTGTAGACACTTAAGAAGATAGGTGGTGTCAACCTCTTCTATGATGTAGGATGTGCCACAGATACATTTTTAGCATGGTTGGACTAAAAGAAGGCCAAATGAAACTAGAAGTAGTTCGTTAGATTGAAGCCCAAACCTTCATAGGACATGACATAATTGGGCCCCATGTGTGTCTAAATCAAAGAAATTCACTTCGGGTGTGGAGAAATTATCGTTCAAAGTCTGAACTATAAATCAGCTGTAACTTTTGATCGGGGTATCATCACGGAACACACAATTTATCTTTATGTAACAGGCCATTCAGGATCAACCGACTCTTGTGGCAGACTGTTTGTCTGTCTTACAATAAAACGCATCCTCTCGATACAAAATTACGATTTGACAAAATAAATACTATTTTAATAATTTGTGTTTCTATTGTATCTCCTTATTTTTAGAGTTTTATAATTTTTTTTTGTTCTTTTTTAAAATTGCTCTTAATAATGCTAGAAATCATCTAATAAAGTTAATTTAGGGCTTACTATTTTTGACAAATTAAGATTTAGAAGAGCTTTACTATTTTGGGTAACTTTGAATAGAGTTAAAATTTTACCATTTTGAGTTAATTTTGAATTAGAGTTTCGTTTTCTTTATTAATAGTGTAATAGAGTAATTGAACATACGCTATTTAATAAAATATTTGAATTTTCTCTTATTTTTTTTGTGGACCAAGGAACTCTAAGAAAGCCAGTGATCTTTCTCTTATTGTTTCATAATCTTCCCTCCATCATTCGGCATGGCCGGGCAGGAATCTAATGGGATTAGAATTCCTAGTGGCAATAATGAAGATTCGACAATCTCTATTTTTGAATTCTTGAAGTGAAGTGAGGTTCTAGAGTGCCTTCAACTTGTTGCAGGACTACATTATTGAAAGAGGAGAAAATGCATCCTCTGTTTGCCACATGTGGGGAAATCCTGTTTCCTAGCATCGTCATTGGTCCACATCATTACTGACATTGCTGGCACAGCTGCCTTGAATGCAGTGGTCTAGTTAGATTGCAACAAGCAGAGGATCCGGATTCTTGAAAGAGAGATGGGATTGATACCACTTCCGCATTCAGTCTCCACTACCACTAAATGTTTAAATACCTACAAGAGAAGAAACTCTAATTTGGGGAATGCTCCTGCGACCCCAGACTATTCACACAAAACTCACTGCCCACCTTTCTCATTTCATGCATTTCAGGTATCTTAAGTCATTTAAGGGACGTCAATTTGGCAAGCCATAGTATTTACAGTGGTCTAGCTACTTCTAGGCGCTAGTGGAGATTAGGTGACACGTGGTGGTGATCCTAGCCCTGACATGGCCACAAAACTCCTCGCAGTTTACGGTACACGTGGCTGGCTGACCTGTTAGTTTGGGTTCGTTCATCTAGTTGTCCTCGCCATCAATGGCAGGTGGTTTTTAGTAAACATTGATAGGGTGATCCTATCGTATCTGATCATGGCCTTCAAAACATCAGTAAATAAAAAATAAAAAATGGTTGAGGATCAACATTCACCGTTTAGAAAATTGAAAGCAGGCCAACCTGGTTACCTTTTGCTGACAAGAGATCCACACAATTTGTTCAAATCACCTTAGCATTACTTAAAATGAAAATAGGAGCATGTTTATAATCACATATGAATCTAATTAAAATGTATTATGCATAGATACAAGGAAAGCTGAGTGTAGATACTTAGACAATCTTAGAAGAAATACTTGGTGTCTAAGGAGAACAACATAAAATAAAAGGGAGAGAGACTTGGACAATCTTAGTAGGAATATTTGGTGTCAAGGAGAACAAAATAATATAAAACAGAGAGAGAGAGAGAGAGAGAGAGAGAGAGAGAGAGAGAGAGAGAGAGAGAGAGAGAGAGAGAGAGAGAGAGAGAGAGAGAGACCTCTCATTGGATTTTCCTCCCATCAATGGTGATGTCGGGGATGTGGGTTATCTTGTTCCAATCTTCTCCTACCTCCTTCTGGCATCGACTTCTTAGGATTAGACAATTTTCGATTTTGAGTTCCTGTAGTGAAATGAGGTGTTGCAGTTCTGGCAGTGCCTTCAAGTTCCAGCAGGACGATATGCATAATTGAAAGAGAGATGGGAATGATCCAGCTCCCACATTCAACTTCCACTCCTCCCAAATTTCCATACTATGGAAGATAAGAATCTCTAATTTGGGGAATGTTCCGGTTACCCCATCATGGCTGTTCCCAAAAAACTCGCTGCCCACCTGTCTAACGTCAAACATGGCCTCTATCTTAAGCCATTTAAGGGACGGCAGTTTCCCAAGCGCTGGCATTTGTCTGCATCGGCAACTTGATAATTGCATCTTGGTAAGATTGGAATACAATGAACAATCTTCCATCCAACTTGGGAATTGGCGACCAATGTATTCTGACACGGTAAGACCTCTTAGGTTTGTATGGGGTCGAAGGCCTTCAAACACACCCTCCTCTTGCTCCACCTCATTTTCTGCATGTGTTTCATTACATATCCTTGCCTCACATGACAATTTCAAGGTCTGGATGTTCTGCTTGTTCTCCAATTTTGCTTCATTAACTTCATCTCTACTTGCTACTCTGTTTAAGCATGTTATTTCTAGCTCCCCCTGAAGAAGGTTAAGGTCTTTCAATTCTGTAATCTTACATCCTCTCTCATCCCCTGTTATGAACTTAGTTAATGTCCGAAGGGATGTTAACCTGCCCATGCCTTTTGGTAAGAACTCCAAACGAGTACCTTCGGTTTCAAGATGTCTTAGTTTGATCAGTTTCACAATCCCTTTAGGGAGTTTTGTAAGATTACGGCAATGATTAAGCTTTAAGGTCTGCAAAAGACAGAGGCCACATACAAATTTCGGCAATTCTCGTATACGGGAGGCAGACAAGTCGAGGTATCGCAAAAACTTCAGGTGCTGCAAAGAATTTGGGAGCCGTTTTATTGTGCTTCCACTCAAATCCAATGCTCTCAGACGTTTTAAGCTGTGAAAAACATGATGAGAAAGTCTGGAAATTTTAGACCATCCAATGAGTATGAGTGTACGCAAATTTTTGGCTTTGTATATGAAGGAGGGAATGGATTTTACATCCTCATTGCAAATCCATGAGGCATGGCGAGCCTTTGCAAGCTGACTCGGCATTTCCTCTTTTATGATTAAACACTCGCTCATAATAGATTTGCAGAGGTCATGGATCATGTCATGTATCATGCAATACTTTGGATCACCTTCTTCATCTGTCTCTATGACTTGAAACAAGGAACGCCTCACTAAATCATCGAAATATGAACCACCTCGCCTCTCCATGTCTTCTCTTCTCGTTTGGGGAATGAAACCTTGGGCCATCCACAACTTGATTAGCTTGTCCTTCTCTATCAAATGATCCTTTGGAAATATGGAACAGAAAGCAAAGCATTGCTTCAAATGCTTTGGCAAATCATGGAAGCTCTCTAATACAACAGATGCAATTTTTTCAGTACCCAATGAATCCCCCGTCGCTTCATCTAAGACAGACTGCCAATCCTGTACATCTCTTTTTCTGCGCAAGGCACTTCCTATTGCGTCCAACAGGAGAGGAATTCCTTGACACTTGTTCACAATTTCTCTACCCAATGCTTCTAACTTGACAAGCTCATCCCCACTTCTTCCTCCAGAGAAAGCTCTGTGGCTGAACAACGACCAGCAATCATTCTGGAACAATGGTTGCAGTTCATGCATCATGGTTGTGGCGAATGTTTTCGTGACATGCTCGTTACGAGTGGTAACTAAAATTCTGCTTTCTTTCGTGGCTTTACTGAGCGGAATCATAAGCCTATTCCACTGGGCATCATTAACGTTGCGCACGCCATCCAGCACGAGCAGAAACCGCTTACCTTGTAGCACAACCTCAACATTAATTTGCAAATATTCCAAGGATAGCAAAAATGGCCACGTCTGTCTCCCTGTATTCATGATTTCAAAATAGATCCTCATCACATCGAAATCTCCGGGAAAACTTACCCAAATAATTTTATTGAAGTGCCTCTTAACGCTAACATCCTTGAAGACTAATTGAGCGAGGGCGGTTTTTCCAATTCCTGCCATCCCAACGATAGAAATGACTGCGAGGCCCTCCTCATCGCTGCTGCCCTCTACCAACTGGCTGACAATCCTCTCCTTAACTCGATCCCTACCAAAAATCTCAGTTTCATCTATGAATGAACTCGTTTCCCTCATATCCAAAGTGACCACTCCACCTTCTTCCCTGGCTTCTCTGAAAGAGAAGCTATTCTTGTGTTCTTTGATCTCGTCTAATCTTGCACTAATCGCTTTTATCCGATCTCTGGTCTTAACATGAAAGCTGGCTCTGGCAAAACAGGAAAAAAGTGAGAATGAGTGGGCACATACCTTCTTATCTTCGGAGCTGGTGCCGTCATCGCAACAGTCGTTCAACACCTTCCACTCCTCTAAAACGTCGTCCATGTCATATGCCACATCTTTGAGATCTCCTAACCATCTTTTTACCGATTCATCATTCACTTGCCGCTTCTCTGCGTCGGTAAGCACTGCTTGAAGAGAATCGAAGGTACGCGAGAGCTTTTCAAGATCTTCCTTAACACCCACTAACGACCTCAACTCTTGGAAGGCCATGGAACCCAAACTCTTCACGACCAAAGAAACCAGTCCCTCGGCCATGATTTTAGAGCAAAGAAGAAGCTGAAAGCTGAAAAGCAAAGAATCACTTTGGATGGAGCGGCGGAGCTATGTTGGGGAAATGCTCTCAAAACCGATTGGAGAAGACTCCATGCCGATTCAGGTCAACCAGATGAATGGAGCTTGACTTGCTTGCCTGCTTTTGCCAACCTGGAAACTCGGTATAGCTATCATCTTTCGCCTCATTCTGGCCGCATGTTGAGATGGTCTGATGATCAAAACCGTCCATCTTCTAGATCTTACTCTATGTGGGCCATTCTGGTGTGTATCCTTCATCAGGTTGAGCATGATCCGAACTCAGAAGGGCCACATCTCACTGGAAAATTTGCTTATTGTTCCCATTGGTGGTGTGGCCATAACTATCTTTTTTATAGATGATTTTTTTAAATGTACCGCCAAAATAAACATTCTTACCGTATATACGGAATAGATTTTACGGAAGCGGATTGGCTGGTGTACCACACACCAGCTATATGGATGATGTAGGTACGTGTCGTGCGAATACGAGCGCGGACGCTTCTCGAGCTCCGATTTGTACGAACGGTTCAAAGGTGATCAAGGTTACATGGCCCCAAAATGATGTATTTATTATATCCACACCGTTCATCCATTTTTCGAGATAATTTTAGAGTACTACCCAAAAAATGAATCATATACAAAGATCAACTGGACCACACCACAAATAGCAGCCTAGATAATGATTTTCACCGTTAAAATATTCATAGGGCCCACTATAACATTTGTTTTCCATCCAATCTGTTCATGTCGTCACAGAGACATGGATGAATAGGAAAACAAAATTTCATATTGATCTAAAACTTCAGTGAACCCCAAAAGGGTTTCAATGGTAGAAGTTCAATACCCCACTTCTTTTTTCAGTGTGGTCCACTAGATTGTTAGATCTGTTTTAGTTTTCATCTCAAGCCTTACGACGAGCTTGCAAAATGGATGGATGGTTTGGATATAACACATATTATGATGGGACCCAGAACCTGCTGACGACAATACACCAGCTATATAGCTGGTGTATGGTACACCTAGAGGTGTATAGCTTGCTTGACTCGACTCCAAAAAGCTCGATTCGACTCAGTTTGAAGATGAGTTCGAACCAAGTCGAACTGATTTTTTGAGCTCGAAAATGAGTTCGAGCTGGCCCTAACTTGACTCGATAGCTCGAATCAAACTCAGATCGAACCAGTTCGGTGACTCAATTACTTTGATATTGATGTTGCTCATCAAGTGTTTGATGTGAAATGACTCAACACCGGGTGGTAGACTCCCAGGAGTTTTAACACCGGGTCAAGGGTTCAAGTACCCACTAGTGGTGAAATCCCACGGCGTGCGTTAGTTTGCGTGTGTAAGCGTGTGTGTGTGGGAGGTGTGTGTGCGTGTGTAATAAATAAATTTAAAAAGAAATGACTCAAAGAAGTATGGGTGGTGGCAAGGAAGGTATGTATATGAAATCAACACCCTTTTTTTCTGGATTTTTATGTTGCTTAGAAGGTGTTTGATAAAATACCCGTAAAACCGTTGCTGTTGTCTCAAATACAGTGAGATTTTGAAGGTGCAGTTCATGTGTTTGTGAAAATGCTGCAATGGTGAACTCGGCTCGATCTTGGCTTGAACTGGCCCAAGTTGTTGACTGAGCCAAGCCGAGCAGGCTAGTCAGGCTCTAGGACCGAGCTGAGCTGAGTTAGAATTGAGGCAAGCTCGACTCGGTTCGACTCGATGTACACCCCTAGGTACACCAACCAATCTGCTTCCAGATTTTACATATAGAATATGGTAGGCTCCACAAGTCTTGCTTGTTTCATGCTCTCCCTGAAACAGGTGCTGTGGATGGACGCGGATTGGGTACTACCCCACCTAGGGGTGTACACGAACCAAGCTAGCTCAGTTAGCTCGCTCGACTCGACTCGAAAAAGCTCGATTCGAAGCTGAGTTTCAGCCGAGTCGAGCTAATTTTTTGAGCTACAAAATAAGTTCGAGCCGAGTTCGAGCAAGCCCCAGCTTAACTCGACTCGGATCAAATCTAGCTCAAATCAAACTCGGATCGAATCAGTTTGGCGACTCGGTTACTTTGCCATTGATGTTGCTCACCAACTGTTTGATAAAATGACTCAACGAAATGTGGCTAGTGACAAGGAAGGTATTGTAGCGTTTCAGAAAAATCCATACAAAAACCCGAGTACCACCTCAGGACCAAATCCTTTAGAAATTAAACGAAATTAACTAAGTGCTAAACTAGATTAGCTGTGACATTAGCTTGAACCACTTTAAATACGAATTACAAGACCCAAAACTTGTATAATCATTAATGCTACATTACCCTGAAATCTAGGATCAATCTCTAAACCTAGTTGCTCTCGGGAGCACACCGAACCTCCGTATCGGACCTGGACTACACGTCGAAAGTCCGATTGCTGTGAAACCATACGGTTAGGACCGCCTTACTGGGCCTGACAACTATCTCAGAAATCAAAACCAGATAGTATCCAAAAGCGCACAACTT
Source organism: Magnolia changhungtana (assembly GCA_030180095.1). Lineage (NCBI taxonomy): Eukaryota > Viridiplantae > Streptophyta > Magnoliopsida > Magnoliales > Magnoliaceae > Magnolia > Magnolia changhungtana. The sequence continues at coordinate 267,878 of JASAUF010000049.1, read as the reverse complement.
GAGCCTGGAGCGACGTGTGTGAGAGACGCAAATACCTTTAGGAAATGAACTCAGATTTAAGTAAACTAGATCATTCGCTTGTGGGCCAAATCTAAGGTTTCAGACCGTCAGAATCTGACCCAATTACACCCTCGGATCAAGAAAATTTCTAGCACAGGTCAGTGTACTTGTGGCCCTGATCAAGTGGTGATAACCGTTGAACTGAAACTGGTCTGCCACGGTTGATCCACAAATCCGATTGGACTGAAAACTTAGCCTGACCTAGATCCAATGTCAGGGAACTTCCCCCTGAACGTAGGCAGAAAAGGGGCCTCCAGATGTGGTCCGTTGGATCAAAACAGACGGCTTTTGCCTATAACCTAAGTATACCATGGCCCTGGGGCCATTCCCATCAGTTTTGGGCCTATATAAAGACCTAAACCCACCCATCTCTCATTCCATACGAATTTGCAGCCCTGAGAGAGAGAGAGAAGAAAAGAGAGAGAAAGTGTGAGATAAAGCAAGAGATCGTTCCCGAGATTCGATATGACGCTCCACGTGCTTAACCACCATTCCTGTATCACTATACGGGCGATTCCGATTCTGTTCGTAGGTAAGAAAACCTAACCCTAATTTGTTTTAGGTTTTCAAATAGTGTAAGTGATGAAATAGCTAACCTATTTCATGCTATAGGTGGTCGTCGTGCCGTAAACAAAGACTTAGTATACAAACTGTGTTCGATACTTGTTTATCGGCGAAAGGTGCAGACTATAAATGTTTAGGTTATGGTTTTCAAGGCTTTCAATATCAGTTAATGATTTATGACTGACTTGGTTGCCATTTCTCATGCTAGATACGTTGTTTCCCTCACTTTACAGATATATATGAACTATGTTGAATATAGTGTAATTCATGTGTTTGTTGAAATGTTTGAATGAGTATGGAATTTGGATTCGTGCTTGCTATTATTATCCGTCGTGGATATATGATTGTTGTATATGTGACAACTCCTTAGTGAAAGGATTTACCCTAATACATGTTATGACCAATATACATCATGTATGTTGAAGTGTGTAGTTTAAGTGTTTAATAAAATGCCTAAGTGAGAAAATGCTTGATGTAATGTATTTGATGAGGGCGTTGAGATAGGATTCTCAATCCCCTTATCTAGGGTTACAGTTTTCCTTCATGTAATCTATCTTATTGTTATGCGATTTATGAATAAAATGCTTATATATGTTACATATACTCTGTGTTGGTTAAAATGTTGATATGAGATTTATATTTAATTGGGTTGTCATATGCTTTCTTAGCTATTCCCTGTGAGAATTATTGTTCTAGAGTGTGTTTGGGGGTACGTTGAAGTACAGGCAATCGGTAATGGTTTACAATCGATGGCTAAACTGTTTTAACCACGACAGATGCGTTCGACGAATTCGAGTCGTACGTCATTTTACGACAGTGGTTAGGCCATGCGAAGTGCTTATGCACTCTATGTCGATTAAGTCTACATGCGCTCGTACTAGTCGAACTTGTTAAGTAACCCGATTGGTCCAATGTATGTTCACCATGTATGGATGCTACTGCTTGAATCTAAGGTATCAAACTCACGAGTAAAAAGCCCGTTTAACCTTAGTACCTCAATCTGCTAAGACTCATGAACCGGGCATGGTGGTATGGGACACCATGGTCAAGCTGTTAGCTTACGCTGGGGCGACGAGCCTCCCCGTAGTGACCAGTGAGCAAACCAACTCATGAGCTGAATACAGTGGTATGGGACACTGTATTCGAGATGTCGGCTTACGATCAGGTGACGAGCCTGTAGTGACCTCGAGTATACACTAGGACTATGTTGAGGTGACAAGCCTTTCCATAGTAAACTAGAGTATAAACCAGGCCTACGCTGATGGTGACGAGCCTCTTCGTAACGACCTGGAACTGCCTATCGTTTGTGACTGTTAGGATTGACGACCTTAGATGGATCATTGTTTGGGAAATGATATAAGGAAGGTACCTTAGCTTCCCAATCCCGCTGTATGAATATGCCTAATTAAGAACTTGGCTAATCACGCACATGCACCGCATTACATGTGCCTTTGGCGTTGGAGTTGAGCACAGCGGGAGTGTTACATGCCGCAATCGTGAGATGATGTCTCAAAGGGAGTGCAGGCGAGGGCATACATCATTTTAACATATCATTCTTGCATTAACCAGTGTACTTAGGAATGCTTGTTGTACTGCTTTATCATTACTGCTTGACTGAATCGTAACATGTTAACATTTAATTTATAGTTCCACTGAGTTGATCACTCACTCCCACGTTCTGGGACGGTGCTTCAAACACCAACCAGATTATGTTTTAGTTGCAGGTGGTGGCGATGCTTACGAAGCAGAGCCTGACTATTACGACGACGAGGAGGAATTCTCCTATTTGCAACTCTCGGGCGAGTCTATGTAGACTGGGAGTTGCGTCATCGGGGCTATAAGGATATGAATTTGAAGGCATCACATTTTATCATTTTGTATATTTTGGAACCAAACATGTAATTATGTAACCTGGAAACGTTCATACTCTGGAGACGTACAATCTCTTATATGCTTTATATATATCTGTCACAGTCTTCCGCTTATGTAACTTAACTGTATCTGGAGTAACCTGGGTTATGGTCACACGACGCACACTGACGTGCTTTGACTTAGGTGGGAGCGTTGAAACGTAGAAACTAGCATAGGATTCCCAGTTTCGCCAATTAGCAAAACCGACCGAAACTGATTGTTGAATTCAGGCCCATAGGCCTCTGTGATCATATGAGAGGGCCTCCATTCGTTTCTAGACCGTCAATCGATGGGTTTAGACTAATTCAACCTATGCCACACTCAAACAAACCGAAAATTGTGAAAGTACGCGAAATGAGACCCAAAATGACTCAAATGGAGTCGGGGGCCTACACGGTGCAATACGGGGGGACCTAGAGTGGACCCCGCACTTTTCCACCACCCCGGGGGGGGAGGGGGGGTGGCATCTGCCCTAGGCCGAACCATCGCCAGAAAGTCTAGGGACCTGCGATGGCATCGCCGGATCGGTAAGCCCTCGACGATCACCTGGTCTGGGCCTGGCAGGCCGGTGCTTGTGAGACGCTGTGGGGCCCACGAAATCACGTGGGACCCCTCCTATTTCTTTCATTTTCTCCCCTCTCCCCTCTTTTTCACCTCCAAGCTTTCCTTTCCTCAAAAAAAAAAACTCTTTTTCCCCTCTCAAATCACCCTTCCAATCTCATCTTCCTCCCTTTTCTTGCACCACCTCCACTATTCTCTCAAATCCATTTTCCACAACTACCTATCTCCCTTAATCCCTCTCATTTGAGTACACAAACGCTCCTTTGTGTCTCAAAAATCTCAAAATCCAACAACCCATTCTATCCCTTCACCTTATATTCACTAATATGGCTCTTTTCGAGCTTGTGACGGCTATATTCTCCATCTCCACTCTTCTATCTCTCACGGTGAAGAAGAGAGCTTCCACGGATGAAGCCGGGCCTAGCCACCCTACTCGTTCAAGGAGGCCGACAAGGGCCAACGCAGGTACAAGCATCAGTCGAGAGAAAAGGACAAAGCGGGACCTCAATCCCCATGCTCCCCTCGAGAGAGCTCTACTGACGGATCTATCCCATGGAAGATTCGAGGGCCGTAGGGTCCTTTTTAAAGCGCATATGGATGAGAAGCTCTTTGGGGAATATTTAGTGATGGACCGCCTGGTGGATGCAGGGTGGGGTCCTATATTTGAGGGCAAGTCTCGTGCAATTGTGGGCTTTGTCCGAGCCTTCTATGCCCATATTCAAGAGCCGACGCTGGAGCCCTTATAATTCAAAATTCCCGTGGGAAGGCAAGAAGCCACAGTTGATGTGGGCTTAATAGCCCGACTCATGGGGATGTCGCTTGGCGAAGTCTATGCTAGTGAGAAGAGTCTTAAGAGTGCATGTAACGCCCTAAAAATTGGGGGTCTAGGATAAACTCTACTCCCGAGTTCTAACGCATCACTTATGCAACATAGATAATGATGATTGCATGTTGTTCATATTAATGCATTAAACATGAGTGAGATTATACCAAAATAACATATCATGCTCCAGAGACAATTAAATTACGTATGCGGAAGACTGTGATAGATATATAAAATATAGTCTCCAGAGTGTGAACATGTTACCATGTTATATATATATATATATATATATATATATATATATATATATACACACACACACACACACACACACACACACCAAGAATGAACAAAAGGAATATACATGGGTGTCTCAAAAATACAAAGAAAAGTGTAATGGTGTCTAATTAGCAACTTTGTAATCCCGTCGATTAGAAGATGGTCTACATAGAACCGCCTGATAGCTGCATACAGGAGAAATCCTCCTCATCATCATAAAAGTTCGGCTCCGCTTCGTAAGCATCGCCATCATCTGAAACTAAGACAGGATCTGGTTGATGTGAACAACACCATCCCGTAACGTGGGAGTGAGTGATCAACTCAGTGGAACCATAAAGCAGAGGTTAATATGTTATCAACTCAGTCAAGCAGTAATGATAAAGCAGTAAATCACACATCCCTAAGTACTCTTGTTAATGCAAGAATGGTATGAATGTAGGATGTTTGCCCTTACCTACACTCCCTTAGCGACTTCATCTCACGTTCGCGCATGAACAACACTGCCTCAGTGCTTGACCTACTACGCCTGAACGCACGCGTAATGCAGTGCATGCATATGATTACTAAGTTCTTATTAGTCCTTTTCATACAGCAAGATTGGGAAACTAAGGTACCTCCCTTATATCAATTCCCAAACAATGATCCATCTAGGGTCGTCAATTCTAGTTAATCACATACGATAGGTAAGTTCAGGTCACCAAATCAATGTAGGCCGACAGCTCGAAGACAGTGTCCCATACTACCGTATTTGGCTCACGGGTCTGGGTTGCTCACCGGTCATTACGGGGAGGCTCGTCACTCCAGCATAGGCCGACAGCTCGACCACGGTGTCCTATACCACTATGTCTGGCTCATGAGTCTTAGCGGATCGAGGTACTAAGGTTAACGGGAATTTCACTGGTGAGTTTGGTACCTTAAGTTCAAGCAGTGGCGTCCATACATGGTGAACATTCATTGGGTCAATCGGGTTACTTGACGAGCTCGACTAGCATGAGCGCACATCAAGTGGATCAACATGAAGTGCATAAGCACTCCATGTGACTTAACCACTATCGAAAACTGAAGTACGACTCGGATTCATCGAACACATCCTGTGTGGTGAAACAACATCATCCACCAATCTAGGATCTGTTACCGATTGCTTGGACTATACAATAGCCCCAATCACATTTAATTACAACAAAATATCCTAGAAGATAGTTAAAGAAGTAATGGATCAAGATTTCAAATCATACAATCAAAGGTCCGATATTGTCCGCTTTAGGGCTGCCAAGGCTGTTGCACGGAATCGTTACACCACTCCCCCATCACCCTTCACGGCTTTGTTTTTGCATTTGATGAAATACAACTTAAACATGGATTTATACATATACATTACATAGATAAACAGACACTATAATATACGGTACATGGAGGAAATCATACACATAGTTAAAGGAGTTGAGAATCATATCTCCACACCCTTATACATTACAATTTACTAACTACTTACTCATTCAAACATTTCAGCAAACACTTATACTACACATATTAACATTCATGACATATGTTGATTTGTGTCATATACTTGGACAAACCCTTCCAACATGGAGTTGTCACGTACACAACCATCATGTACATGCATTCCATAGCCACGATAGGCACAAATCATGATTTCATCTTCATTCAGTCATTTCAACAAACACTTAGACTACACTTAATAACATATACGACGTATGTTAATGTAACATGTATTAGGCTAATTCGTTCACCCAGAAGTTGATACACATGCATCTAGCATACATAGACAACAATTAATCATGGCAAGCACAAATCCAAATTTCATACGTATATGGTATTTTCTACAAATAAGAGGAATATAGTATATACAACCTAGTTAACGTATAACTGAAAGACGAAACGAACATCACTTTATGCATATGAAATAGCACCTACATAAAAAATAAACCATTAACCGACATTAAAAGCCTTGAAAACCATAACCTATACATCTATAGTCCACACCTTACGCTGGTAAACGCGTAACGGAGTCATTTTAAACATGCAGTCATTGTCACCGGTAGAATGACAACTTATAGCATGAACTAGGTTAGCTATTTCATCATTTCACAATTTGAAACCCTAGAATGGCTTAGGGTTAGGTTTTCGTACCTAAGAACGGGATCAGTAGCGCCGGTAAAGCGGTACGGAAGTGATGCTAAGGCACGTGGAGTGATGGAATTGAATCCCAGGGATGAACTCCAACTCTCTCTCTCTCTCTCTCTCTCTCTCTCTCTTTCCTCTCTTCTCTCTCTTAGGGTTTTTCCCAAATTCGTATGGAGTGAATAAGGGAGGGTTTAAGATCCTTATATAGGCCTAAAACTGATGAAAATGGCCCCAGGGCCAAGGTATACTTAGGTTATAGCCAAAGAGAGTCTGTTTCAGCTCAACGGAGCACTTTCGGAGCCCCCCTTGAGCCAATGGTCGGACTTAAGCTCACTGACCTTAGATCTAGGTCGAGTTAACTTTTCGTTCCAATCGGGTTTTCAAATCGCATGTGGCGAACCAGTTTCAGTTCAATGGTCCACGATCACCGATCAGGGCCATAAGTACACTGACCTGTGTATGAAATTTCCCCTGATCCGAGGGTGTATTTGGGTCAGATTCTGACGGTCTGAATCCTTATATTCGGCCCGCAAGCGACAAGTCTCAGATTACTTAAATTAGATTTTTATTTCTAAAGAAAACCACGTTTTCTCACACTTTTCACTCCGGGCTCAAGCGAATAGCCCCGGGACACTATCTGGATTTGATTTCTGAGATGGTTGTCAAGCCCAGTGAGGTGGTTCTAAACGCTTAGTCTCGTGGTCATCGGACTTTAGACGTGCGGTCCAGATCCGATACGGAGTTTCAATGTGCTACCGAGAGTAACTGGGTAATAAGATTGATTCTAGATTTTAGGGTAACATAGCGTCAATGATTCTACAAGTTTTGGATCTTGCAGATTGTATTTAAAGTGATTTAAGCAGATTTAACAGCTAATCTAGTTTAACACTTAGTTAATTCTAGTTTAGTTTCTAAAAGATTTGGTCCTATTTGATTTCTGCCTGAGGTAGTACTTGGGCCTTTGTAGTTTGTATAGAAAGTGATCCAAGCTATTAATACTTAACTAAATTACGCCCCCTAATTTCAGCAGAATAAGGTCCTAGGGCAGTTCTACATTCAAAGACGTCCATTGTTAAGTTGGAAAAAATCTAGGATGTTACAATCTGCCCCCCTTAAAAACCAATTTCATCCCCGAAATTGCCTAAGAGGAATAAATAACGATTTGATTATTTCATTTTTCTAAGTTTTATTTATTGCAAGTTTATATGCATGGTAGGGTGTATACTGTCCATGCTAATCTGGTACGTTTTAATCTCTACCCCCCTTAAAAACTTATTTCTTTATCTCTTACTTATATCCTGATGGTTTGCTACAATAGATTTCTTTCCCTATTTATTGTCTTGACAACGATTCCCATCTATTTAGAGTAAGATAGTTGTTTTCAATGTTTGACCAACATGGAGAGATGGTTATAGTGGGCTTGATCCCGATACATCGATCACCTACCTGACCAGGGTAGGAGGCTCACCGTATCCTTTCCTAGTCCTGGTAGATCCTGGTCTTCTGCTCGGTCAAAGCAGTGAGTCCATTGGTAGTCTCCCAGGATTGAGAATTGGGTCAAGCCGCGAATGCTTCGCAGTTGTATATTCTAGTAACTTCGTAGTCTGATTACTCTAAAAACTTAGGAAATGTTCATCAATGAAAGGTTCAAATTTTCTCGTCATAAGGTTGCCCGTTGGGTCTTGGTCTAGGAGAGTCCTCATCTTAATTCATGTCCATGGTAGTAGTTAAACTCGTACTCATTATTAGACCCTTTCTATAATACGATTGGTTTAATACTTAAACCCTAATTACTTTCCTTCTAGTAACTTTATTATCGACATTCTAAGAAAGGTTCAAATCCTATTTAGTGACCTATCTTCACGTATAGTCTAGATCAATTCCATTCGATCTTGGGCCAGTGGGCTATCGGCTCACCAAGCTTCCGTTGCGCCTATGAGTGAATAGACGAGTATACCTACCTAACTCGACCACATTCATAACCTTTCTACCCCCTTAAAAACTTATTTAAGGCTCAAGAATCCATGTCTCGCTCCGTACGTTAGAACGAGGTGTAATTTAGACCTATTCTTGGTAGGAAATGGGAAACGATCTCTTAATACATCAGTCTTCCTTCTATCGGTGATGTGTGCTATGACATTGGTACCTATGGTTATATAAAGAAGATAAAATGGTGGGTGTTATGGTTGGTTTCAGGGACGAGTGTGAGTTTGTGGTAAGGTGCCTAACTATACCAGGGAAGGACCTTTGCCATAGTCCCGACTTACCTCTTTAATCATATCTAGTTGAATACTGTAAGATAATCTATACATTATTAGTGCATAAGGAATTTGGATAAAATAGGTGAACGGGCAGACTATCTTTCTAAGGTCATATGAACAATACGTATGCCCGAATGGTCTATGATTCAGGACCTAATCCCTAACTCTCTGTTGCCCGTTTGAGAAATTTCTTAGGCTCGAACAAAGTATCCCTATTAGCTATATGTTCTTAACACTTCTCAAAGGGGAAGTAACAAACTTTTGGTTGTAGGTGGTTTGGCCAACACGGAAGGAAAGTTGTGTAGTGGGTCTGAGCCGGATACATAGACCTTCACTACAAGAAAAGCCACTTTTACCAACGAAAATTTTCGTAGGCAAAAGTCTAAATTTCGTAGGCAAAAAGTTTTACCCGTGAAAATTTTCGTTGGCAAATTCCTTGCTAAATGTCCGAGGGGGAAACCATTTACCCACGAAAAAAAAATTTCATTGGTAAAGGTAAGACTTTTGCCGACGAAATATTTCGTAGGCAAAACATTTTACCAACGCTAATTTTCATTGGAAAAAATATTGACAAAACTTTTTACCTACGAATAATTTTGTAGGTAAAAATATTTATAGGACTTTTTAGCTACCAAAAATTTCGTAGCTAAAAATATTTAAAGATTTTTTACCTACGAATATTTTACTAGCTAAAAATATTTAAAACACTTTTTACCTACCAACAATTTCGTAGCTAAAATTATTTACAAGACTTTTTACCTACCAACAATTTCGTAGCTAAAATTATTTACAAGACTTTTTACCTACCAACAATTTCGTAGCTAAAAATATTTAAACACTTTTTACCTACTAACAATTTCGTAGCTAAAAATATTTACAAGACTTTTTACTTACCAATATTTTCGTAGCTAAAAGGTATTTACAAAGGTAACAGTACTTAGAAAACTTTTACCTACCACTATATTCGTAGGTAAAAATATTTACCAAACATTTTCCTGCGAATGCTATCATAGGCAAAAATACTTACAAAATGTTTAGCTACAAATATTTTCGTAGGGAAAAACATGGACGAAAATTTTCGTAGGTAAAAACTTGGATGAGACTTTTACCTACGAAAATTTTCGTAGGTAAAAACTTCGATGAGACATTTACCTACGAAAATTTTCGTAGGTAAAATTATTATATTTTTTTTCCCCACACAAAATTCTTGATATGCACCTAATATACACCTGTTACAATATATTTCTTGATATACACCTGTTATGTAATATATTTCATCATATTCACATTCACATCCATTTAACTCCAAAGTACATAAATAAATTCATCCAAACATAAACTACATCATGCATAAATACATATAAATTTAACATCGTAAATAAAATACAAAAAATCCAATTAGGTGCGGCAGTGCGGACAATGCGCCCTCCTCGCTACTCATGCACTGCTTGTACCGCTTGTGTAACAAGGAGCGGTACTCCTTGAGCCGCTCTTTGATCATGTCATCGCCGGCAAAGGAAATGTGCGGAACACTCAAATCCAATTCAAAATTATCCTGCAATTTTGTAAATAATAGATTAAGGCAATAAACTTATTAAGAAAATAACTTAACCGTAAATGAACTTTTATCAAATAAATTAGAATTTATAAGTATAGGTTAAGGTTAAAAGGTAAAGGTTTAGGTTTAGGTTATAGGTTATAGCTTCAGGGAATTGAGAATAGGTTAAGGTTTAGGTTAACGAAATCGGGTTCGGGTTCAGGATCGGGTTTAGGTTTGGGTTTTCATGTTTAGGTTTAGGTTTAGGTTAGGGAGTTGAGATCAGGATTAGGTGTAGGTTTAGGTTTAGGGATTTGAGAATACATTTAGGTTTTAAGTTTAGGTTTAGGTTTAATTTTTAGTTTATAGGTTTAGGTTATAGGTTTAGGTTTAGGTTAAGGTTATAAGTTTAGGTTATAGGTTAAGGTTTAGGATATAGGTTTTGGTTTAGGTATGTTATAGGTTTTGGTTTAGGTTTAGGTTTAGGTTAAAGTTATAGGTTTAGGTTATAGGTTTTGGTTAGGTTTAGGTTAAGGTTATACGTTATATGTTATAGCTTTAGGGAAGTAAGAATAGGTTAAGGTTTAGGTTTAGGAAATCGGGTTCGGGTTCGGATCGGATTTAAGTTTGGGTTTTCAAGTTTAGGCTTAGGTTTAGGTTAAGGAGTTGAGATTAGGATTAGGTGTAGGTGTAGGTTTAGGTTTAGGGATTTGAGAACACATTTAGGTTTTAGGTTTAGGTTTAGGTTTTAGGTTTAGGTTATACGTTATAGGCATAGTAGAACCGAGAATAGGTTAAGGTTTAGGTTTAGGAAATCGGGTTCGGGTTCGAGATGGGGTTTAGGTTTGGGTTATCAAGTTTAGGTTTAGGTTTAGGTTAGGCGATTGAGAATAAGATTAGGTGTGGGTTTATGTTTAGGGATTTGAGAACACATTTAGGTTTTAGGTTTAGGTTTAGGTTTAGGTTTAGGTTATAGGTAGGTTATAGGTTATAGATATAAGGAATTGAGAATCGGTTATGGTTTAGGTTTAGGAAATCGAGTTCGGGATCGGGTTTTGGTTTTGGTTTTCAAATTTAGGTTTAGGTTTAGGTTAGGGAGTTGAGATTAGCATTAGGTGTAGGTTTAGGATTAGGGATTGGAGAACACATTTAAGTTTTAGGTTTACGTTTACGTTTAGGTTTAGGTTATAGGTTATAGTTGTAGGGAATTGAGAATAGGTTAAGGTTTAAGTTTAGTAAATCGGGTTCGGGTTCTGGATCGGGTTTTGCTTTGGGTTTTCAAGTTTAGGTTTAGTTTTAGGTTTGGGAGTTGTGATTAGCATTAGGTGTAGGTTTAGGATTAGGGATTGGAGAACACATTTAGGTTTTAGGTTTATATTATAGGTTTAGGTTATAGGTAGGTTATAGGTTATAGCTGTAGGGAATTGAGAATAGGTTAAGGTTTAGTTTTAGGAAATTGGGTTCGGGTTCGGGATCGGGTTTTGCTTTGGGTTTTCAAGTTTAGGTTTAGGTTTAGGTTAAGGAGTTGAGATTAGCATTAGGTGTAGGTTTATGTTTAGGGATTTGAGAACACATTTAGGTTTTAGGTTTAGGAAATGGTTTAGGTTTTAGGTTATAGTTGTAGGGACTTGAGAATCGGTTATGGTTTAGGTTTAGGAAATCGGGTTCGGGTTTGGGATCCGGTTTTGGTTTGGGTTTTCAAGTTTAGGTTTAGGTTTAGGTTAGGGAGATGAGGTTAGCATTATGTGTAGGTTTAGGATTGGGGATTTGAGAACACATTTAGGTTTTAGGTTTAGGTTTAGGTTTTAGGTAGGTTATAGGTTATAGTTATAGGGAATTGAGAATCGGTTATGGTTTAGGTTTAGAAATCGGGTTCTGGGTTCGAGATAGGGTTTTGGTTTGGGTTTTCAAGTTTAGGTTTAGGTTTAGGTTAGGGAGATGAGATTAGCATGAGGTGTAGGTTTAGGATTAGGGATTGGAGAACACATTTAGGTTTTAGGTTTATGTTTAGGTTTAGGTTATAGGTTATAGTTGTAGGGAATTGAGAATAGGTTAAGGTTTAGGTTTAGGAAATCGGGTTCGGGTGCGGGATTGGGTTTTGGTTTGGGTTTTTAAGTTTAGGTTTAGGTTTAGCTTAGGGAGTTGAGAATAGGATTAGGTGTAGGTTTAGGTTTAGGGATTTGGGAACACATTTAGGTTTAGGTTTAGGTTTTAGGTTTAGGTTAATGATAGGTTATAGGTTATAGCTGTAGGGAATTGAGAATAGGTTATGGTTTAGGTTTAGGAAATCGGGTTCGGGTTCGGGATCGGGTTTAGGTTTGGGTTTTCAAGTTTAGGTTTAGGTTTAGGTTAGGGAGTTGAGATTAGGATTAGGTGTAGGTTTAGGTTTAGGGATTTGAGAACACATTTAGGTTTTAGGTTTTGATTTAGGTTTAGGTTTTAGGTTTAGGTTATAGGTTATAGCCGTAGTAGGGAATTGAGAATCGGTTATGGTTTAGGTTTAAGAAATCGTGTTCGAGTTCGAGATTGGGTTTTGGTTTGGGTTTTCAAGTTTAAGTTTAGGTTTAGGTTAGGAAGTTGAGAATAGAATTAGGTGTAGGTGTAGGTTTAGGGATTTGAGAAACGTATTTAGGTTTTAGGTTTAGGTTTAGGTTTAGGTTAATGATAGGTTATAGGTTATAGCTGTTGGGAATTGAGAATAGGTTATGGTTTAGGTTTAGGAAATCGAGTTCGAGTTTAGGTTTGGGTTTTCAAGTTTAGGTTTAGGTTTAGGTTAGGGAGTTGAGAATAGGATTATGTGTGGGTTTAGGTTTAGAGATTTGAGAACACATTTAGGTTTTAGGTTTAGGTTTAGGTTTAGGTTATAGGTAGGTTATAGGTTATAGCTATAAGGAATTGAGAATCGGTTATGGTTTATGTTTAGGAAATCGGGTTCGGGTTAGGGATCGGGTTTTGGTTTTGGTTTTCAAATTTAGGTTTAGGTTGAAATTAGGGAGTTGAGATTAGCATTAGGTGTAGGTTTAGGATTAGGGATTGGAGAACACATTTATGTTTTAGGTTTATGTTTAGGGATTTGATAATGGGTTCGGGTTTAGGTTATAGGTTTTGGTTTAAGTTATAGGTTTTGATTTAGGTTATAGGCTATAGGTTTATGTTAAGGTTTAGGTTTATGTTAAGGTTTAGGTTTAGGTTATAGGTTTAGGTTATAGGTTTAGGTTTAGGTTATAGGTTTAGGTTTTGGGATTTGAGAATGAGTTCTGGTTTAGGTTATAGGTTTCGATTCTAGTTTAGGTTGTAGGTTTTGGTTTAGGTTATAAGTTATAGGTTTAGGTTAAGGTTCGAGTTTAGGTTATAGGTTTTGGGATTTGAGAATGTGTTCGGGTTTAGGTTATAGGTTTTGGTTTTAGTTTAGGTTATAGGTTTTGGGATTTGAGAATGGTGGTTCGGGTTTAGGTTATAGGTTTTTGTTTTGGTTTAGGTTTAGGTTATAGGTTTTGGATTTGAGAATGGGTTATGGTTTAAGATTAGGAAATCGGGTTCGAGTTTGGGATTGGGTTTAAGTTTGAGTTTTCAAGTTTAGGTTTAGGTTTAGGTTACGGAGTTGAGATTAGGATTAGGTGTAGGTTTAGCTTTAGGGAATTGAGTTTAGGTTATAGGTTTAGGGAAAGGTTATGTTTAGGTTATAGGTTTTGGGATTTGGGAATAGTTTTAGGTTATAAGTATAGGTTTAGGTTAGGTTATAAGTTAAGGTTTAGGGATTTGAGTTTACGTTATAGGATTAGGTTAAGGTTTTGGTTTAGGTTATAGGTTATAGGATTTGAGAATGGGTTCAAGTTTAGGTTATAGGTTTTGATTTAGGTTTAGGTTATAGGTTTTGGTTTAGGTTATAGGTTGTAGGTTATAGGTTTTGGTTATAGGTTATAGGATTTGAGAATGGGTTCGGATGTGGTCCCTGCAAATACAAATATAAACACGGCCTGTCCAAATGGCCAGGCCCTTCCAATGCCGTCCATAGGAAATGGACAGCTTCATCATGGTCATAACAGCGGTTCCCACCTTTTAGGGACCCCTGCTCATCCGGATAGCTCCGACGCACATCCGGGTCTGCTCCATTATTTTCGAGCAAATACATAAACACAACCTGTCCAAATGGTCAGGCCCCTCCAATGCCGTCCATAGGAAATGGACAGCTTTATCATGGTCATAACAGCGGTTCCCACCTTCCAGGGACCCCCGCTCTTCCGGATAGCTTCGACATACATCCGGGTCTGCTCAATCAATTTCGAGCAAATACAGAAATACGGCCTGTCCAAATGGCCAGGCTACTACAATCATATGCATTCTTGACAAGAGACGTACCAGATGCTTGAATCTGAAATATGCAGCTCCAATCCTTACACATACAACATCCACCTGAAAGAATGCATATAACTGTCATGCTTGAGTAATCAATATAGGAATCTACGAGTAAAACCATAAAACCAGAGATACTGCATTTTCAGGATCTCTTATTGAGCAACCTAAACCCCACATTCACCCTCTATGTTTGCATTTTAGTACATGAAATCTAAGCTGGACCTATCCAATAGCAATTAGGAGCACTCTTAACTCTTAAACCGATGTGAAAGCACTGGAGCATGTCTCTATAGGAAAAAAGAACTAATTGCATTTAGTGCAGCGAATCCTACGTGGATGGCATGGGGCCCGCCAAAATCAACTTTAGACTAAATCACAATCATGTGGGATTCCCTAACAAAGCAGCGAATCCTACGTGGATGGCATGGGGCCCGCCAAAATCAACTTTAGACTAAATCACAATCATGTGGGATTCCCTAACAAAACAGACAATTATTGAGGTCGTTCATGATGGATCCTGCTTGTAGGCTGAAAATTACAGGCTAACATGTACTTGTGCTGAATTAGGAACTCTTTCTGCTTGGTAGAACATTGAACATTTCCTTTTTTTACCAACTTCACATAAACAATCTCCCATGGCACTCCTCTTTCACTTGGAGTTGCCTCAGCTCTCCCTCGCAAGTGTTTCGACTGTGAATTCACTACTGATCAAGACTACCAACCAGTTCAGATACACCTTCATAGCCGAGCTTAGAATTTGGATTCAACAGCTTGCAGCTTGATCACCAAAATCATGGCACCAAGCCAACTCAGGTCAAGGCAACAATGGTTGGACGCTTGAGATTAAAAGTGATCACATTCGAATCATTGGATGTAAGAGCCTTAAAACATTTAAATCTAATTCTTGGATCCTCATATCTCAGAAGCACTGACACACACACACACATGTTTATATACAGTACACACACTCACACACACAAGGATCACCTAGTGCAATAATCAACCCCATCTAATCAGGTGTACTATCCCATAGAAAACAATGTCTCACCATTGGTAAATAGCAAAACACAAGTGTGACCTATTTTAGCATAAGGCAATCCTCATGGTGGGATCACCTATTGGAACAGAATGGATATTGCACACACATGAAGGATTGGAAGTTATCTCCTGGGTGGACCATAAATTGCTTATATGCCATAAATTCAGATGGGAAGTACCTCCAAGATATTGTGAATTAGGGAGAAAATATCTCCAAGGAGACCTGCAGCATAAAACAAAATGAAAGAATTATTTCCCACGTTTGTACTTTCACCACAACTTGTGGCACCGTACCATCTTTGGCACAAACATACCACTTGTGTGGCATCAACACTGAATGAAATAGGACCCACCAGGAAGATCACTTGAAAGTTGGAACAAAAATCTGTCCTTTTCATGCATCAGATGGACATACCACTGTAATCAATCAAAAACAGATAGTCTGACTCGACATTAAGGTGTGGTCAATAAAGTGAGTGAATCAGCCTGGGTTTTCTAGAAGCATAATCCTCGTGGTGGGGCCTATCATTTCGATGTCCTACACAAGTGGCATTTTGGAAGGAAAGATCGTACAGTACCCCACCAGTTGTGGTATATTTGCCTGCACGCAATCAGTTCTCAAAACAAATCATGCAAGTGCATCATTCCTGAGCTGGTCTACACCAATCCGACATAGAAGTGTAATGAAGATGACCACTGAATTCAACAAGACATCAATAGAATATGGGGCACAGATTCTTTATTGTCATAATGCAGATAAACAAACAAGTTGATGAAAACATTTACAAAATGGATAATGCAAGACTAAACCAAGTTCATAGTATTTTTAGATTAGTAAATTCATAACATATAATATTTAGTACGATATTTTCTTCAACAAACAGGAATAGAAGATTTGCACAAAACAAAAATGGCCAAAAAGGTGCCATACTCATCTGAAAACTCATTGCATGCAACTGAATCAGCCTGGATGATAGATAATTTGAAGAATAGTTTCGTTTAGAAATTATAACTTTGAAATCATTTTGCAGACGCACTTTATTGTTAAGAATGTAAGTGGGAATTTGGTGAATTACGTATGATGTAGAAACAGTATACTTTTTCATATCAAATAAACTTTTCGTTGACACATTGGTAATTTATAGAAATATAATATAGAGGAGGCTGAGTTAGTTCCCTATTCATTCCAAACAGGGAACTTTCCTGTGCGGAGCTTAGTTTGCAGATGTGGACTGGCACCCATGGTTGTTAGAGTGTGATGTAAAAAATCAGGATAATCAAATACTCAATTAAGCCACACCATGAGTTGAAACACCCATGCAGAAACTTTCCAAAGGCCCACCTAATGTTTATATGACAACCCATTCGTAGGTTGATTCTCACATCGATAAAGGTAAACACTAATATTAGCATGATCCAAATCTTTTGTGGACTACAAAAAAGTTTTGGTGGTGGTTGTTCAATCACCACTGTTTCTTTTGGTGTGGCCCATTTTAGATTTGAGTCTGCCTGATTTTGTAAATCATGTCTTAAAATGGGCAAGCACAATGGATAAACGGTGTGGATATAAGTGATAAATTACTAAGGGCCTCATGAAGATTAGGGTAAGACTGAATTATATAACATGGATTCCGTGCAATTTGCATAGGACATGGCTTTCATGCGCCCCAGCATACAGGGAGACCGTAGGTAGAAGCTCTATAGGAATCGAGATTCCTTAGGACAGGAAAAATCCAATTCGTGGGCAGAAGCATACAGGGCTCCTGTAGGCTTCCCGTAATGTCCATTAAAAATCCACTTGGTGCAAGGATTCGACGAATTCAAGTTAGGACATGAGCCCAACCACAAGTGGATCCAAAACTCAAGTGGGCCACAAATAGAAAAAGTTATAACAAGAGCTAGTAAGACTAACAAACATAGTGGATGTCGCATAGGAGGCCCATATAGCTACAATCTACTCAAGTGGGCCACTAATGGAAAACTTTTCAAACATGCTCATTATCAACATCAACTTCAAAATCAATGCCATAATTACATTGGTAAATAATCAATTTTAGTTTACTAGTAAATAGATATGTAAATGAAAAAACAAACGCTCCCTTAGAACACAGCCAAAAAAGAAAAGCAGAAATTGAACCTACTTTTTCAAATGAGTTGGCTGCCTACTTTGATGATTTTGCAATCATTTTCATTAATTTTCTCAAATTTAATTATATTTAAGTGTTGTATAGAATAGTTTGCGGAGGTCCTTGGAGGTCCTTCTTAGTCCTTTTGTCCAGAATAGTTTGTGGATATATGATATGTGTGGCCCACCGATTTTTTGTAGGGTCCCTCCCGAATGTCTGTAAAATTTTGAAGATCAATGATATCCCCGTGGCATGCGCCCTTTCTTAAATTATTATTATTATTTATTTATTTTTTTAAAGTGCTGTATAGCATTTATTTTTTCAAGTGTAGAAAAGGAATTTTGCAAAGTCATACCAGCGGCCCTTATGATCCTACTAGCATCCCACATGTGGGAGGAAGAACAGTCCAGGTAACCTTTTGTTAGGTAAAGCTGGGACTTGAACTGCGGTGCCCAAGGTTGTGAGACGGCCAACCTATGGAAGTCCAGGTTAGGGGTTAGGTTGTTGGCTCAATTGGGAAGTGCTCAATGCCTCAAAACTCAAGGTTGATAACCCCATCTCAGCTCTCTAAAACAGGTTCTCGTTTTTTCCTTCCCTCCCTCCCTCCCTCCCTCTATACACTTTAAGGTAACAGATATCAACTAAAATCACATCAAGGCTGCAACATCGAGCTCCATCCAAACATCATATTCTAATTAATCTATGCAAGTCTTAATTTGTCAAGACATTGGAAAGAATAGCCCTCCAAAAATTTTTCCTAAAAACAGTTAGTATCCATGCTATGCCACTGATCCTTGATCAGTTTTTATGATTTTTTTAATCAAGTACATGCATTGTATGATTAACTTTAGAAATGAAAATTAGCACATCAATGAACCACAGAGCATGGTATTAAAAAATGGTGATGCAATGGCTGTAACAGCCATTGCATAACAGTAAAAGTAGTGCACGTTATGCAATACAGGGCATAATGCCTGATTGAAAAAAAAAAAAAAAAAAAAAAGGCCTGGAACAGGCTGATACGGGCCGATACATTCCTTTTAAAAAAATCTCAACCATTACAGGGCTGTAACGGCCATTACGACCCATATCATAACTGCCATACAGCTGACCATTACGGCTACCATTACCATTATTGATACCTTGCCGTGGAGTATAAATTTCCAAAAAAAAAAAAAAAAGAAAGAAACAGAGAGTACTACACACAATTCCAAAATAAACAAATGCATTCGCAATATTCTTATTCTAATCACTTGCACATATAATTGCAACTTGAATTTTATCTGGCATGCACAAGAATATTAACTTGAAACAAACTACTATAAAACTAGAAAGCACTTTCACATACCCGAAAGTAGCTTTAAGAAAACAGTCCCCATCATTGTCCGAGGTTTAGCTGTAAGTTAAGAAGGCAATGTTGTTAATGATATGGAGGTTTCATAGGTGCACGCATGCGTGTGAAGCTAGGAAAATACTAACCAGCTTGGAGATCAAGCATCTGAATGAGCATGAATGTGATGTTCACACCAGCTACAGCAAATGGGTACTCCCACATAGCTCGATCACCTTCCTGCTTCCGGAGAAGATCCTGGAAGGATTTCTGCAAAGGGAAAAAAAGAAAAATGAAAAAGAAGTTCAGATTCTTTACTCACGAATCTGAATATAGTAAGTAATCTATGCAACCATATATATAATATTAGATGATAATGACCATATACTAATAAATACAATAATAAAATATATATATATATATATATATATATATATATATATATATATATATATATATATATATATATATATATATATATATATATATATATATATCATGTACCATATGGTAAAGAAGCTTTCTTTTTTTTGTGTATGAAACTAAATAATCAATAAGTACCAAACATAGAGGGTTCTTTTTTTTTTTTTTTTTTTTTTTGGAAGTTATAAATATAAGATGAATTCAACCTTTTCTAAAACCAATCACTAAAGAATGTCCTTATATACTATAGTAAGGAGAATACATCTGGTTAGATATTTAACACAAAAACGCTCAAGGAAACAACAAAGATTCTCCAGTCTGATTTATAATTTAAAATAAAAAAATAAAAAACCTTTCAAGCTACATGTTCTACTGCCAAAATGCACCAGAGAAGACCGTACCAGTTGGACCCATAATCAGACCGAACCACCCACAAAAATGGGTTGAGGTCTCGTCCAGGTTTTAAAACATTGAACTCAGTTAAAGATGATTTTTTTTCAGTCTAACAATCTTTAGAAGATATAGTTAAAATAGTATCAACTACACAAATAAAACATACACCAAGAGATGGAAAAAAGGAAGAATTAAGCCACTGGTTAAAATTGAAATTCATAAAAAAATAAAATAGAAATCTTGATATATAGACTATATCTATCAATTTCTTGACCAAAATATAAAAAGACAATTCAAGCACATCCCACATCTGATTCTGTGCATGCATCCCAGTTCCAATAGAACAGTGGTCTGCTTTTTATTGATAAATTATTATTCTACTAGCATTTATGCATGCGCCCTTCATGCTTAACTGAGTGAGTGGCTTACCCTAAAGATACGGCAGCTATCCCTCAAGTACAATTTGACATGTGATGATAGTAGATTTCACCTTCTACATCCTAAGAAAACAATCATCTCATCCTATTTTGCATGTCAAACAGATCAATATTGTATCGACTCTATTGATTTAATTTCTGCTTCTTCTTTCTTTGTTTTTTAATCCAAATTTGGTGGATTGGGGTGGACTCTTTTTAACATATTTCTTTCACTTTGAGATCTACTAAAAGGAGAAATGAACAAGTACTTTCAAGGAATGAATAATAAGTTCTTCTAGTGTTTTGTCTTTTCCATTTTTTTCCTTTTTTGTTTCTCTTCTCTCTAAGTTTCCATTTTTTTTCTACCCTTTTTATTTTAATATGAAAAGTCCATGGTTTAGCACTAGGACAAGAAACAACTATCTTGATCCATGTTGGAAATGTATGATTTTCACTCAACAAGATCGACAGAAATAGTGTTAATGAAGAGACTCCAAAACCCCAAAACTGCACACCATAAACATGCACTAACTGGAAGTACAACAATACAAATGTAAATGATAAACCTTACGATGTAAAACTAGGAATAAAATTGGAGGATTTCCATTAGTTGGAAGTTGTGAGACCCGACCTGAGTTCTCATGTGTGCATGTATGTGCATAAGTGTGCATTTCGTTCATTTTGGTCGCGCGGTCCTACCGGTTGAATCCCAGCGACTCGCGACCCTTGGATTATGTTGTGGTCATCCTTAAGTTTGGTCACATAGACCCGACTCAGATTGACCCGAGACCCATGCCATCTTGTCCGTATCGGCGCCGCAATTCTAACGCCGCGTCTCATGCGTTAATCCAACATGTACATCTTAAGTTATGAGCATTTCATTATGTGGCCCACTTTTTGTACAAATGCATGTGGACCCCACTCCTCTTGGCACAATTTCCCATGCACACCATACACACTACACAATTTCTATGGAATAGACACTACCCACCCCACACATATCACCCAAAAGCCTACTCTACCCTACAACCTTGTTTTCTCCTCCCATAAGTAATTATTTTTTTTCTTACAAACAAATGATTTCTCTCTCTCTCTATCTCCTTATCTCTCTCCTTCCTTCTCATTCTCTCCATGGCCAGCAATTCCTCCATTTTCTCCAGCCCCTTCTCCCTAAAATACCTCCTCATCTACCCCTTCTCACTTGATCTTAGCCATTGATCCATGTTGCTTGGAGCCTCTAGATGATGGTGATGTAAGTTTCAAGGTTGATCTAGGTGGGTGCTCTTAGATCCTTCTTTATTTCTTTCTTAGGAGCTTGTGGGACCTATCAAGTGGTGATGGAGGTCCCTCATGTCTCCATGGTTGAGGCCAATGGCCCTTTTTCCTTGCATGCATGATCCATGGATGGAGCCATTCTCCATGGACCCCATCATAGCATTGTCCTTTGATGCATGTCATTTTCCTCTCTTGTGGCTAGATTATTTTTATTTTCCATTATTCTATTCTTGATTTTCTGATGTGTGTGGCCCACTTAGTGGCCTCGGAATATCTAAACCGCCCAAGCAAAGTGGACGCCCATGGCTGTCCATTCCTTGGACATTGGCACTCTATTTGCTCCATTTTGGGCACATGCAATGGGTTTTATAGAGGGGGTATGGTCTAGATGTTTGTTGGGCCCACTGGGGTGGTCCATACCACAATTTCTATGGATTGATTTCCTCTTTTTATAGTGATTATAATTATTTTAATTCAGTATTATGTTGCTGTCCAAAAGCCATCTGGACAGATTTTTGAGTTGTCTTAAGCTCAGTTTTGGGGATGATTGCTGGGGTGTTTGGTCCCATTTGATATATACCTCTTAAAGGTGGGGATCTCACCTAGATGTTCGCCAAATTTCACCATCATCCATCCCTGTTTGATCACCCAAAAGAGTGGGCCAAGGAGGGTGGATAGTCTAGATTTTCTGGACTGTCTAGCAACTGTGCTTGTTGTACAAACATAATTATCAGTCTGTTTCTGAAATGGTGGGCCACCTTTGTGGACCCCACCTTATTATATTCTTGTGTAGGGATGTTTTTTCTACATTTTCTTAAAAATTTGGCAGACTTGGGCCCACTCTAATGGGGTGCACAAATCAGGGGCAGCTGCATTGTTTCAGCAGCAGAATTTTTTTTAAATACCTTGCTGTCCATAAATTGTAGGAGTTAAATAAAATACTTTTATTATCCCAAAAATTCTAAAATTTTGCAGAGAGGTATCCCACCGATGGTAGGCCATACTTGCAAAACTTTAGGGCCAATGGACCCCATTTGGGCATCCAAACGGGTGGGCTAATATAGTGGGCTGCCAGAAATTTCTACTATGCAGTTCAGCAGCATAGTTCCATAAAAATAAATTTTTTAAAAATATTTTCTCAGAAGGTGGGCCATATTTCTTATTCCCACCTTGTTGTGGGCTTAATGAGGGACCTTAGGTCCAAATTTCAAGAATTTTGGAGGCCCAGAACCCACCCATTTAATGGCCCAAATTCAGGACAGTTATATTCCAGCAGTATTTCACTCTTTAC
Source organism: Magnolia changhungtana (assembly GCA_030180095.1). Classification (NCBI taxonomy): domain Eukaryota; kingdom Viridiplantae; phylum Streptophyta; class Magnoliopsida; order Magnoliales; family Magnoliaceae; genus Magnolia; species Magnolia changhungtana. Next base: position 245,089 of record JASAUF010000049.1, on the reverse strand, counting down.
AGACTGTATTCTTTAAATTAATTAAAATACTTCTGAGTATCCAAAAATTATGAAAATTTATAAGGAGGTAGAAAACTTATGGTAGAACCTACCTACCAAATTTCAAGTCTAATGGACCCTTGTGCCTACCGTGGCAAGGCCCGGACTGGCCCACCACGTTGGGACGTCCAAGCTAGTCCGATTTTCTGGACAGCTTGTTTTATTCAAGTTAATTAAATTATTTTTAGATGTCCAAAAATTCTGAAATTTTGTGGGGTTGTGGTCCACCTATGGAAGGACAATCCTGTAAATTTTTAGGGCCATCAAGCCCCTGGACTGACCATGGTATGACCTGTAAATTGGGTCAGTTTTGAGCCAAATACCCAGGCCCATATGACTAACCACCATGGGATGCCCCTACCTTGGGCTACTGGGCCTACATTCTAACGGCATGGCACACTTAAAGTAAGTGTTGTATATCCCCCTTCTTATCTGGTGGGACCCACTGTGATATGTATGGGTCACCGAGGGTCAGTAACCCATTTAAATTAAATAAATTTTTGGACTCCAGCAGGCCCAGGAAGTGGGTGGGCTGGAATTCTAGCAAGGGGCCCAAATTTGTGCATAGTTGATCTTTTGGAGCCGTGGCGGTCCACCAGATTTAAGGGAGTGTTGTACACACTCCTTGCCTTATTTATTTAGACAAATTTGGGTGTAATCAGTGCCTCTTAAGGCACATCTTTGAGGTGATAATATGGGCTAGCCTTAACCAGATTTTTGGTAGCTTTATGGGACTTTTGGGCTGGAAACCTATCCCTTGAGCCCAAGATTGTGCAAGGGCTGACCTTATTGATTCACGGGCCCAATGGGCCATCTACAAGCTGATCATGTGCATTTATTAGCCTTGATGCCCTCATGAAGTGCTTAATTGTGGGCTGACTTGCAAGGCCCACATAAATGTATATTGTGGGGACCTTGCTAAGTCTTTGGGCTGATGTGGCAAGGCCCACACTGTCAGTATAGGCCTTGCCCATGTGTATTATTGGACTTACGGGCTGCCCTCAAGTCCACCATAATGTATGAATTGGATGGCTTTTGTTTGTGCCATTTCTTTTGGGCCCATTATGTGATATATTATATGCATGTTTGTGTTGGCAAGTATGCCTTGTGGACTTAGTTCTTTTGGATAGGCCCATTGATCTTAGGCCTATACTCTTCTATCTATTGTGATGGGCTTAGGGGCAATAATACACAAGAGATTGGGCCCTTGGCTGCCCACTAAGTTGACCTTGTACTTGGGCCAAAAGTGAGGCCCAACTCCCTTGTGTTAAATGTGAAACTTGTCCATGTAAATGAATTACTGGGCTGCCCATGAAACCCACCACAATATATGGATTTATCACCTCTATGGTTGGGCCCAAACCTTTCTTAAGGGCCCACCATGCTACCTAAGTGTTGGGCTTTGAGTATAAGCCTACTAGGCCATGGATTTGCCTTAGGCCTTGGGCCTTAGTTCATGTTCGAGTAGTGGCGGGCTACCTCTTGGAAACTAGTTGAGGTTGGATGTCCTCCTGGGTCATCCTAAGGTAGGCCCATAGGTTTCTCTATGAATGGTTAAAGGCCAACCATAGACCCTAGGCCATTTGTTTAAGGCTCAATGTGTATATATGTGGAACCTACCTTAATGCATGTGGTCCAGGCTGTCCAAGCCTTGGATCGCCCGATCATAGAGGCACTCTCTGCCTTGGGTTGCTACTGGATTCACAATCTAATAGCAGGCCCACTTGATCGTTTCTTAATGTATACACACCCTCCATCTGGTGGGGTCCCCTATAAATATTGTTGGCTTTCATGAGATCATTCCCACTTATTCGACTAATTTCTGGGCTTTCGCAAGCCCAGGAAGCAGAGTAGGCCGAACGTTTATTAATGAGCCTTAAATGTATATTGTTATGGTTGAAACTTTATTGGACATGGGACCCACCATATTGGGAACTTGTGTGCGTGTTGCATGCTTATGTTTTCTTATAATCTTTAGGCTTAATAAATGTATTTTTGGGTCACCTTTAGTGATCACATGAGGACCCCCATCTTAGATCAGATTTTTGGGGCATCCCATGGGCCCAGAGTGGGATGGGACGTCCCAGCTTGGCCCAACCATATATTGGGCCGACTTCCACCATTTTGATGGACTTGTGGGCTGAGGTAAGGATAGTATTGGGCTCTTGGTTGCCCACTTAAATCGCTAGTTATTGGGCTGATGTAGTTGGGCTCATTTCATCATCCAAACTTAAACTTATTTTAGGCCGTATATTGTGTATGCAGGCTGCCCTCCAAGTCCAACTTAATGCATGGATTCTATGGCCATTGAGAATTGAGCCTTGGGCCTTAATTTCTCTCTTGGGACTCATGTTGTTAAAAGTGGTATTGTATCATTTTATGGCCTATTATGAGGAATGTATGTATGTGGTTACCTGTGTTCTTATCTTGAATGTAGGGCCTTGGGCCGTGTATCCATATAGTTCGTGGTTGAGATGCTTCTTGGGGAATGGTGGTTAAATGTCCCCATATATTTCGTGGTTGAGATGCTTCTTGGGGAATGGTGGTTAAATGTCCCCATTATGGACCCCTCTAGGCCCGATTGTATCTAAATGTGATTAGATACTCATCTTAGACTCTTGTTAGGCTCATTTTCACATTACTTAGACCCGTAGCTTGTATACTTAGTTCGTGGGCTACCCTAGGTAAATGGGCCCCCACTAGAAGTTGGATTCCTTAAGGATATTGTCAAGTACCTGGTCTTGGTTCCTTCTTGGATAGGAGGAATGTAATATACATTGTGTATCGCCCTATAGTGTGATTAAATTCATCCTCATGACCATGTGCATCATTGTATGCTTGGTTGACACTATGTGTGTGGTCATATTGGGCATTGCATGATACATTCCCCGAGGGACGTAGTATCCCCTCTTGAGCACGTTGGATGCTTGGGATTGATGCATGGTTGATTATGTGATTCATGTATCTGACATTGCATAGCATATGAGCATTATCGCCCTTGCTTCATCAGAGTTGTAGCCTCCACAGATACATCGTGGATGGCCATGTTTGGACACCGAAAATGTAACTTGAGCATACCGGGTGCATAGGATGCCCATGGGTGAAATTTCTAAAACTTTCATGGTACCAGGATCTGCTCCAACGGTGTGACCGGGTGGTATATATGAGCGCGTGAGGGCCTTATACCATTAGGCCGCGACTCCCACTGTCGTGTAGTCGGTTGGATAGGGGTGTGGCCTTACTCGCCTGATGTAAGGAGGCATTGCTAGGTTGAGTCTGACCAGCTCGTGAATGGGTCCGCTACCTTCAGGCCTTGCTGGTGATTGGCTGTCCGCAGGCAGGGTAGTGATGTCTCTTACGCTTGTTTGACTGTGCGGGGTCTGTAGAGCGGCAGTCATCCACCAGTGTAATGGACCCCGGTGATTTTCTTATGATGGAAATGTACTTGATATGTGGATTGGATATGAGCACTGGCATTACTACGCATTACATTTGCATCGGCTGTGTAAGCCTCATATTGCATCGCCTTGGCATGGTGCCCAGTACACATTGCATTATAATACTCATCGCATTACAGCACTCATATTGCATTACAGTACTCATCGCATCATAGTACTCATTGCATTATATAACCTTGGTATGGCTTCCTGCATGATCGTACTGCTTTGGTATAGTTTCTTGCATTCATGATAGCCTTGGTAAGGCTAGTGGTATTGGTATTGATCATAACTCCCTTCTGCATTCTCTATCTTCTTCTGAGCACTATTATCACCCACTTTCACCACCCTCTAAGCTTTCTATAAGCTTATGCACGATTGATGCGTGCAGGAGATCCTAGGCAGGCATCGTAGCAGCAGAGCGTGGAGTAGAGTTGAGCTTGAGGACTCCAGTGTTGCTGACTCTTTTCTCTCTTTTCCTATTATCTTATGTATGTCCTTTCGGACCTGATGTAAGCTTGTAAAAGTTCAAATTCTTAGTGAATTTTGTGATATGTATCCTTTTTTACTTCCAGATGTACTTGCTGTAATCTTGGGTATGCTTGTATTGGTAATGATTATACTGTTATGAAAATCCTCCTTGTAGGATCCCAGGATCGAAACCTACCTCAAGAGCCGAGAATGGGGTACTACGGAGGCTGTTGCGGTCAGAACCGGCCATCGGGTTCCTTGTGAGTCCGGTTACCGAGTCTAGGGCTTGACATGAGTTGGTATCAGAGCATAGCAAGTAATTTTGGAATAACTTGGGATAGTATCACATATTTGATGCGAGCTTAGGACAAGTAGTGTCCCGAGTGCATTTCCCTCGTTTCGTTTGCGCCTTCGAGGATTCTAATTCCTAGGTGTCCTTCACCTTTGTTCTTTTTGTAGACCATGTCATCTAGTCAAGGTGCCCATGATTATGACACCTATGGCCGTGGTGCCCATGGACATGGTTCTCATTCCGCTCCATCGATCCGAGTGACTTTTTCTCCGCCTCCTGAGATTCATATTTCCCTTTTGGAGCCTGTCGTACCTATTCCTGAGGCTCCCGCCGTACCTGTGCCTTCGTCAGAGGCCAGTGCTCCCCTGCTTATCTGACGATTCCTGTAGGAGCTGAGCGTCTCCAGCAGTTGATGCAGGTTGTCACTGATGTACTTCAGACCCGTCAGCCTGTTCCTGAGGCGCCCAGACGGGCGGAACAGGAGCGTGTGAGCCCCCTTTTGCGAGATTCGATTTCGCAGCGAGCTCCGTTAGTAGTATTTCTACTTCAGGGTGAGTCCGAGTGGACCAGTTTGTAGAGGGATCGTGATCAGAGGAGTGGTAGGAAGAGGCAGCCCCCTCCGGTAGCTCACGACAGTGTCGACAGTGGCAGAGGTGCGTAAGCTATCGAGTCGCCAGAGCATTAGCATCGCATACAACAGCTTCTTCTTCTAAGCCGTTTACTGGCATTTGCTATGGATGTAGGCAGACGGGACACCGTAGGCGCGAGTGTCCCTATCAGTAGGACAGACCTTCGCAGCTACCGCAGTAGCAGCAGAGATCGCAGATGTAGAAGAGATAGACACCTCCCCAGCTACCTCAGGCTTGATTTTGCATAACCCAGCAGGACCCTTAGTTATTAGGAGAGTTACTATGGGTATTCTCCTTGTCTCCGTATGTAAGCCTTGTGTTTTGGTGCATCGCACCCTTTTTGTATCCAAGGGCTTTTGTTCACTCAGGTTACTATTAGAGTCTATCGCAAGGGATTGTCAGTATCGACATTTTTGGAAAGATCGCTGTGTTAGGCCGATGATATTATCGTATTCCGTTTTGGTTGGTGAGATGTCTTACTGGCTAAATAGTCTTGTATTGCCAATGTTGAGCTTGTTTTGTTGTCCAGGCAGTGTTCCTGGTTATGGATGATAGGCCAAATTGCAAGTTTTGTGGCCGAGCGTGACGCTTGCTAGCGTGTCAAGGCCGATCCTCTGAGACCCGCCTAGTCCCTTGCAGCCGTTGAGTGTCCCAAAGTGGAAGTAGGAGAGTGTATTGATGGATTTCATCGCAGGTTTGTTGAGATTAGGGAGCGTTATCCCCATTTCTGTGGTGATTGATTGCTTGTGTTGCCTTCTCTTGTGATTGATGATTGCGATATATATATATATATATATGATGTTATACATTTCATTGTCTCAGTTTTGTCAATTTTGAGGACGAAATTTCTTTGTTGGTGGGGAAGATTGTGAGACCCGACCTGAGTTCTCATGTGTGCATGTGTGTGCATAAGTGTGTATTTCGTTCATTTTGGTCACGCGGTCCTACCGGTCGAATCCCGGTGACTCGCGACCCTTGGATTATGTTGTGGTCATCCTTAAGTTTGGTCACATAGACCTGACTCAGATTGACCCGAGACCCATGCTATCTTGTCCGTATCAGCGCCGCGATTCTAACGCCGCGTCTCATGGTTAATCCAACGTGTACATATCAAGTTATGAGCATTTCATCATGTGGCCCACTTTTTGTACAAATGCATGTGGACCCTACTCATCTTGGCACAATTTTCGATGCACACCACACACACTACATAATTTCTATGGAATAGACACTACCCACCCCACACACACCACCCAAAAGCCTACTCTACCCTACAACCTTGTTTTCTCCTTCCATAGGTAATTATTTCTTTTCTTACAAACAAATGATTTCTCTCTCTCTCTCTCTCTATCTTCTTATCTCTCTCCTTCCTTCTCATTCTCTCCATGGCCAGCAATTCCTCCATTTTCTCCAGCCCCTTCTCCCTAAAATATCTCTTCATCTACCCCTTCTCACTTGATCTTAGCCATTGATCCATGTTGCTTGGAGCCTCTAGATGATGGTGATGTAAGTTTCAAAGTTGATCTAGGTGGGTGCTCTTAGATCCTTCTTTATTTCTTTCTTAGGAGCTTGTGGGACCCATTAAGTGGTGATGGAGGTCCCTCATGTCTCCATGGTTGAGGCCAATGGCCCTTTTTCATTGCATGCATGATCCATGGATGGAGCCATTCTCCATGGACCCCATCATAGCATTGTCCTTTGATGCATGTCATTTTCCTCTCTTGTGGCTGGATTATTTTTATTTTTCATTATTCTATTTTTGATTTTCTGATGTGTGTGGCCCACTTAGTGGCCTCGGAATATCCAAACCGCCCAAGCAAAGTGGACGCCCATGGCTGTCCATTCCTTGGACATTGGCACTCTATTTGCTCCATTTTGGGCACATGCAATGGGTTTTATGGAGGGGGTATGGTCTGGATGTTTGTTGGGCCCACTGGGGTGGTCCATACCACAATTTCCATGGATTGATTTCCTCTTTTTATAGTGATTATAATTATTTTAATTTAGTATTATGTTGCTGTCCAAAAGCCATCTGGACAGATTTTTGAGTTGTCTTAAGCTCAGTTTTGGGGATGATTGCTGGGGTGTATGGTCCCATTTGATATATACCTCTTAAAGGTGGGGATCTCACCTAGATGTTCGCCAAATTTCACCATCATCCATCCCTGTTTGATCACCCAAAAGAGTGGGCCAAGGAGGGTGGATAGTCTATATTTTCTGGACTGTCTAGCAACTGTGCTTGTTGTACAAACATAATTATCAGTCTGTTTCTGAAATGGTAGGCCACCTTTGTGGACCCCACCTTATTATATTCTTGTGTAGGGATGTTTGTCCTACATTTTCTTAAAAATTTGGCAGACTTGGGCCCACTCTAATGGGGTGCACAAATCAGGGGCAGCTGCATTGTTTCAGCAGCAGAATTTTTTTGAAATACCTTGCTGTCCATAAATTGTAGGAGTTAAATAAAATACTTTTACTATCCCAAAAATTCTACAATTTTCCAGAGAGGTGTCCCACTGATGGTAGGCCCTACCTGAAAAATTTTAGGGCCAATGGACCCCATTTGGGCATCCAAACGGGTGGGCTAATATAGTGGGCTGCTTGAAATTTCTGCTATGTAGTTCGGCAGCATAGTTTCATAAAAATAAATTTTCAAAAAATATTTTCTCAGAAGGTGGGCCATATTTCTTGGTCCCACCTTGTTGTGGGCTTAATGAGGGACCTTAGGTCCAAATTTCAAGAATTTTGGAGGCCCAGAACCCACCCATTTGATGGCCCAAATTCAGGACAGTTATATTCCAGCAGTATTTCACTCTTTACAGACTGTATTCTTTAAATTAATTAAAATACTTTTGAGTATCCAAAAATTATGAAAATTTATAAGGAGGTAGAAAACTCATGGTAGAACCTACCTACCAAATTTCAGATCTAATGGACCCTTGTGCCTACCGTGGCAAGGCCCGGACTGGCCCACCACGTTGGGACGTCCAGGCCAGTCCGATTTTCTTGACAACTTGTTTTATTCAAGTTAATTAAATTATTTCTAGAAGTCCAAAAATTCTGAAATTTTGTGGGGTTGTGGTCCACCTATGGAAGGACAATCCTGTAAATTTTTAGGGCCATCAAGCCCCTGGACTAACCGTGGTATGACCTGTAAATTGGGTCAGTTTTGAGCCAAATACCCAGGCCCATATGACTAACCACCATGGGATGCCCCTACCTTGGGCTACTGGGCCTACATTATAACAGCATGGCACACTTAAAGTAAGTGTTGTATATCTCTCTTCTTATCTGGTGGGAACCACTGTGATATGTGTGGGTCACCATGGGTCAGTAACCTATTTAAATTAAATAAATTTTTGGACTCCAGCAGGCCCAGGAAGTGGGTGTGCTGGAATTCTAGCAAGGGGCCCAAATTTGTGCATAGTTGATCTTTTGGAGCCGTGGCGGTCCACCAGATTTAAGGGAGTGTTGTACACACTCCTTGCCTTATTTATTTAGACAAATTTGGGTGTAATCAGTGCCTCTTAAGGCACATCTTTGAGGTGATAATATGGGCTACCCTTAACCAGATTTTTGGTAGCTTTATGGGACTTTTGGGCTGGGAACCTATCCCTTGAGCCCAAGATTGTACAAGGGCTGACCTTATTGATTCACGGGCCCAATGGGCCGTCTACAAGCTAATCATGTGCATTTATTAGCCTTGATGCCCTCATTAAGTGCTTAATTGTGGGCTGACTTGCAAGGCCCGCATAAATGTATATTGTGGGGACCTTGCTAAGTCTTTGGGCTGATGTGGCAAGGCCCACACTGTCAGTATAGACCTTGCCCATGTGTATTATTGGACTTACGGGCTGCCCTCAAGTCCACCATAATGTATGAATTGGATGGCTTTTGTTTAGGCCATTTCTTTTGGGCCCATTATGTGATATATTATATGCATGTTTGTGTTGGCAAGTATGCCTTGTGGACTTAGTTCTTTTGGATAGGCCCATTGATCTTAGGCCTATACTCTCCTATCTATTGTGATGGGCTTAGGGGCAATAATAAATAAGAGATTGGGCCCTTGGCTGCCCATTAAACTGACCCTGTACTTGGGCCAAAAGTGAGGCCCAACTCCCTTGTGTTAAATGTGAAACTTGCCCATGTAAATGAATTACTGGGCTGCCCATGAAACCCACCACAATATATGGATTTATGACCTCTATGGTTGGGCCCAAACCTTTCTTAAGGGCCCACCATGCTACCTAAGTGTTGGGCTTTGAGTATAAGCCCACTAGGCCATGGATTTGCCTTAGGCCTTGGGCCTTAGTTCATGTTCGAGTAGTTCCGGGCTACCTCTTGGAAACCAGTTGAGGTTGGATGTCCTCCTGGGTGATCCTAAGGTAGGCCCATAGGTTTCTCTATGGATGGTTAAAGGCCCACCATAGACCCTAGGCCATTTGTTTAAGGCTCAATATGTATGTATGTGGAACCTACTTTAATGCATGTGGTCCACGCTGTCCAAGCCTTGGATCGCCCGATCATGGAGGCACTCTTTGCCTTGGGTTGCTACTGGATTCACAATTTAATAACAGGCCCACTTGATCTTTTCCTGATGTATACACACCCTCCATCTGGTGGGGTCCCCTATAAATATTATTGGCCTTCATGAGATCATTCCCACTTATTTGATTAATTTCTGGGCTTTCACAAGCCCAGGAAGCAGAGTAGGCCGAACGTTTATTAAGGGGCCTTAAATGTATATTGTTATGGTTAAAACTTTATTGGACATGGGACCCACCATATTAGGAACTTGTGTGCGTGTTGCATGCTTATGTTTTCTTATAATCTTTGGGCTTAATAAATGCATTTTTGGGTCACCTTTAGTGATCACATGAGGACCCCCATCTTAGATCAGATTTTTGGGGCATCCCATGGGCCCAGAGTGGGATGGGACGTCCCAGCTTGGCCCAACCATATATTGGGCCGACTTTCACCATTTTGATAGACTTGTGGGCTGAGGTAAAGATAGTATTGGGCTCTTGGTTGTCCACTTAAATCGCTAGTTATTGAGCTGATGTAGTTGGGCTCATTTCATCATCCAAAATTAAACTTATTTTAGGTCGTATATTGTGTATGCAGGCTGCCCACCAAGTCCAACTTAATGCATGGATTCTATGGCCATTGAGAATTGAGCCTTGAGCCTTAATTTCTCTCTTGGGACTCATGTTGTTAAAAGTGGTATTGTATCTTTTTATGGCCTATTATGAGGAATGTATGTATGTGGTTACCTGTGTTCTTATCTTGAATGTAAGGCCTTGGGCCTTGTATCCATATAGTTCGTGGTTGAGATGCTTCTTGGGGAATGGTGGTTAAATGTTCTCATATAGTTCGTGGTTGAGATGCTTCTTGGGGAATGGTGGTTAAATGTCCCCATTATGGACCCCTCTAGGCCCGATTGTATCTGAATATGATTAGATACTCATCGTAGACTCTTGTTAGGCTCATTTCCACATTACTTAGACCCGTAGCTTATATACTTAGTTCGTGGGCTACCCCTGGTAAATGGGCCCCCACTAGAAGTTGAATTCCTTAAGGATATTGTCAAGTACCTGGTCTTGGTTCCTTCTTGGATAGGAGGAATGTAATATACATTATGTATCGCCCTATAGTGTGATTAAATTCATCCTCATGACCATGTGCATCATTGTATGTTTGGTTGACACTGTGTGTGGTCATATTGGGCATTGCATGATACATTCCCCGAGGGACGTAGTATCCCCTCTTGAGCACGTTGGATGCTTGGGATTGATGCATGGTTGATTGTGTGATTCATGCATCTGACATTGCATAGCATATGAGCATTATCGCCCTTGCTTCATCAGGGTTGTAGCCTCCACAGATACATCGTGGATGGCCATGTTTGGACACCGGAAATGTTACTTGAGCATACTGGGTGCATAGGATGCCCATGGGTGAAATTCTCAAAACTTCCATGGTACCAGGATCTGCTCTAACGGTGTGACCAGGTGGTATATATGAGCGCATGAGGGCCTTATACCGTTAGGCCGCGACTCCCACTGTCGTGTAGTCGGTTGGATAGGGGTGTGGCCTTACTTGCCTGATGTAAGGGGGCATTGCTAGGCTGAGTCTGACCAGCTCGTGAATGGGTCCGCTACCTTCACGCCTTGCTAGTAATTGGCTGTCCGCAGGCAGGGTAGTGAGGTCTCTTACGCTCATTTGACTGTGCGGGGTCTGTAGAGCGGCAGTCATCCAGCAGTGTAATGGACCCCGGTGATTTTCTTATGATGGAAATGTACTTGATATGTGGATTGGATATGAGCACTGGCATTACTTCGCATTGCATTTGCATCGGCTGTGTAAGCCTCATATTGCATCGCCTTGGCATGGTGCCCAGTACACATTGCATTATAATACTCATCGCATTACAGTACTCATATTGCATTACAGTACTCATTGCATTACAGTACTCATCGCATCATAGTACTCATTGCATTATAAAGCCTTGGTATGGCTTCCTGCATGATCGTACTGCCTTGGTATAGTTTCTTGCATTCATGATAGCCTTGGTAGGGCTAGTGGTATTGGTATTGATCATAACTCCCTTCTGCATTCTCTATCTTCTTCTGAGCACTATTATCACCCACTTTCACCACCCTCTAAGCTTTCTATAAGCTTATGCATGATTGATGCGTGCAGGAGATCCTAAGCAGGCATCGTAGCAGTAGAGCGTGGAGTAGAGTTGAGCTTGAGGACTCCAGTGTTGCTGACTCTTTTCTCTCTTTTCCCATTATCTTATGTATGTCCTTTCGGACCTGATGTAAGCTTGTAAAAGTTCAAATTCTTAGTGAATTTTGTGATATGTATCCTTTGTTACTTCCAGATGTACTTCTTTGTGATCTTGGGTATGCTCATATTGGTAATGATTATCTTGTTATAAAAATCCTCCTTGTAGGATCGCGGGATCGGAACACCTCGGGAGGAGCCGAGAATGGGGTACTACGGAGGCATTCTTGCGGTCGGCAACCGCCATCGGGTTCCTTGTGAGTCCGGTTCTGCACCGAGTCTGGGCGTGACGAGGAGTTGAGAACAAATTCCTCTGAACTTTCTTGCACATATTCCGGAGAAAGTGTATACGTAATTTATATAAACTGTGATAGAATAAAACATTTGTATTTACTTGCTCAAACAGACACTTTGATGCAAGCTAGCATAGATTACCTTAGGGCTTCAACACCCAATATCTGCTCACGTGGAATCCATCCATCAACATTCATTAGATCTAACCAGTGTCTAATGATATCCAAGCAAATACTAATATCCAGCGCCTTCTCTCAAGATAGAGAGTCCAGAACACATGCACATATGCATAATCCAGGCATTTGATAAGAATATGTCATTAACAATGAAACCAGTTCATGCAATAACGGGTGCATGAATCGTTCTTAAAGATCATGTATGTGCTTGGCACGGGGTATGAGAAGCGAGAAAACATTGAACTCCACTAGGGGCATTACTGCTTTTCTCGCCTGTCAGGGAAACAATTGGAGAATGGAATTTCTTTAGGGCCTTCTCCAACAGTTGTTTCACTTCATTATTTAGCATCCAAACACCCTTTCTGGATTAAAAGAAATTTCAAAAACAAAACAAAAAACTCAAGGATTTACCCACCACACAAATTGTCCCTAGAGGCTTCATTGTTTGTATATCTTATACATGCAGCTTGTAGTTTGAGCCAATTGATATCGAGTGGGTTTGTTCTTTTGTAATGCAAGCTACTTCTTAAAAGCTATATGTATTAAATAATATACTTTCAAAAATTGTGAAGAATGTTTGCAAGAATGAATGGTTTTGAACCCAATACGAGGAATTCTCTCGGTCTCATACACGCGTGGGGTTGCAACAAGTGGGCTCCACTAGGGGTTGCCACGGAACAAGTGAGTTAAGGCGATGCACACAATCTGAGAGGAATGCTAAGGCAATGCACACAACAGTGCCAGGTTGGCATGTGCCATTCAATGAATGGCGGTGGCTTTTTAAGCCGAACATAACAACACTAGGCCTCATATGATGAATGGTAGTGATCTCCAACGGTGCGGGTTGGCATGTGCCGAATTGCTTGCTTCTTCAATTTGCCCATGCGAAATTGCATTAGCGCCTCTTACTTGCTCATTTACACACACACACACACACACACACACACACACACACACACACACACACAAAAAAACAAAGAAAGACAGACAAGAAGACATGGAAAAAAAAAGCAGGAAAAACAAATTCTGTATCTTTCTATTTGATCAGTGACAACAAAAAAAAAAAAAAAAAGAAGAAGAGGAATTTGTTGTAAATTAAACATCCCAAAAATTACAATTCACTTAATTCCTCTAATTTGAAAAATATATATGTGATAAAATGCCAATAAAAAATTTTAAAAATTAAAATTAAAAAAAAAAAAAAAAAAAATTCTTCCAACATCCTCTTTCACCATCCACTTGAAATTCATTTGATATCCTCCGAGTTTTTAAAATTACCTTCACAAAGCCTCTTTTTCAAACAAAAAAAAAAAAAAAAAAAAAAAAAAAAAAAAAAAAGAACCCACTACTTGAAACAATGATCCCACAGTATCCTATTTTCATTGTATTTCTCGCATTAACCTGGTTAGGCCAGGGGATGTAGCAGTTGCGCCTATTAGTAAATCGTTTGGAGGAGAAGAAGAAGAAGAAGAAGAAGATCCAAACGACGAAAAAGAAAACCACGAAATTGCATGAATGAAGCGTCCCTAAATCCCCAAATCCCCAAATCCCTAAATCCCTAAATCCCCAAATCGTTTCAATCGATATTGAGATTGAGAGAGATTGAGAGAAAATTTCAAAATTATTTAAAATACAAATTTCAAATTTTTATTTGCAAAATCTCAAAAAATTTCTCATATTTTAATTTTTTCTCAAAAATTTCAAAATGCCAATTTTTCTCTTCAAAAGCATTATTTTGTTCTCATATATATATATATATATATATATATATATATATATATATATATATAATTCCATTCATATGATATAAAAACTATATATATATATATATAGGTTATAGAAAAAAAATTTAAAATTAAAACATTTTTTACATTATTACCGACGGTTTTTAGCCGTCAGAAAAAAGATTTAGGAAAAACACTTTTACCGACGACAATTTTCGTCGGTAAAAGTCTTACCGCCACCGTTTCCATCACCACGCGAAAATTTGTTTTTCGATTTTTTGGTAAAAAATTCAAAAGATCCTTTAGCTACGAATATTTTCATAGGTAAAGATGGGTTTTACCTACGAAATTAAAATTCGTAGGTGAAAGTATGAAAAATTCAAAAGACCCTTCAGCTACGAGTAATTTCGTTGGTTGTTGTGAAAATTTCAAAAGACCCTTCAGCTACGAATAGCTTCGTAGGTAAAGATTGGTTTTACCTACGAAATTATATTTTGTTGGTAAAAGTAAGGTTTTCGATTTTTTTGATTCAAAAACCCCTTCAGCTACGAATAGTTTCATAGGTAAAGGTGATTTTTAATTAAGAAGTTAAAGATGGGTATTACCTACAAAATTATATTTCGTAATTTCGTAGGTAAAAGTAAAGTTCTCCATTTTTTGGTTTTTTTTTTTTTAATTAAAAACACCCTTTAGCTACGAGATGGCTTTTAGCTATGAAATTCTATTTCGTAGGTAAAAGTAAATTCAAAACTTTTTGAAATTCAAATGACCCTTTAGCTATGAATATTTTCGTAGGTAAATATGGGTTTTACCTACGAAATTTGATTTTGTAGGTAAAAGTAAATTCAAAATTGAAAAGACCCTTTAGCTACGAATATTTTCGTAGGTAAAAATGGGTTTTACCGTAAATTAAAAACACATATTCGTACATGTTCTGTGGAAAATTTAAAATGACCCTTTAGCTACGAATATTTTCGTAGGTAAAAATGGATTTTTACCTAAATTCAAAAGACCCTTTCGCTACGAATATTTTCGTAGGTAAATAGGGGTTTTACGTAAAACTAAATTTTTGGATTTTTTTGTTGTTTTGAAAATTTCAAAACACCATTTAACTACGAATATCTTCGTAGGTAAATATGGGTTTTACCTTAAAAGTAAAGTTTTCCATTTTTTGTTTTTTAAAAATTAAAAACACCCTTTAGCTACGAATATATTCGTAGGTAAAGATGGCTTTTAGCTAAAAGTAAATTCAAAACACATTCAAATGACCCTTTAGCTACGAATATTTTCATAGGTAAATATGGATTTTACCTACGGCATTTATTTTGTAGGTAAAAGTAAATTCAAAATTGATAGGTAAAAGCAAATTGAAATAAAATTTTCACTTTTTTGGTGTGGGTGAAAAATTGAAATGACCCTTTAGCTACGAATATTTTCATAGGTAAAAATGGATTTTAGGTAAAAGGAAGTTTTCGATTTTTGGTTTGGTTGAAAAATACAAAAGACCCGTTCGCTACGAATATTTTCATAGGTAAATAATGGTTTTACCTACGAAATTTAATTTCGTAGGTAAAAGTAACTTTTTGGATTCTTTATTATTTTGAAATTTTGAAAACACCATTTAGCTACGAATATTTTCGTAGGTAAAGATGACTTTTACCTACGAAACTAAATTTTGGAGGTAAAAGTAGGCTTTTACCTATGAAAATAATTTTCGTCGGTAAAAGTCATCTTTACCTACAAAAAAAATTTTCGTAGGTAAAAGTTTCGTAGGTAAAAACCATATTTCTTGTAGTGCTTCTACCTAGCTAAGACAGAAAATTGTCGTATTAGTTCTTAATCCTAGTTGATCCCGAACTTTTACTTGATCAGAGCATTGAGTTCATTGGTAACAACTAGGATTGAGAATTCAATTCAAACCAGGAATACCTCGCTTATATATAGTTCTCTACTCTGTGTTCCTAATTGTAATAAGTCCTTGAGAAGACAATCCTAGGGGGTGTGTTGTTTTGATCTAACGTTCAATCAGAGGGATATATAAATTTTCTCTAAGCGTGAATAGTTTCTAAGTGAAAATAACTTTTCTAAGAGTTATTAAATAAGCCTATAAGTATTAGGGGGATTCAACGAAGGAATGAGATCTTACTCCAACCTAATCAAGCTAACTAACTAAGTCTATCTTTCAATTGTCTTAGCATAATCAGTGTTTTACATTCCTTAGCATAATCAACCAATAGTTGTAATCCAAAGTCTATGCTTATACGCTACATGATTTCATACCATTTCTAATACAAGAAATTGTTTATTGCTTAGGGTCAAACGTTGTCTGATTGGAATCGAGTTGCCTGAACTTGAATTTAACTACACTCAAGCACTACACACATGCTCATACTAGCTAAGAAGGTCCTAGGGTTCACATTATTAATTTGTTGGATTTCCTATACTGCTAGATTTGTTTGCTACACATTCGATAATAAAAGGAGCTTCAAGCATTTCATTTAACCCAAAATCGTCACAATACATGGGATGTAGCCTTACATGGACCATGACAGAAGATGCATGTGAGCTAATACAATTAAGGCTTCAAACACTAAAACATACTACCAAACTACCACACTACGAAGCCTCTCAACATGAAAACACAAAGGTCCTAGCATAGCAACAAACAAACTACGAGACAACGGCACGGATGACTAGGCATCTGAGTCTGGCGACGGAGGAGGGGCACCCTTATCCTGCAAGCAACACAGGATAGACTTCAAAGTGCGAGTCACATTCTTAAATTTTTGTTTCACGAGGCCCCGAAGATCCATAAGGTCCTGTCGTAGGACAGCGTGTCCCTGGCGTAGGACAGCCTGACCCTCCTCAAGTCGAGCTATACGAGCATCCCTAGCAGCCTTATCAGCGTCCTGCTCCGGTAGCGTAGGAGGGGAGCTCTCTTTCGTATCCTGGGCCTCCTCTTCTTCCTCGCTATCTTTCTCTTCTATTTCAGCTCCGCATTCATCCTCACTCTGTTCCTCTTCACTCTCTGTCTTATCCTCACTCTCCTTAAGTCGGGCTTGTCACTGTCATGGCCTAATTTCCATCTGATTGAGAGTCGTTTCATTGATGAAGTATTGCGGCACTGGGAGTTCTGCGCCAAGTCCATAGCCGAACTCGTGTGCAATCTTGCATATGAGTCGGCCGAAGGGGAGCGAATCAGTCATTCTATTGGAGCGTGCGGTAAGAACTATCTATTGCAAAACGTATGTAGGCATGCACAACTTCTCACCCTACCCCGCTTGGTATAGAAAGTCGACCATCAGACGCATACACTCACTACGATTGCTCTACCTGGGGTAGACGTTAAACTTGCAGATATGATGGAGTAGGTGGAAATCATCCTTCATGTTTGACGACAGGAGACTATTATTCAGCTGCCACTGAACCAGTCGGCCACAAAGGAAACACGTACAGTGATCCCTTTCACGTGCACTCTTCAGATTCGTCTTGCTCAGGTGAACTTGGCCAAGAGGTATACCCATGAGTCAAGATATCAGGCCAGCATCAATTGTGGCTTCCCGAACTCTTCTCGAGGGAATCTTGAACTGCAAGGGCTCTAGCGTCGACTCTTGAATATGGGCATAGAATGCACGGACAGTACCCACATTCGTATGATATTTTCCTTCAAACATAGGGCCCCAACAGGCCTCACCCAGGCGCTCCAATAACAGATACCCAAAGAGCCACTCATCCACGTGTGCTTTGAAAAGGACCTTATGGCCCTCATAAACTCCATGCGATAATTCAGCCAATAGAGCTCTTGGGAGAGGAGCCTGGGGATCGAGGCCCCGCTTAGTCCATAGCTCACGTTCAACGCCCGTGCTTGCGGTGGCGCCTCTCGGTCTCCTTAAACTAGTGGGGCGACTAGGCCTGACTTCATCCATGGCACCCTTTCTCTTTCCCATGAGAGAAAGAGTGGTGGAAAGTGAGAAAATGACCGTAATGAACTTGAATAGGGCCATGGAAAAGTGGACAAAAGGGAGAAAAAGGTTGGAGTCTTTAGGTCTCTATGGATTTAAGCCTCCAAGGGGTGTGTAAAGGCTCAAATAGAAGGGAATAAAGAAGGGAGATGAAGAAAGAGGATGGGTTAGTGGGTGTATACGAATTTGAGACTCAAATAGGGGTTTAAGAGCTCAAATGGGAGAGAATGGAGAGGGTAGGCAGCTGTGGTAGACAAATTTGGAATGTGTGTTGAAGGTGGTGCACGAAAACGAAAGAGGAAGAGGTTGGAGGGGTGATTTTTATGAAAAATCTAAAGTTTAGGAGAAAAAGGAGAGCTTGGGAGGGTATGTTATGAAGGAGGGGCGACCTAAGAAGGGTTTTAACCGAAACCCCTTACATCAGGGGGCCACACTACACCCCAAACTCGATTGGCCCGCCCGGCCGAGCCCGCTGGTCGGCGAGGCCTCGCCAGTCCCTGGAGAAACTGGTGAGGGCTCGCCATTTGGGTGAGGTCCTCCTGCCCCCTAGCCATAATGCAGGCGGGTTCCACCCTAGGTCCCCTCGAAAGTGCCCGACTTTTGCCCTACACCCATGTTTAGTCAATTCGGGCTAGTTCGGATACTATCTGATGTACATTCGCATTTAGCAATTTCTAAAGGTTGGGGTGGGGTCATTTGTGATATAAACCCATCAATAGACGGTCTAAAAGTGATCCAGGGTCATCTCATGCGATCACGGAGGTGTACGGACTCGCTCTCAGCGATTATTTTCAGTAAATTTTGCCGATTGGTGAAACTGGAAAACCTAAGCTTGTTTCTACATTTTTCTCACACCCAACTAAGTTGAATTTGGGTCAGCGTATGGTGTGTGACCATAACCCAGGTTCGGTTTAATCCAAATCATGCTCTGATACTATCTTCTAACGCCCTGAAAATCGGGGGTCGGGGATAAACTCCACTCCCGAGTTCTAACGCATCACTTATATAATATAGATAATAATGATTGCAGGTTGTTCATATTAGTGCATTAAACATGAGTGGGATTATACCAAAAGAACATATCATACTCTAGAGACAGTTAAATTACGCATGCGGAAGACTGTGATAGATATATAAAATATAGTCTCCAGAGTGTGAACATGTTACCAGGTTAAATATATGCATGTATACACCAAGAATGAATAAAAGGAATATACATAGGTGTCCCAAAAATACAAACTAAAGTGTAATGACGTCTAATCAGCAACTCTGTAATCCCGTCGATCAGAAGATGGTCTACATAGACCCACCTGATAGCTACATACAGGAGAAATCCTCTTCATCATCATAAAAGTCCGACTCCGCTTCGCAAGCATCGTCATCATCTGAAACTAAGATAGGGTCTGGTTGGTGTATACAACACCGTCCCGTAACATGGGAGTGAGTGATCAACTCAGTGGAACCATAAAGCAGAGGTTAACATGTTATCAACTCAGTCAAGCAGTAATGATAAAGCAAAATCACACATCCCTAAGTACTCTTGTTAATGTAAGAATGGTATGAATGTATGATGCATGCCCTCGCCTACGCTCCCTCAGCGACTTCATCTCACATTCGCGCATGAACAACACTGCCTCAGTGCTTGACCTGCTACGTTTGAACGCACACGTAATGCTGTGCATGTATATGATTACCAAGTTCTTATTAGTCCTTTTCATACAGTAGGGTTGGGAAACTAAGGTACCTCCCTTATATTAATTCCCAAATAATGATCCATCTAGGATCGTCAATCCTAGTTAATCACATACGATAGGCAAGTTCAGGTCACTACCACCAACACCCTACCAACTGACAGTCTATTTTCAAAGGCTCGTCGCCAACCCGAGTAGGGACCACAACTAGGCTGTACCGGGGTAGGCATATTTTATACTCTTGTTGCTATGGAAGGGTCATGGCCTCCACGTAGACTCAGAGTACGCTGGAGGTTACTACAAAGGGCTCATCACTAAATCAGTGTAGGCCGACAGCTCGAAGACAGTGTCTCATACTACTGTATTCGGCTCACGAGTCTGGGTTGCTCACTGGTCAATACGGGGAGGCTCGTCACCCCAGTGTAGGCCGACAACTCGACCACAGTGTCCCATACCACCATGTCCGGCTTGTGAGTCTTAGCGGATCGAGGTACCAAGGTTAACGGGGATTTCACTGGTGAGTTTGGTACCTTAGGTTCAAGCAGTGGCGTCCATTCATGGTGAACATACATTGGGTCAATCGGGTTACTTGACGAGCTCGACTAGCATGAGCACACATCAAGTGGATCGACATAAAGTGTATAAGCACTCTGTGTGGCCTAACCACTGTTGACAACCGAAGTATGACTCGGATTCGTTGAACACATCCTGTGTGGCGAAACAACATCATCCACTAATTTAGGATCTGTTATCGATTGCTTAGACTATACAATAGCCCCAATCACATTCAATTACAATAAAATATCCTAGAAGATAGTTAAAGAAGTAATGGATTAAGATTTCAAGTCATACAATCAAAGGTCCGATATTGTCCGCTTTATGGCTGCCAGGGCTGTTGCACGGAATCGTTACACTACTCCCCCATCACCCTTCATGGCTTTGTTTTTGTATTTGATGAAATACAACTTAAATATGGATTTATACATATACATTACATAGATAAACAGACACTATAATATACGATACATGGAGGAAAGCATACACATAGTTAAAGGAGTTGAGAATCATATCTCAACACCCTTATACATTACAATTTACTAACTACTTACTCATTCAGACATTTTAACAAACACTTATACTACACATATTAACATTCATGACATATGTTGATTTGTGTCATATAGTTGGACAAATCCTTCCAACATGGAGTTGTCACGTACACAACCATCATGTACATGCATTCCATAGCCACGATAGGCACAAATCATGATTTCATCTTTATTCAGTCATTTCAACAAACACTTAGACTACACTTAATAACATATACGACGTATGTTAATGTAACATGTATTAGGCTAATCTGTTCATCCAGAAGTTGATACACATGCATCTAGCATACATAGACAGTAATTAATCATGGCAAGTGCAAATTCGAATTTCATATGTATACAGTATTTTCTACAAATACGAGGAATACAGTATATATAACCTAGTTAATGTATAACTGAAAGATGAAACGGGCATCACTTTATGCATGTGAAATAGCTCCTACATCAAGAATAAACCAATAACCGACATTAAACGCCTTGAAAACTACAACCTATACGTTTATAGTCCGCACTTTACGCCGGTAAACGCGTAACAGAGTCATTTTAAATATGTAGTCATTGTCACCGGCAGAATGACAACCTATAGCATGAACTAGGTTAGCTATTTCATCATTTCACTATTTGAAACCCTAGAATGGCTTAAGGTTAGGTTTTCTTACCTAAGAACGGGATCAGTAGCGCCGGTAGAGCGGTACGGAAGTGGTGGTAAGGTACGTGGAGTGATGAGATTGAATCCTAGGGATGATCTCCAACTCTCTCGCTCTTTCCTCTCTTCTCTCTCCTAGGGTTTTTTCCAAATTCGTATGGAGTGAATGAGAGAGGGTTTAAGGTCCTTATATAGGCTTTAAAATGATGGAAATGGCCCCAGGGCCAAGGTATACTTAAGTTATAGCCAAAGGGAGTCTATTTCAGCTCAACGGAGCACATTCAAAGCCCCCCTTGAACCAAAGGTCAGACTTAAGCTCACTGACCTTGGATTTAGGTCGAGTTAAGTTTTCGTTCCAATCGGGTTTTCAAATCGCATGTGGCGGACCAGTTTCAGTTCAACGGTCCATGATCATCGATCAGGGCCGCAAGTACACTGACCTGTGTGTAAAATTTTTCCTGATCCGAGGGTGTATTTAGGTTAGATTCTGACGGTCTGAATCCTTATATTTGGCCTGTAAGCGACAACTATCAGATTACTTAAATTAGATTTTTATTTCTAAAGAAAACCACGTTTTCTCACACTCTTCACTCCGGGCTCAAGCGAATAACCCCGGGACACTATCTGGATTTGATTTTTGAGATGGTAGTCAAGCCCAGCAAGGCGGTCCTAAGCGCTTAGTCTCTTGGTCATCGGACTTTCGACGTGCAGTCTAGATCCGATACGGAGTTTCAATGTGCTCCCGAGAGCAACTGGGTAATAAGATTGATCCTAGATTTTAGAGTAACCTAGCGTCAATGATTTTACAAGTATTGGGTCTTGCAGATTGTATTTAAAGTGATTTAAGCGGATTTCACAGCTAATCTAGTTTAACACTTAGTTAATTTTCGTTTAATTTTTAAAGGATTTGGTCCTATTTGATTTCTGCCTGAGGTAGCACTTCGGCCTTTGTAGTTTGTATAGAAAGTGATCTAAGCTATTAATACTTAACTAAATTATACCCTAATTTTAACAGAATAAGGTCCTAAGGTAGTTCTACGTCCAAGGACATCCATTGCCAAGTTGGAAAAAATCCGGGATGTTACAATGCACGTGAAAGGAATCGCCTCATGCAATTCCTTTGTGACCAACTGGCCCACTGGAATTCAAAAAATAGCCTCATAGCGTCCAATATGACGGACGACTTCTGCTTGTTCCACCACATCTTCACGTACGACGTGTACCTCAGGTGGAGTAATCGCAGCGAGTGCACACGCCTAATAGTAGACTTTCTGTACCGTGCTAGGCAGGGAGAGAAGCTGTGCGTGATTACGTATATACTGCTATAAATAGTGCAGACCGCATGCTCTTCTAGGATGTCTAATTCGCACCCCTTCGACCGACTTATATGCAAGCTTACACGTAAATTTGCTTATAGGCTTGGCGCAGAACTTCTTGTGCTGATTCATTTCATCAATGACACTACTCTCAACAATATGGAGATTGGGCCACGACAGCGTCAAGTCCAACTCGACAAGAGTGAGGATGAGATGGAGAGCGAAGAAGAGGAGAGTGATGAAGAAGGAGATGAGATAAGGGAAGCAGGAGAGAAGGAAGAGGAAGAGGAGGCCCAGGACACTGATGAGGGCTCTCCTCCTGCTATACAAGAGCGCTCTGGAGATCGGGCTATTTTAGAAGCCCGTTTGGTTTAGATCAAGGAGGGTCAGGCCGCCCTACAATAGGAGGTCACTGCGACCTGAGCCAAGGTTGAAGAGCATCAGGCCTTCACAAAGTAAAAATTTAGCAAGGTGTCTCGTACCTTGATGGCCATCCTGTTTTGTCTGTAGGGTAAGAGTGCACCACCACCATCACCTGATTCAGATGACAAGTCATGCTCGTGGTCGTCTTTTAGTTTGTTTTGTTGCTTGTTTCCTAGTTTCTATGTTTTAGCCTTAACTAGCTTAGCAGTAGGGTAAGTTGATGGTGTGTTGTGTTTAATGCTTTATTAGATTAGCTCACATACGTTTCCTATCCTGATTCATGTAAAACCATATCTCATATATGGTGACAAATTTTGTTTAATGAAATGCATACGACTCCTTTTGTTGTGAACTATGTAGAATGCTTGAAGCATTACGTGTTATGTACTAAATCTCACGGGTTGCACCCTATGTTGTATATAGGGAATGCCACCTAAGAGCACGCGGAGCTCGACACGTCTCTCATTGGGCGAATCGTTTGACGTGGCACCTCCCCTAAGCGATAGCCATATGGACCCCAGCTTGCATCCGACTTACGAGACCATGCTGGATTCTCAGCCGGCCACTGGCCCCACTGCTGGGCCGACACCTATGACACCGCCTATGGCACCACCTATTACACAACCGATTCCTGAGCAGAACCGTGCATCTACCTTGATGCCTCTCATACCACAGTCCGCTTTGCCTCTTGATAGGCTAGAGAAAATGATGTTGTTGATGTAGTAGCAGCAGATACAACAACAACAGTAGCAACAGTAGTTTCTGGATACCATTGAGGGAGTCTTTGCCTAGAGTATGGGTGTGGCTTCACCTGCACCACTTGTGCACCCTGCTGGGAACGCGAGTGCTAGCGGCCTTTTTGAGCGATTTCAGCACTTGCGGCCTCCTACCTTCGTGGGTACTCACAGACCCAAGGAGGCTAAGTATTGGCTTGACCGCATCTCTAAGATACTAAAGCCGCTGCACTGCACTGAGGCAGAGCAGGTAGAGTTGGTCACCTTTATGTTCAAGAAAGAGGCCAGTTTATGGTGGGACAGTGTCCTGCGGACTATTGTTGTCGGGTACATGTGGACGTGGAAGGCCTTTGAGACGCACTTCCACGGGAAGTATTTCCCTCTCATGTATCGTCATAAGGAGGGAGAGTTCCTTTGCCTCCATCAGGGAGGGATGACAATGGCAAAGTATGAGAACAGATTCATAGAGCTGGCTAGGTATGCTCCGTTGATCCTAGCTAATGAGCCAATGAAGATGCAGTGATTTTCTGAGGGTCTGCAACCCGAGATCCCTCAAAGATGTGATGCGCTAGGATACCCAATTATGCTGATCTGGTGAGCATGTCTCTGCGAGCTGAGTAGGACAGGGACAGGCAGTGCCGTATACGAGCACCCATGGGTCAGAGGCCCAGATCAGATTTACTGAGCCAACCATTCCTCGATTAGAGGCCACATGCGGATTCATCTCCTAGACTTACAGCTACACCAGACCCGACGAGACGATCTTACGTATGGTGCACCTACTGCTAGAGGTTGGGCCATGTTGACACGTACTGTTTCACCAGGATGAGGGACAATGGCTTTATGCCCCCTCAGAGGATCAACTGTCAGATGTCGTCACCTCTCTCGACTCCACCCCTACGGTCGGTACCAGCACATCCATCTTTTCAGCCACCTGCACCTCGATTCAAGCTGCCACAACGACCTATGGTACTGTAGCCTAACCGTCCTCAGCACGTGGGATTTACCGGTTGTTTATACACCTACGGTTGTGCTGGGCGCCGCTTCATGTGGGATTTACCAGTGGTGTATACACCTTTACCGATGTTTTTCCGAGCCCTGGGAAATCCCTGAAAAGCACCGGTAAATGCCTTTCTAGCGCCAGTATAGTAGATCTTGCATTAGGCATGCCACCTTATGTGTTGATGTGGCACGCATGTGCAAGCCCAAAAAAAATGGTTGGTGCATTGGTAGGATGGGCTATGGCTTACAAAGCAACTTATAATTAAGCAAGTAGATGGAATATATATATATATATATATATATAGAGAGAGAGAGAGAGAGAGAGAGAGAGATTGCTACCTAAAAACAAGGCATGCCACCTTATGTGCCGATGTAGCCATTTCCTTTCTATTCTTCTCTACTAGAGCTACGACGACCATGGGATTGAATATTAAAATAATATTTATAATAATAAATTGAATAGTTTCAAAAAAAAAATCATTGATCTAGCTTCCATTCATAGATGGTCCTTGCCTAAAACCTGCAAAACAAAATAACAAAGAAAAAATTAATTGACATCAGAGTTAGAAGGAAGATTTCTCCAATTTCTTGGGGGATCTCCAATTACATCAACGTATGGGACTAGTCAATGTATACCCATGGTCCCCAGACTCTCTCCACAGTGGGGAAAGGTCCTGGATTCGCCTTTATGGCATTCCTCCACATGCATGGATGGAAGCGGTGATCCTTGATTTGGGGAATTTCTTTGGGAAAGTGGTCCAGATCGACACCAATAGTAGGTTTAGGATTTTCTAGGCGTTCACAAGGGTGAATTTTCAGCTCCGTCCAGGGGTGGATTTGAAGAAAGTGCTTAATCTGATTGTAGCTCAAAAGTCCTACCTGGTCATTGCTGAGATAGAATCATCTAAGCAAGTGTTGCCCATGCCCTTCGACCCCATTCACCTTAGTAAATCTATGGGAGTAGTAGTCAACACTAGAGCCTGGGTAGAGACTACATTCAGAAATGAAAATGGGGGCAATTGGAGCTGTCAGCTAGGTGTTTATCACTTGGCCACTAAGGAGAACAGAGAGTGCCTAACAACTGTTTGATGAAATGGTTTTGACGAGATTGAGGAAGACCTGCCAGCAGGGCGCTAAAATGCCAATGTGAATGATCTTCTATCCCTCCCAAATGTCCCCTCTCTAACCATTGCAAATTAGAGATAGGTGTGTCCCTATTCTGGGAATAGACTGAATTATATAGTGGTGGTGGAACTAGCCTCGAAAGGGCTCTCGATGAACATCCTGCAATCTAATCGTATGAGCCCAGTGGGGCTGCAAACCACTGAGGAAAACAGTCTTCCCTCCCTCCCACATACAAGCTCAGTGGCTTCCATGGCTATTCAGTTAAGTGAAATTAACAATATCTCCTCCACTTCTAGGCCTTAGAGTATTGTAGAGGTGCAGAGACCTCATCTGCTTAGTGAAAGAGGAAGCCTACTTGGGCGCTCCAGATCGACTGATGGCTTCCCCATCTACAGCAATACTGGTGGCTGGGAGAAAAGCCCCCTCTGGAACTCCCCCTTATCCCAGGGCCAAAACTCAACTGATAGATGGTTCCCTACAACAGAACATCACCTTGTGGTAGATAAGAGACTGGACCTTGAAGTGGACCTCTCCCCCTACTTCAAAGATGATCTTCTCTTCAGGGAGAAGTCCTTAGACAAAGCTGAAGACCAGATGTAGAGATAGATGTAAGGGCAGGAGGAGATGCCGAGGGAGCCCAGGTAAAGTTTCAGGGAGGAATCCCCTGAAAATCCAAAGACAGAAGCCTACCCCATCCTTCATCTTTCTCAGTTTGGAGAACCCATGTCTATCTCTCATTATGAAAACATGCAAAGGAAAGGACCTATTCGTTTCCTTCGAAAGTCAGGGGGTTATCCCAGTTGTGGATGTATGGGAGTCAAGAAGACTAAGAAGATGGGCTGTGAACTCAGGATGTGTTACAAATGGATAAAATCCTTGTGTGGAACGGCCGTGGTGTTGGCAACTCCTCGACCATCAGGACAGCCAAGCGAATTATTAGAAGTCACATTCCGTTGATCGTGGCGATCCTTGAATCTATGTTGAGGGACGAGAAGAGAGTCGGTATTGGTCTGAAGCTTGGTTTTCCTTCCTCCTCCTCCAACGGTGAAATGGGAGTCAAGATCTGCGTTTTTTTTCAATAACTTGATTAATGATTCTATTATAGCCATGTCTAACCAAATGTTATCTATCAAAGTTAGAATGTTTAATTCTTAGGTTCCTCTCCGTCTCTCCTTCGTTTATGCAAGCTGTGTTAGAAGCGAAAGAAGAGAGTTGTGGGATGATTTGGCTGCCCTCTCCAGATGTTCTCAAGATCCCTGGTAAGCATGTGGAGATTTTAATGCGGTAATTGCCATTGCCGAAAGAATAAGTAACAGGTTTCCCGACATTGCTAGTTCTGTCAAGTTTGCAAAAGCTATCAACAATGCTGGTGTAACGCCTTAGATTTCGGGGGGTCAAGTAGATACTTGACTCCCGACATCCTGGGTGCCACTTATGCTTTACGGAAGTAGGATTTTATAATTTGTTTCACCTGGCATTTGAGTAGTTCATAGAATTAAAATTGACTATGCGATGTACCCTGGAATAAACATAAATTTAATGTAAGTAAATCAGTTGACAAGTGAAATATGTCTATCCAGAGTACAGGACTACAACTGAGGAAAGTTTACAGTTGTAAAAATACAAATGTGCCAAAATATACAAAAATAACCCTACCCTATGGTCCCATCGCTGGCCCTAGGGCAACTATAGTGGCCCACATAGGAGCTAGCAATAGGAGAGCTCCTCCTATTGCTAACGAGTCTATGGACGCCTCGTCCAGTGAGTCAGTTTCCTAGTACCTACATCTATGGAAGTGTTTGGTTGGTGTTTTAAAAGACCATCTCAGAGTGAGAGTGAGTGATCAACTCAGTGGGTTCTATTAGCAATAAGTTACATAAGTTATCAATTTCATAGGCGCAATTAAAGAAAAACATATAAACACAAAGTTCTTAACTACTCTTTTTTAATGCATATGCATGTCATTATGATATGATGCATACCCTCGCCATCTAATACTCACTCGAGCTACACCATCTAATGTTCACAATGCCCAACACTCCCTCAGTTGAGCTCGACTGCCGAGTCACCAACATAACTAATGTGATGTGATGTAAATATGTTAGCCAAGTATTTAGTTATGTTCATTTATCTAGCAGTTTGGGGAAACTAGGACACCTTAAATAAGTTAATGCTTATCCCGATCATGGGAGCTAGGTGACCGCGGCTGCCTTGCGCCCGCAGTCCTTAATCCTTTTGGGTTCGTCACTACTAGATAACACATACGAAGGCGGATTATAAGCTAATCACTCGCGGTCACTACGGGGAGGCTCGTCACCCCAGCGTAGGCCGACAGCTTGAGTATGTCTCATTCCACCATGCCCGACTCATGAGGTGGGTTTGTACCCTAGATTGCTCACGGTCACTATAGGGAGGCTCGTCACCCCAGCGTAGGTCGACAGCTTGAGCATAGTGTCCCATTTCACCATGCCTGGCTCACGAGACTTGTGGATCATACCATAATTGTTATTAGTGGGAGCTACATGGGCGTAGGGTGTCTCAGGTTCAACAGGCGTGATCATACATGGTTAACAAATATGGTTGGTTAGTTAATGGGCCAATTTGTCCGATTTAGGAGAATTACAGGACATCCGGCATTGGGTGTGAGCAACCCACGTAGTCCAACTACTGCCGACTACCTGTGCTCGACCTAAATCAGCAGATTGGTGCTGGGTGGCCCAACCAGTGGGGCTACACGTGTGGGTCTTAAAATTTTGCTGGCCAACCCAGAAAATGAATTAATCATCTAGCATATCATGAGAAATCATAACTACTCTTAGTCATAGAAAAATTTAGGCATGCGTATCTATAAGCGTAGGCATTCAACATAATCAAAGCGTATTAATGACATGCATGCACATTTTTCCCAAATCGTCACAGATTTGGGGATTAATCAAAAACCAATTTCATATAATCAGAATTTGAAGTGAGGAAGGGCAACAATTCAATATCTTGGCCTAATATAGCATGAAATCAAGCAATTTATTATTTTGGACATGGATAGACAGATTTAAAGAGAAATAACTATCAATAAATTCTCACTAATTAACATGCAAAGTGAATTTCACACCCACAATCATTAACTTCAGCCTAGGTTCAATAATTGGTCACCTAAGACTAATGGTCCATACCTAAAAATGGTTTGACGGTTTGGAATGCCGCTCATATGGTTTCAGTCCCGCGAATTGGCGTATCGAGGCCCTGCGACGACAGAATTAGCTTGTAAGGGCGCATGCACAAGGTTCTATGATGTTGAAATTTGGAGAGGGCTAGAGGGTTACCTTTCTATCACCTGTGGACCGCTTCTACCGCGGTGGAGTTATGAACTCTGACGCAGGATTGTGGTAGGAGAGGGAAATTCCTCAAATTCCAGCTCCTTGGAGCTCCCTCTCTCTACTCTCTCCGCTCTCTCTCTCTCTCTATCATTCTTATGGAAAAATTTATATGAGAGTGAAGGAGAGAGATTTTGGGACTTATGTAGTCTGGAAATTTATCTAAATGGCCCTAGGAACTCTTGTTTTAACATATATACCCCTAGTGGGTAGATTTGTCCCTGGGGCCATCCCAATGGCCCCCTATCCCATTTACGCCATGAAATAGGTGTCCCATATTCAGATGAAGGGTTGTCCCAAGTTTGGTGGCAAATGGATGAGTCAATAGATCGTAGGGGCCAGATTTGTGATCAACGGTTACCGATGTTCAATCAGGGTCCCAATTATATGGATATGAGCAAGGAAATATCCCTGGCTCATGGCCTGAGTTTGATTACAATTCAACGGTTAGAATGTCACAACTTTTCCAAAGAGGGGAAGGTCTATTTCACTTAAGTTTTCAGAATTTAGCCTAGTGGATTCATGTGTTTCAAGCACTTTGGCTTCTGGCCCAAGTTGAGCAGTTCTAGGCACTTTTTTAGTTCGACACCCATGATGGACATCAAGCCCAATGAGATGGACATTATTCTATAATTTTGGAACTAGTGGACCACTAACGAGCAGTCCGGAGCTCGTTCGGGTAATCGGGCCATTTTTTGAATAAATTAGGTAGGGAGATTTCTTGGGTGCAGTTGTTAGGGTTTGAATTAACTAAGTTCACAGTGTAGCCTATTTGAAATTTGCGAAAATGGTGATTCTATCATGATCACTCTAAATCCTTGGTTCTTATGCTAAAGGAGTAAATAGGTTGACTTGGTCCATTAATTAAGATCCGGGCCATAACTGGCTCAACATTGGGTAGGGTAGATATTTAATTTAATTACTGTTGTCTTGATTAGTTAGTGATGGGTCGGTTAGATTTGGGCCCTAGATGAATAATTCACAAGGCTAGACTTGAGGTTTAAGTGATCAGACGGATTAATTATCTTCATACGGTTGGTTAATCGAATTTGTGCGGTTCTTTACTGGTATAACCTACGTTTAGGCTCACCTCGGGAGTCAAGGGTCAGTAAGTGACGACGAGGGCTAGTTACAAATTTTTTTGTTTAAAGGATTTTTTACAATCCAAAATAGCAAAAATACAGGATGTTACAATCTACCCCCCTTAAAAAAAATTTCATCTCAGAAATTGCCTAATGTAAATAGGTAAAGGTATTTTAATTCTGTATGCTTAAGTTTCACTGATTTCACGTTCATATGCTTGGTTGGGTGCATACTAACTATGTGTGAACATTGACAATTGGTCCCCACGCTGATTTAAATGTTTTTGGTGTGAAAGGTGGGAGTTAGTAGGCTGATTTGTGAATGTTGGAGTCGCCACAAGCCAATTAATCTCAGAATCCCGTAGTCAGGTAGAACCCACAAATATGTAAGGTTGGAGAAATTCGAAGACGCTCCTACCTTAGATTGACTCCTGGTTTACGATCCAGGGTTCCGGGTAAGGGATCTCAGTTACAAAGAAGGAAGGTGTTAGGCACCCTCTCTACCTATACAAATGTACGGTCTCTACTTGGTGTAGTACAAAAATCTGAAGGGATGAATGATGTGGTCGAGATAGGACCAGGCTCATATGGGTTTCTTATGCCGCAAGATCTGAGATTTCGGCAAGCCACAGAGCATATGTCCAATAACATGTCTAAAAGGCGGATGTGATAATGCTTATGCAAAAATGTAAAGAAAAGTGGACTAGATCACTAAGAATTTCTGATGTGACAGGATTCAATGTATGGCAAGTCACAGAGCATATGTTCACTAGATCTAGAGAAGCAGGGGGGTTGAGATGGGAATAAATGTCATGATGAATGCTTGTATATAAAATGAAAAGATCTTTGGCTTAAATTTGAGTGGGCTAAGACATGGGTTGCACCATGATCAATCCAGGCTAGACTTGAGATTGGAAAGGTTAAGAGGAGGTTAAAAGATGGTTGAAAAAAATTTGATCTTGGAGGCTTGGGAGCTCTCTCTTACCCTCACTCTCACTCTCTTCTTCTCTCCCTCTCTCTCTCTCACTTAGAAAGTGGAAATTGTTGTTGTCAAAATGAGAAGAGGAGAGGTCTATTTATAGCCTTCTCCAATGGTTTTATGGTAATTGTAGTGTTTATGAGGGGTAAAATTTGATGTGGCAGTTTGTGAGTAGTTGAGGAGAGAGAAACGCCACGTGACGCGCTCCCATTGGCTCTTGGAGTTGGTAAAAGAGTAAATAGGGTCGGCTGGAGGGGTAGTTTCGAAAGAAAGTTGACTTTCGGACATTGTGACGGCTGTTTCTCGGAGGACACACACGCCCCGCGAGCGACGGTAGTTGGAGTACCGCCGGTGGTTATCAGATTACCGCTGATAACCACCGGCGGTAGTCAGACTACCGCCTGGGCCGGGCTCGAGTGTGTAGGCCTCGTTTGGTGCACTGGTTCATCTGAAGTCTTCTTTTGGGTATTTCATGCTGATCTGACTCTAATGGGTTTTAAGTTTGGAATTTAGGTTAGGTTG
Organism: Magnolia changhungtana; assembly: GCA_030180095.1. NCBI lineage: Eukaryota > Viridiplantae > Streptophyta > Magnoliopsida > Magnoliales > Magnoliaceae > Magnolia > Magnolia changhungtana. The sequence goes on along the minus strand of JASAUF010000049.1, from coordinate 213,276 downwards.
TGGGGCTTTGGGTTCGGGTTAGGGTTTGGATTAGGGTTTGGGGTTTGGGTTAGGGTTTTAGGTTTAGATTAGGGCTTGAGGTTTGGATTAGGGTTTTCATTAGGGTTTGGGGTTTGGGTTATTGATCATGGTCCGGATTGTCCTTACCTCTTCAAGATGTTAGCTTGGGTGGGGTGTCTACAAATGCCCATTTTTGGCTGAGGTTGTGAACAACCGAAAGTCAAAGCAAGTGGACACCCCACCATTCTAGTAAGAAAGGATAGTGATTCAAATTTGTTGCCTAACATTGTATCATTATCAGCTGACTATTTGGAAAAGAGATGACTTGCACATATCATGAGGGCTGAGGAAAACGTTGTGATCATCCTTGCGTGTTGGTGGCGCATTACGGGTCTCCAGTCACAACCCCTTCACGTTAAATTGTTAATAGTATTGGAGGGTAAGTTTGAAAAGTAGGGCCTCTGTGGATTGGTATGGCTTTACGAGGATTCCTGTACTGTTTAGTCTGTCGTTCCTTTGCTACGTAATCACCCTAGGAGTATTCGATTCATTTGATCGTCAAAGTGGTTAGCTGCCCTACTCATTGGTGCGGCCTTACGGGGAACTCACTACGCCCACTTGGACTCGATTAAATTTTGTGAACATCCTGAACTAGGTATATGTAAGTAATCCTTTGCCATGCACTCTGTTGATTCTGATACTTTGGTTATAATGGATTGTCTTCGCGTTGAGTTTGATTATTCTTTCTAGAGATAGATCAAATCATTTTTACTCGCATTCGTCTCGTACGACTGTCCATATATAGAGATCGGGACAACCATACTTGTATTATGTATGGATTCGATCATCCTTCGGAGAAACTGGAACGGATTAAATCTTATTTTATTATTTGCACTGATCGTAACTGGAGAATATGAAAGATTCCTCAGTGTACTACGCGCCACATGCTATTTGTAAAAAAAAATTATTTGAAAATTATCCTCTTTGAAACTAGACTCCTTAGGGATTTTATTTGAAAATATTTTTAAATTTTTTTAAAAATATCCATTCAATCTCATGGGTGGGCATCGTCGTTCGGTTTTTATTTGTACAAGTTAAGTAAATAGTCGCGTTGCCTCCACTAATGAGTTGGTGGGGCTAACGGTTTTTTATTGGAGATATTTTTAGGATTTTTGAAACATTTGTCCGATCTTGGGGAGGGCGTCGTCGTTAGATTTTTATTTGCACAGGTTAAGTAAACAGTCGTGTTGCCTCCACTGATGAGTTAGCGGGGCTAACGGTTTTTATTTAAGATATTTTTGGAATTTTTGAAAAATAACCGTCCAATCTCACGGGAGGGCGTCGTCGTTCGGTTTTTATTGCGGTCTGGATCGAATAGCCAAATGACCTCCACTAATGAATTAATGGGGCATTACTCATGTGGCTTTGAACTTGTGGGCCTAGTGGACTTTGAAATGTGGACCTTTAGGGCTTTAAACTGTGGGCCTTGTGGGCTTTGAAATGTGGGCCTTTGGGGTTTTAAACTTATGAGCCTTGTGAGCTTTGAAAATGTGGTCCTCTAGGGCTTTGAACTGTGGGCCTCTGGGGCTTTGACTTTAATTTTGCGGATCCTCAACTTTGTTGGCTGCTTGTCCTGTATATGCATGTATGTTTTTTTTGTTCTTATAAAGGAAGGAAAATAATTTACCTATAAAAAGATGTCTTAAAGGAATGAAAATTTTTATTCGTGCCAAATTTGTCAGTGTTTGCTTGTGTTTGGATTTGTGCTTTGAATGATTGAGATCAAAATATTGAACTTAGCCCATGTCGAATCCGGTATTCTGAGTTATTTACCAGAGATCTCTGTTCCCTGAAAGTAGCGCATATTAGGATCATGCCCCTTGAATTTGGGTAGAGTATGACTGAATTCTAATCTAGGACTTTCTCTTCCTTGTGCTTCTTCACTTTGCTCGTTATCTTGGCTTTTTCTATACTTGCATTTAAAAAAAAAAAATTCTAGCCATTTTTGGCTGTAGCGCCCTTTCGGGTTTTTGCCATGGCTGACTTTCCAGTCATTTTTGTTCTTAGTGCCCTTTCAAATTTTCACCACGTACCAAGTTTTTGTTCTTGCCTGCCCCTTGGCAGCTATGCTCTTTTTACCCTTGATGCCTTTTCAGGTTTTCACCAAGTCCACTACATGCCTGCTGTTTTTACTTGAGGTGCCCTTTTCAGGTTTTCACCTCGCTCGTTTCACATAGGCATGTTATTTTTCTTTTGATTTTTTTTCAAGTAACAGAAGCTGGGGCTAGATTCCATTTATTATCGGCCGACTAGTGAGTTGCCTGAGTTTGTCTTCAATCACGATCATGAAGCTATTGAGATTGGGGTAAACAATCCTAAGGGCAAAACGGGCTGGTGAATTGTGTTCTCACTCATTGGGTTTGATTTTTTCTTTTTCTTTTTTTTTTTTAGGCTAACGCTTTATTCGTCATTTTTTTTCTTTTTTTTTTTTTTTGAATTATAGCGCTTTATTCGTCTATTCTTTTTTGGTTTTTTTTTTTGAATATCACGCTTTATTCGTCCATTCTTTTTTTTTTTTTCATTTTTTTTGGACTACGCACTTTATTCATCCAATTTTTTTTTTTTTATCTTTTTTCTTTTTTTGATCCTTTATTTTTTTTGGAATACTTATTGGAAGGAAGGAATAATGATGGAATGTACCTCAAGATGCTAACCTATTGTTGTTTGACTTTAGCTTTTTAATTGTAGTTGTTGACATAATGATGGAATGTACCTCAGGATGCTAACCTGTTGTTGTTTGACTTTAGCTTTTTAATTGTAGTTGTTGACATAGTCAAGTAGGATTACCCATGTTGTCGGCGTTGATGAGCTCTAGAAGATCATTGCCCCTAATGATGATGAGACGAAGGGAACCTCCAGGAAGAATCTTTGCAAGCAATCAGTGATTCATCCCAGGATGACTTGGACTTGCCCCCTGGATCTAGTAGGCGTAATGATAAGATGTGCATTGCTACCATGTTGCTAATCTTTTTTTCAGACTTGTTTGTCGTTGGTCCTAGCGATCGTTGTGTGCTTTATATTTGCGGGATGTAGTTGGTTGTATCGAGATTACCACCAATCATTTTTCTTGACTTCTCTTTTTCATTCATACTAATGGTGTAGGATGTTGTCGACACCCACTTTTGTCTGCCACAAGAATGTACTCATGACCAGTGGATGTCTTTAGGGTCATTCTTTTGATGATGTCCACACCCCATAATGAAGAAGGGCTAGAGTGTTGTCAGGTTATAAAGACTCGAAGCATGCACATGGATCCGTTATGCAAGCTTTGAATACTTGAAGCACTTCCTGACATGCCGCAATAGCTTATCTCCATCGTTCATCACAAGTTCTTCTTGGACATTGCACGTTCATTTATGTGCAAGTTGTGGACTCCACTGTAGACTTTAGATATGATCTTGACAGCTTTAGCGGGCTTGACTTCAGGTTTCATACCAGATGGTGTATGACTAGCTCTTCATTTGATCTGGGTAAGGCTTCATAGGAGAACCCAAAGTTAGATAGCCCCGGGCCTCAGGAATTCTGTCATTGTCTGCTTGTATTCAGGAGGTGAGGATCTCTTGATGCGTATTGTTCTAGGGAGCTCAAGGGATCCCAAGTTCACAATTTTAAAATCATCCGTCATAACATTGGCCTTTGTTTCAAACTTTTGGAGGGAATCCTCTAGCTCGAGAGTCAGATCATCATTTTCCAATCTTAGGCTTCGTCCAAACCCATGAGTTTAAAGTCTAACTCTAGATTGAAATCATATGAGTCAACCTTAAACCTTGTAACAGACGCATTTAGCACATTATTACTTGTGAGTTTTGAAAGATTTTTTATTATTTTTGTGTTTTAAGAAATTTTTGTTGTTTTTTGGATTTTGGCAAATATATGATTTTTTGGCATTTTGACAAGTATCTGAATTGTTTTGGCATTTCAAAAATATCTAATGTTTTTAGTTTTTGGAAATTTTCTGATTTTTTTTTTTTTAGGAATTTTTATTAAAAGACGGCAATGTGAACCAAGGATTGCCTGATTCTATTCAAGGAGCTAAACATTATTTCTTTTATTGTGCCATCTTGGGGACTGCGAACCAACTATTGCCCTGCACTCCCACCCTTTAGGAGACAAGGCCAGACAGATTGGTAGGTGGGCCCTCATCGTTGTACCCAAACGTCATGATGAATTCAGGATTGGGCTTTGAATTGGCGTTGGATGTTACTTTCCTCAACTCATCCCCAACGCATTGTGAGTCATTAGATTCTTCTAGCTCAGGTGGGATCCAGACAGTGGTCCAGTCAATAAAGGGAAATTCTTGCCCCTTGCTTGAGTCCTTTTCAAACAGCCCAGTTGGGCTCATTTTGCTCATTTGGTCATCCAGGGTGGATCTTGGCTTGCCCACCGGATAGATGATCCCTTCTCTGATGGATTTGATTAATGTGTGGCTGAAGGGATCATCCCTCTCTTAGTGACTTTTCCCTCCGGTCCATTTGTGCTTTGGTATCTCACCTATAAGAGGTTGACATCCCAGTCCTCTCATGTTTGCATTATCTTGATATTCAAGCTGATAATAAAAATGTTGGTGCTCGACTGGAGGGAAGACATAGTTTAATCTGATAGGACATGCAAGAGACATGCAATTCACAGTCTCGAACTCGAGACTATGGTATGGGATATCCTCGTCGGAGCATTATATGTCTATGATCGGGATATGTAGCTCTTAATGGTTGGTTACCTCTATCAGGGAAGTTTGTTTGGGATCATCTAGAATGATTGACGACTTGTCTCTAAAAATGTACTTAACCTTTTGATGAAGAGTTAAAGACATAACATTAACTCTGCGGATCCAAGATCGATCGGGGAGGAGATGAAATGAAGTTGTGATGTCAAAGACTTGAAAGGTGACACTACTGTTTTAGGACTAATCAGAATCTTGACATTAATCTCTCCCTCGACCTGTTTCCCAGAGGCGGGAATCACTCGTCCTAGACTCTTCTTTAGAAGGATCGAAGACTGAGTAGAGCTAAGCAAATCGATTTGAGTATTAGAATGTCCTTCTTGGAAAGTTACCACATGATTGAAGTTGGGCCCTGATTTTGCTAGGGCATGCAGTATGTTGATCGGGGAAGGAGCTTTTTCTTGGATCATGAGGGGTTGGAGTAGGGGCCAGAAAGGCAGGTGGTGCCCCTTGTGAGACAAAGGATGTATGGACTAGATTGATCAGTGGTGGCTCCTGTAGACATGGGGGCATAAAGATTGGACTAGATGGAGATGACGTTAGCATATTTAAGAGCAAAGAGATTGGACTGGTAGGGTGTGGCTGAAATTGCGGTAATGACTGCTTTAGTTGAAGTAGGAATATGCCAATATGTCCTAGAGGGGGGGTGAATAGGACTTTTTAAATATTTTATGGTTATTTAAAATCCTATCAAGCCTATCCTGAGAAAAGTAAGCATGTATCAGGATTCCTTCAGAGTAACTCTAATGACTTACAAACCAAATAGAGGATCCAATCATAAAACTACTTTAAAAGATAAACAAGCTTTAAATCAGAGTTTATGGTGGATGTGACTGTGTGTGAGGTGTGATCTTAGATATTCAATTATGAAAGCATTTAAAGAAATCACACAAGTAATCAAGAATAAATATCAATCACAAATATAGTCATTTTTATAGTGGTTCAACTACTTGTCTACTCCACTCCCGGTGGACGCACTCAACCTTTAAGTGTACTGGATTTCACTAAAGAGGTTTCACAACAGGTTCACCTCAAACCGGAGGTTTTAAATCAGGTTCACCTCTAACCAGTACAACCTACACCTTGGCTAACATAGCGTGTCCACATGACACAGTTTATGCTCCCACGAGCAAGGGTCAGCACATAGCACCCAATTTTAGGCACATTGGCCAAGGATCCACTCAAGAAACCTCACAAGTTTATGCTCCCATGAGCAAGGGTCAACACAAAGCATCCAACTTTTAGACCACACTAGTCAAGGACCTACACAAAGGACTTAAGAGTTTATGCTCTCCACAGAGTAAGGGTCAACACAAAGCACCCACCACGTACACTCCTGCCGAAGGCCTCCTATGAAGGGTTGCAAGGGGTGAGAAACACTTTAGACTCAATCCTATAGAAGGAATGATCACAAGGGTCCTCTGGACTCTAAGGACTTACAGATAAGTAGATGATCCCCATTCAGCGTGTTATCAAAGATCTCCTCCTTTGTTGATGAAGAATCTTCTGCTTCCTTGATCCGCAACTCAGAAGATATACCAATACATGGTGACGGGTTGGGTCAAGGTTATGATGAAATCCTACTCTATTAAATATTTTTCTATAAGGAAGATAGAGCGATTCTAATCATCTATGCATTCAAGACATCCCAGCTTAATGATTTACCATTAAGGTGGTAGCTGCAGGATCCTTAAATGTGGAAGTTCATTCTCCAATCCACTCTATTGAATGTCAATGATGAGGGTGGATTGGAGGATGAATTTCCATGAGAGAAAGGGCTTTGGGTATATGATCTAAGGTTAAACACTCAAAAGCACTCTCTTCTTTCTCTACCACCAACTAAGGGCAAGCTCACATTAAATAGGTAAAAGATTCCAACGGATATAAAATGGTCACATTTATGATAGAGTTCGATATCATAGAGTAGAGTCGATATCCTCGAGTGCATACTCTCGATTGCATCGACTTGCCGCTCAATGACACGAACTCAAATGTCAAACGGTTTTGAAACCTTTTCCCAGCTGGTCGAGGGTATCGAAACACGTGTTGATGTCATCGGATTTCGAACTTTGATTTCATCGACATGAGGTTCGATTCCTCGACATTTGAAAAATGTGAAAGACTTGCCTTTGAAATGTTTCAGGTCAAAAGCATGATCGAGGCACACTCGATATCATCAGAATTTAAATGTCGATGATATCGATGGTAGTGTCGATGCATCGATAAATCCAAAGGATTTTCTAATAAGCTTACTGGATAGTTTATGTCCATACTCAATGCAATCGACCTGGCCTCGATATCATCGATATTTGAATATCGATTCTATTGAGTGACCTTCGATTCAAGATGAACCAACCTTAAAAATTTGCTGCAAAACAGAGTGTTCAATCCGATATCATCGAAGGGCTTACGATATCATCGATATTTGAATTCCGAGGATATCGAGGAGTACTTTGATATATCAAAGTTTTCATGATTTGCCTTAGCAGAACTTTGGACACTTCTGACCAAATGTTGATTTTATAGAGTTCATTCGATGAACTCGAGATTCAAAGTTTGACGATATCAATAGGACTATCGATACATCGATAAAGTCATCCAGAGATTTATGTGGTTGTTAGACATCTTTTATCGTCATTTCGATAAGATCGATTGTGTATCGAGGACATCGACAACAAGGTTTGATATCATCGACCTTTGTATCGATAAATCGACAAGGGTAGAAAACTTACAGATTTTTTTGAAGTTTGAAAAAGTTTTCTAACCCAAAAACCCTATGATATTCTAATCAGTTTTAAGGGTTTTAATCTCCAGGTGTTTTGGTACATGGGATGTGAGGCTAAGATTTACCGATGGTGAGTTAAGGCACACATCCTGTGGCGAGTTTGGGCACACATCCTGTTGAGGCAGATGCTTGATCGATCTTCCTATGGTGCTCCTCTGTTAGGCTGACTCAACGATCACGTTATTTGACAAACCAGGGTACTTTATGTGCCCTTCATAGATTTGGGGGCATGGAGATTGGACCGGCTGGAGATGCCCCTTGTATATTTAAGAGTGAAGAGATTGGACTGGCAGGGTGTGCCCCTTGTAAACTTGGGGGTATTGTTGTTGGGCTGACAGTGATTGAATGGATGCATTGGACTGGATTGACCAGAGGTGGCTCTCCTTGACTGATATTGTTAGTAGGGGTTCTTGATGAGCTGCGGCATACTTGATACGGTGGTAGAGAATTCTGGAGGATGTTAGCCTAATCTGTAGTGTTAGAGAACACTTGATATTCTAGGTGACCGTAATCTTCTAACTTTTGATCAAATCATGGACCGCATGTTTCAAGGTGAAATAACGGTCGGTTAGATGGCCAGGAGACTGATGATATGCGCAATACTCGTTTTCATTGTAGCTTGCGGGTAGGGGATTTGGAGGAAGTCAAGGTTGGAGTGGTGTCAGAAGTTACTTTTGCACCAACATTGTCATGATCTGACTATATGTTTGTGCCAAAGGAGTGAACTTCCAGCCCATCATTATTTGCTTGTACGGGTTTTGCGCATTTTTCCTAGGCTATTGCTGTTGTTGTTGCCATTGTCCCTCTTGAGGGGCGGATTGAGCGCATTGGGTAGAGGCGACAAGATTTTCTTCTTCTATTAGATGGAGGTCAGGAACACTTCTGTTACTGTTCTCGTATTCAGTAGGCCGTCCTTCCACTATCCGTTGTACTGGGGAGGCCTGATGAAGCCACTAAGGGAAGAGTGTCATAGCCCTTATTCCGACTTCGACTTGTTCCCCAGCACGGATGAGTTGGGTAAAGTTGGCATATGGATACGAGATGAGGTATTCAAAGATACTTGGGTTTGCCAAGTGGTTAATCATGTAGATTTGCTCCTCGTCATCAATGGGTGTTTTCATTCTGGCGGCCATGGCCGGCCACCGTCTAACGTAAGTTGACAATGACTCATCATTCCTCTGCCTTAGGGAAGCAAGATCCACCCTTTTAGGTGCTACATTAAGATTGTACATGAAACGATCAATGAAAGCTTGGGAAAGTTGTTCTCAAGTTTTAATTCGATGGTAGTTTAATGATGTGTACCAATCTAAAGCATCGCCTTTCAAGAATTTTTGAAACAAACAGATCAATGCTCCGTCATTACCTGTCATAGTATTAAGCTCTCCATAGAATGGTCTTAAATGGTCCATAGGACACCTCGTACCATCATATTTATTGAATTTTGGTACCTCGAAGTCTTTAGGTACCATTGCATCAGGGAAGGGACAAAAATCCCTGAACTTGTTGGATGGGAGATCCACCCCCCGCTGCTTTCGTAACTTCCTCTACATATCTTGCAATTGCTCTCGGAGCTCTTCAATTTCAGAGGGACCGGTCGAGAGGGGTTTTGCCCCTTGGAATTGATTGGATCTCCTATTAGGAGGAAGATGTGTGGGAGGGTTGCTCCCGTTTGTATGTTGGGCTAATTCTGCAGGAAGAGGGAGAACATGATTTACTAGAGGAATGAGGGAGAAAGCAAAAGGAGTTCGTGGGATTGAGCTATTTTACACACTAGGCTGTGTTGCCTGCATATTTGGTATGACACCTGGTACCAGGCGAAGCAATAGCTTTTGCCATGCTTTGAGATTTTGTGCCATCTCATTCATGGCTGCAGTAGTTGGTGAGTCTGTTGGAGTTGCTGGAGGTGTCCGCGCCAGTGCTGATGCCGATGCTGATGCTTCAGGAGCTGATAGAGCTGTCGGCTCTTCTTCATGGGTAGTCATAGCTGCATGGGATCGAGTAGTCATGGCTAGGATTGATGCCCAAACAAGTGTAAGCCAAAGATTGATGTTCTTTACTTTATTTGTTTATTTGTCTTACAACTTGTTATGTATTTTTTTATATGAATGCAATGATGAATATCCCTTGAGATTGAAATACCACATACTTTCAAGTCAGGTCTCAGCTAGTGCGCTCTAGCAAATCCCCAGCGGAGTCGCCATTCTGTGAACACTGAAAATTGGTGCCCATGCTGATTTAAATATTTTTTGGTGTGAAAGGTGGGCGTTAGTAGGCCGATTTGTGAATGTTAGAGTTGCCACTAGCAATTAATCTCAAAATCCCGCAGTCAGCTAGAACCCACGAAATATATAAGGTTAGAGAAATCCGAAGACTCTCCTACCTTAGATTGACTCCTGGTCTACGATCCGGGATTATGGGTAAGGTACCTTAGTTACAAATAGGGAAGGTGCTAGGCACCCTCTCTAACTATCCTAATGCACAGTCTCTACTTGGTGTGGTACGAAAATCTTAGGGATGAATGATATGGTCGAGGTAGGACTAGACATATGTGGGTTTCTAATGCAACAAGATCTGAGATTTCGGCAAGCCATAGAGCATATGTCCAACAACGTGTCTAGAAGGGGGATGTGATGAGGCTTATGCAAAAAGATAAAGAAAAGTGGACTAGATCACCAAGAATTTATGATATGATAGGATCCAATGTAAGGTAAGTCATAGAGCATACGTTCACTAGAGATCTAGAGAGCATACGTCACGTGGCACGCTCCCATTAGCTCTTGGGGTTAGTAAAAGGGTAAATAGGGTCTGCTGGAGGGGTTGTTCCAAAAGAAAGTTGACTTTCGAACGCTATGATAGCTGTTGCTCGGAGGACACATGTGCCCCTCGAGCGTCGGTAGTCAGAGTACTGCCGTCGGTAGTCAGCCTACTGTCCGAGTCGGGCTCAAGCGTGTGGGCCTCGTTTGGTGCACCGGTTCATCCAATGGTCTTCTTTTCGGGTTTTTTTTTTTTTTTTTTTTTTGCTCAACTGGGTGTATTTAATGCTGATCTAGCTCTAATGGGTTTTAAGTTTGAAATTTGGGTTGGGTTGTGGGGTTTTGGGTTCGGGTTAGGGTTTGGATTAGGGTTTGGGGTTTGGGTTAGGGTTTGGATTAGGGTTTTGGGTTCGGATTAGGGTTTTGATTAGGGTTTGGGATTTGGGTTATTGATCATGGTCTAGATTGTCCTTGCCTCTTCAAGATGTTATCCTGGGTGGGGTATCTACACTATGCTAGTCATGCTTATTGTAATCCACCCCCCTTAAAACTTTTTCACCCTGATGGTTTCCTATAATTTTTTTTGAAAATATTTAGATTCGTGACGACGGTTCCCCTCTATCTAGAGTAAAAAATATTTATTTTTAGTGTTTAGTCAACATTGAGAGACGGTTGTAGTGGGCTTAAACCTGATACGTCGATCATCTACCTGACCGAGGTAGAAGGATCGTTGTATCCCTTCCTAGTCCGGTGGATCCTGGTCTTCTGCTCGGTTATAGTGAGTCCATTAGTAGTCGCCAAGGATCGAGAATTTGGTCATCCTGCAAGTTCTTAGCAGGTTTATGGTTCCATAATTTCATAGGCCGATTATTATAGACATTTGGGGAATATCAAAATTCATTAGGAAGTTCAAGTTTTACATTTATAAGGTTGTCTGTCGGATCTTGGTTAAAAAGAGTTCTCATTTTAATTCATGTTCAACTCATCTATTGTTTGTAACATCTTTGTCACTTTTAATTACTTAATTATTTATTATTATTATTATTATTATTATTATTATTTAAGTTGACTTTTATTTCACAAAATTTCATTTCATTTGAAGTTCCATAAAAAATTATAAAACTTCCGGAAATACCGACTGTCCAAAACCAATGATTTTCGATATGACTCCAAAATTTCTCTATTACTTGTAACATTTTCTATATTTTTAGTTACTGAATTATTTTTAGAATTTTTATGAGGTTTATTATCAAGTTTAAAGTCATCGCATAAAATTTTATTTCATTTGGTGTTGTAGAAAAATTATTAAAATTCTATAAGTAACAGCTATCTGAAACTATTAATTTTTGTATGATTGCAGAATATCTCTATTTCTTGTAATGTTTCTTATACTTTTAGTAACTGAATTATTTTTAAAATATTTATATTGTTTATCATTAAGTTTAAATATATCCCACAAAATTTCACCTCATTTGGAGTTGTAGATAAATTATTAAAATTCTAAAAGTAACAATTGTCTGAAACTAATGATTTTTGGATAATTATCAAATCATCCTAAATTTAACAATATTATAATTTTTATTTTATTTTTTATTTATTTTTATATGAAACTATACTTATCAAGCTTCAATCTAGCTTTTGAATCACCTAAATCGTAGTTATATTGAAGGGGATATGAATTTTTGAAGTTCGCCCAAAATTTGAATTTTTCTGAAAAAAATCTAGCGGTGGCCCCGCCACCCTCTTAGTGTCCGGCGATGGTGCGCTGTTTTGGTGGTGGATCCATCACTATTTGTTGGAAAATGGCGTATCTCACAAACTAGAATGAGTTATCCCACTTTAGCCAAAAAACTAGGTTATTTTGTGAGATTCCATCAGGTCAATGGTCTAAAATCTATTTTATTTACATTTTTACTATTTATAGTTAGTTTTAGTTTAATTATAGCTCTTCATCCTTTGAGCTTTAGGAGTTGTGTCTAATATGAAAAGTACTTAGAAAAATTAGAAGAATAAAGCGGTGAAATGTGAGAAGTTGGTGGCGTTAAGGAAGATGGGTTTAGGGAATAAGGGATTTTGATCATCCCACGTTTAGGATCGACTGGAATTAGTCAATTGGAGTTGGTGGTGGCCCATTTGGGCTTAGGGGTACTGATTCGTGGCGATTCTAAGTTTTTCTCACTCCATACTTCCTCTTCTTTCCCAATTCGACTCCATTTTACCCGTTTCGTGATCAGGGTGCCAGAAAAAGGCCCGATTAGAAGCGAAGATGATTTGGACCATCTGAACTTACAATTGATGTATCTCATAAATTGAAGTAAATCATCGGGCGTACCATACATGATTTTGGGGTAGGGTGAGCTACTTATTTCACCCAACCCTGCTACACTGGGTTGCGTAAACCGAATTTGTGAGTTTTCTCTTGATTGCAGCCTAAACACATTTGAGTGCTCCGAGACCCAGCCTCTATTATTATCATAGCTACTATCTCTTCATTTAAGTCCTTTTTAAGTTCAAATTTCTAAACTAAGACTCGAATACTTGAGATGACTGTGGGTTCGGCCCTAGGGTTTAACGTTGCTAAGTTTCAACGCTCCCATCCACATCAGTGAATGTGTTATGTCGAGTCCACAGCCCACGACCCAGTTTAATCCCATACCATGCTTTGATACCACCAGTAACACCCCGAATTTCGGGGGGTTGAGTAGATACTCGACTCCCAACATCCTGGGTGCCACTTATGCTTTGCGGAAACAGAATTGTATAATTCATTTAACCTGACATTTAAGCAGTTCGTAGAATTAAAATAAACTACGCGATGTACCCTGGAATAAACGTAAATTTTAATGTAAGTAAATCAGTGGACAAGTGAAATATGTCTATCTAAAGTATAGGACTACAACTGAGGAAAGTTTACAGTTGTAAAAATACAAATATGCAAAAATATACAAAAATAACCTTACCCAATGGCCCCATCACTGGCCCTAGGGCGACTACTATGGCCCACAGAGGAGCTGGCAATAGGAGAGCTCCTCCTATGAGTCTATGGATGCCTCGTTTAACGCATCAAATTCCTAGTACCTGCATCTATGAAAGTGTTTGGTTGGTGTTTTAAATGACCATCCCAAAGTGGGAGTGAGTGATCAACTCAGTGGATTCCAATAGCAATAAGTTACACAAGTTAACAATTCCATAGGAGCAATTAATGAAAATCATATAAACACAAAGTTCCTTGCTACTATTTTTTTAATGCATATGTATGTCATTATGATATGATGCACTTCCTTGCCACCCAACACTCCCTCGCAATGCCCAATACTCTCTTAGTGTGACCTCGACTGCCGAGTTTCCAACCTAAGTAATGTAATGTGATGTAAATATGTTAGCCAAATATTTAGTTACGTTCATTCATTCAGTAGTTTGGGGAAACTGGGACACCTTAACGAAGTCAATGCCCTATCTCGATCGCTAGAGCTAGGTGGCCGCAGCGACCTTGTGCCCACGATCCTTGATCCTTTTGGGTTCGTCACTCCTAGATAACACATACAAAGGTGGATTGTAAGCTGAATCACTTGCAGTTATTGCAGGGAGGCTTGTCACCCCAGTGTAGGCTGACAACTTGAGCATAATGTCCAAATCCACCATTCCCGACTCACAAGGTGGGTTTGTACCTTGGATTGCTCGTGATCACTACGGGGAGGCTCGTTACCCTAGTGTAGGCCAACAACTTGAGTATAGTGTCCCATTCCACCATGCCCGACTCACGAGACTGGTGGATCGGATCATAATTGTTATTAATGGGTGCTACATAGGCGTAAGGTGTCTCAGGTTCAATAGGCGTGATCATACATGGTTAACAAATATGGTTGGTCAGTTAGTGGGCCAATTTGTCTGATTCAAGTGAAGTACAGGATATCTGGCATTGGGTGCGAGCAACACTAATCCAACTAATGCTAACTACTCGTGTTTGACCTAAATTAGTCAGATTGGTTGCTGGGCGGCCCAACCTATGGGGCTGCCCATGTGGGTCTTAAAATTTTGCTGGCCAACCCGAAAAATGAATTTATCATCTAGCATATCATGGGAAATCATAACTACTCTTACTCATAGAAAAATTTAGGCACGCATATCTATAAGCATAGGCATTCAACATAACCAAAGCGTATTAATGACATGCAGGCACATTTTTCCCAAATCATCACAGATTTGGGGATCGATTAAAAATCAATTTCATATAATTAGAATTTGAAGTGAGGAAGGGCAGCGATTCAATATATTGGCCTAATCTAGCATGAAATCAAGCATTTTATTATTCTAGACATAGATAGGCAGATTTAAAGAGAAATAACTATCAATGAATTTCTCACTGATTAACATGCAAAGCGAATTTCACACCCACAATTATTAACTTCAGCCTAGGTTCGATAATTGGTCACCTAAGACTAATGGTCCGCACCTAAAAATGATTTGATGGTTCGGAATGCAGCTTATACGGTGTCGGTCCCGTGGATTTGCGTATTGAGGCCCTGCGATGACAAAATTAGCTTGTAAGGGAGTATGCACGAGGTTCTATGATGTTGAAATTTGGAGAGGGCTGGAGGGTTACCTTTCTATCACCAGTGGACTGCTTCTACGGCAGCGAAGTTGTGAGCTCGGACTTAGGAGTGTGGTAGGAGAGGGAAATTCCCCAAATTTTAACTCCTTGGAGCTCCCTCTCTCTACTATCACCTCTCTCTTCTTCTTGAAGCAAAATTTGTATGAGAGTGAAGGAGAGAGATTTTGAGACTTATATAGTCTGGAAATTTGTCTAAATGGCCCTAGGAACTGTTGTTTTAACATATATACTCCTAGTGGGTAGATTTCTAGTTACTGGGGCCATCCCAGTGGCCCCTTGGCCCATCTTCTCTAAGAAATTAGTATCCCATAGTTAGATGAAGGGTTGTCCCGAGTTTGGTGGCAAATAGATTAGTCAATTGATCGCAGGGGCCCGATTTGAGATCAACGGTCACCAATGTTCAATTGGGGTCCCGGTTATATGGATATGAGCAGGGAAATATCCCTGGCTCATGGCCTGAGTTTAATTACAATTCAACGGTTGGAATGTCACAACTTTGCCAAAGAGTAGAAGATTATTTCACTTAAGTTTTCAGATTTTGGCCTAAGGGATTCACATGTTTCAAACACTTGGCTTCTGGCTCAAGTTGAGTAGTTCTAGGCACTTTCTTGGTTCGCCACCGGTGATGGACGTCAAGCCTAGTGAGATGGATATTATTCTATAATTTCAGAACTAGTGGGCCACTAACGAGCACTCCGGAGCTTGTTCGGGTAATCGGGGCATTTTTTGAATAAATTGGGTAGGGAGATTTCTTAGGCGCAGTTGTTAGGGTCTGGATTAGCTAAGTTCATAGCGTGACCTATTCAAAATTAGCAAAATGGTGATTCGGTCATGATCACTCTAAACCATTGGTTCTTAGGCTAGAGTAAATAGGTTGACTTGATCCATTAGTTAAGATCCAGGTCATAGCTGGCTCGGCTTTAGGTATATTTTTAATTTTGTTACGGTTGTCTTGATTAGTCAGAGTGATGGGTTGGTTAGATTTGGGCCCTAGATGAATAATTCACAAGGCTAAACTTGAGATTTAAGTGATCAAGCAAATTATTTGGCTTTATATGGTTGGTTAATCGAATTTATGTGGTTCTTTACTGGTATAACCTATGTATAGGCTCACTTCGAGCGTCAAGGGTCAAAAAGTGATGACGTGGGCTAGTTATAATTTTTTTTAAAGGATTTTTTACAATCCAAAGTAGCAAAAATCCAGGATGTTACAGCCAGGATGATTGATGCGGGTTTCTTGGGCAACAGATTTACGTGGAGCAATGACCAAGAGGGTAGTGCATGGGTATGGGCCAGGCTGGATAGAGTCCTCCTCAACACAGGTTGGTTGAACGCATTTCTACAGTTCCAGGTGGATCACCTTCCTCACACCAGCTCGGACCATGCGCCTATCTTGATGATCTTCCCCAGTCAGCCCCCTTCCTCTGCGAAGCCATTCAGATTTCAAAGGATGTGGGAGCTTCATGATTCCTTCCAACAGGTAGTAAAATCGGCTTGGGAGAGAGATTCAGCTCCGCACCCTATGTTCAACTTACAGCTGAAGCTTTGGAATGTTAAGACAGCCCTTAAGATCTAAAATAAGGAAGAGTTCAGTAATGTGTTTTAGCGGGTTGAGCAGGCGGCTAGGTCTCTTGAGGAGATAGAACTCAGATTGCAAAATTCAGCCTCACCTATCGATTTAAGGGCCCATCAAGAATTAGTGGAGGCCAAGAGTCGCCTTACACATATGGAGCTTAGAGGAGATGTTTTGAAAGAAGAACTCCATAAATAGCTGACTAGACGAGGGAGATAGAAACACCAAGTTCTTCCCTGCCTAAGCATCGAAAAGGCAAAGGAAGGTAATTATTAAAGCGATCGAGCTGAACTCAGGCGATAAGATTAAGGATCAATCAGCTATTAAAGACGCAGTTATCTCTTTCTATGAATCCTTGCTCAAGGTGGAGAATTTGTCGTAAGATCCAAACCTTCTCTCGTCCATCCCCTAGCTTATAACACTGGAGGACAACGAGCAATTGTTAGCCTCCCCATCCATTCAAGAGGTTCTCTAAGCTGCAAAATCCTTTCTGAAAGACGGGGCACCGGTCCTGACGGGTTTTCTAGTGCTTTCTTTGTGGCATGTTGGCACATTGTGGGATTAGACATCTATAGAGCGATGGTATATCTATTTCAGGGAGGAAATTTACCTAAGGCCTTCACCACTTCCCTTATCTGCTTAATGCCAAAGTCCCTTACTTTCAAAAAAAAATTCAGACTACTGCCCTATTATTCTATGCAATTACATTTACAAAATATTTTTAAAGCTCTTAGCATCCAGATTGAAACTGGTGTTACCTATAATTATTTCTCCCGACCAAGGGGCTTTTGTGCAGGGATGTTCCATTGCAGAAAATATCACTATAGCCCAGGAAGTGCTTAGGGAAATTAACAAAAAAAAAACTAGAGGAGGGAATATCATCTTAAGCTCGATATGGAGAAAGCTTATGATAGGGTCGACTGAGGCTTCCTAAAGCGAATTCTAAGTCAGTTTGGGTTCGGTGAGTCTTGGATTTCTTTGGTTGAGAAGTGCTGGAAGAACTGCTAGTTTTCAGTTCTAATCAATGGAGAGACAGCTGGCTTTTTCAAATCCTTCAAAAGTCTACGCCATGGAGATCCCCTCTCCCCTAGCTTATTCCTTCTGACGACGGAAGTGCTTAGTAAAGGTTTCTCTCTACTTATTGCTAGGGGTTTCTACAATCCCTTTAAATTGATCCAGGGCTACCCGGCGATATCTCACCTTTTGTATGCGGATGACATGCTTATGTTCCTCAATGGGGGTTGTGCCTCTCTTCGTGTGGTGAGGTTCTTCCTCTCAACCTACCAAGATATATCAGGGCAGAAGGTCAACCTCTACAAAAGCTCCTTCCTTTGCTCCAAAAAGCTATCCCATACAAGGGTATCAGGGCCATAGAGAGGACTCTGGGTATATCTAAGGGCGGTAGTGGACCCATTTACTTGGGGGTCCCACTGATTCAAGGTAGAATTACTAGAGCTCATTTTTAGCCTTTGATGAATGAAATCGAAGCGCGGATCAGCAGTCAGTAGATCGATCCTTGTCCTGCATGTCTTTGGGAGTATCCCGGTCCATTCCATGGTCGCTTACTAGATTCCAGTCCTTCTACTAGGAGACTTGGAGAAGCCTTTCACAAATTTCCGGTGGGGCTGGTGTAACACCCCATACTTTCAAGTACTCGGGTGCTACTATAAAGATCTAATTCAGCTTACATGTGTGTGAAAACACACGTGACTCACCTAATGCATCATCATCCAATGACCCCCAATCTATCAATCTCGACCATCTGGTACAATCTCATTCAAATATTAAGTCATTTGACCATTGACTCTTAGGGCATCAAATCATTAATTCGACCTTGAGCCTTCACTTAGATAACCCTAGGACCATTAACCATGATTTTGAGGCAAACTGACCATTGAATTATAGGGAAAACGTGGCGGTTGAGTGTACCACTATAGAGATGCACATTTACCCAAAATAGCTTAATCAGATGGTCGGACAGAGTGATGCACTGTAGCCTATGAGTTTGATAGCTTAAGAATCATGTGAAGGTAATTACTCAGATGCACCTATACTAGCCCATGACCCCCAAAACCATTTTAGGTCAAGTTAGAAGCTATCCGCCCATGGAACGAGTTTAAACCAATTTAATCTTTGTTTTTAATGAGAATTTATTCAACGTGGTCCACTAATACATGTAATCCACCTTAATTTGGGACCGAGGCTTAGTAAGAAATTTACAAGCTTAACAGATGTCTTTGATAAGAAATAAAATAACATTAGACCTTAAAAAGAAAATAATAATAATAGTAATAATTAAATATTTAATAATATAAAACCATGAGATGATGGTCCTAATGACCTACATAGTGGCCCACAATAGGAAATATATATACATATAAATATATATGTATGTGTGTGCATATAATAATAATAATAATAATAATAATAATACAAAATATAACTAAAATTCATATTATTATTTGGGTAGTATTATGAAAGTCTTACAAAGAGGACTCTTTTAACTGTTGGTATTTAAATTCAGGACGGTCCGATCATCAGATCGCCAAGAATCCATGAATAGAGCCCAAATCAAGTTGTGGGCCCCACCTAGGCATTTAATCTGCTTGAATTTTTGGTTAGAGGCCTTAACTTGGGCCCCCTAAAGAGCATGGACGGAGTGGATTTCACATGACTGTCATGGTGGACCCCACTCATGCGCTACATGTGCATCCGAGGAGGTGCACTCACCATGCACCAGTCTGGGGAGCTTGGTCAAAGTAGGCTGACTCGCAACTTCCTTAAAAAGAGAGATTTCTCTCTCTCTCTCTACGTTTTAGCCAACGAACGGACGCAGTCTGTTTGTTTCAATGGTGGTCCCCTAGAGGGACCCATCTTCATGATCAGAACCATCCATCGTGGGCGCAATGTAGGTCCCACCAAAACCCAGCTCATCTCGCACGTGGGATGCACGTGCGTGGGCACAATCTTCACTGCAAACAGGTCATGGAAACACAATGTTTCCGAAAATGGAAACTGTCTCCACCGCCAGCTTGGCAATCCACGTAAACTCTTCCTCCCTACATCTTAGCCATCCCTTGAAGGAGAATCTCGGCTGTTCAATGGTAGCAGGTCCAGTTGCATGAAAAAAAAAAGGGAAAAGGAAAAGAGGAAGAAAAATGGTTGTTTCTTCCTCCCTTCAAACTCACTAGAAAATCTAGAGCAAAGCTTCAAATGCTTGCTTCAGCAAGCTCCATTGGGCCCCCACGAACCATTTGCAAGAGGTAAATTGGAGTGAGAAGCCTCCGGTTGAGATCCACCATTAATGGCGGATCGTCTTCATCAGCCAAGTGCACCGAGTCTGTCTGAATTTGACGCCTACATTTCTGGACGTTTCTAGCAGTAGCAAAGGGAGAAAGAAAGTGAAAGAGAAGCAGAGAATGGGAAAGAAGAGAAGAAGAGAGAATGAGGGGGCGGCCGATTCAGCTATTGCCACACTACTCATGCAACCCGGATCAGTTTCGGACCGAGTTAGATCCGATCCAGGCCAACAATAAGGCCGGTTTGGGCCTGGTTCGAGTGCTACTAGATGCTTCTAGCAGCAGCAAGGAGAGAAATAAAGAAGAAGTGGGAGATATGGAGTAGAGAGAGAAAGGATTCGAGGCTGCATGCCGCACCAGCTCGAGCTGAACCGAGTTCGGGCCGAGTCAGGCCAGGCTCGACACTTCATTGCTGGATGATTCTAGCGGTAAGAAAATAAAAGAGAATAGAAAGGAGAAAAAGAAGAAGGAAAAGCAGGGAGTTGGGTCGGTTTTGCTGTCGAGTCAACTGGACTCAACTCGGTTGAGTCACAGCTCGAACCATTCAACTCTCTTGTCGGAGTTTTCCAGTTGTAGGGGAAGAAGGAAGAAAAGAGAAAGAAAGGGAAGGAGAAGAAAGAAAGGGAAGAGAAAGAAGGAAGTTGAGTCGGGTTTGATGGCTACTGAGTTGACTCGGCCGAATCGGAGTCACCGCCGTGCCGACAAGTGAAATTCATCGAGTCAAGCCAAGTTCGCAAAGGTGAGTCAACAATTCCTTCCCAAGCAAGAATTGTTTTAATATACTATTGTCATTATTACCATTATTATTAATGTTAATTATGATTAGCCAGTAATAGGTTATTTATGCCAAAACTAGTTATTTTATATGTAACGATATTTTATTTACCGCCCTTAAACATTACCATTAAGGGTAGATCATAATATTTATTACCATTGTAATGCTTATTATTATCATGTAGCTATTATAAATTACATCGCTAGTATTAATAGTGGTTTTACAACTATTGATATTACTAACATTGTGATTAATCACACATCGATTAGCACTGAATTCTAAAAACTAAGTCTAAGGCTAAACTCTATGATGAAAACCTAGTTCTACGTCGATACACTATTTGTGCTAATGTTAGTTATTATAAACAAAATTGTAGCTATCAAGTACTAGAATCTTATTTATCTCTATTAAATATTATCCTTAATAGTAGATCTTAGTATTTATTATCATCATTACTGTTACAATAATTTTTACAATTATTAAATGTGGCCAACCATTGATAGTTAATTTTGCTAGTATTGGTTATTATAGATATTAGATATAACATTAATCATGTTATTCCTATTTTGTCATTGTAGGTTATTGATAATAAGATTAACTTTTTTAGTATTAATAGGCAGTTATTATTTATTTTTACTCCATTATAATATTATTACCATTTAATTATATAAGTTGAACTTCAAACCCTAAACTAAAGTCTAAGATTATTGTAATGCCCCGGATTTTTGTCAACCTGGGATTAGACGTTCTTAGGCAATGGGTCGATCCTAATACTTCATTAACTTGTCAGAACTGAATCCCAAAGTCTAAAGCCGCCTTTGAACCCATTTCCTTCACAAATCTCACCCTTCACCACCTTGATCTTCCAATTTTTCTAAGAACTTTTACCCTAGACACTATCTTAAACTAGTTAAGTATCATAACTTGGATCACCTCATATACAAACTCCAAAGGCCTGAGTACCACCTCGACCAGAAATCACTTAGGACTAAATCCTTTAGAAATTTGACAAAGTGAACTAGGTGCTAAACTAGATTAGCCATGAAATCCATTTGAATTGCTTTAAATACGATCTGCAAGACCCAAAAATTGCAGAATCATTGACGCTAGGTTATCCTAAAATCTAGGATCAATCTCATTACCCGGCTGCTCACAGGAGCATCTCGAAACTTCGTATTAGGTCTAGACCGCACATCGGAAATCCGATTAACACGAAGTTAAGGAACTAGGACCGCCTCACTGGACTTGACAATCATCTCAAAAATCAGGTCCATCCGATGTCCCACAGCCATTCGTTTCGATTCGGAGCGAGGGTGTGTGAAAAACACTATTCCCATTCCAAAATAAATATCTGGAATAGTGATCGCACCTTTTCGCTACATCGGTTAAGCAACCAGGCCGTCGAATCGGACCAAATTACACCCTCGGATCGGAAAAATTTCTGTGAACATTTACATGTGCTTGGAATTTCGGATCGTGGCCATGACCGTTGAACTGAAAGTGGTCCGCCACGTGCGATCTGGGAATCCGATCAAGTCAAAAACGTAATCCCACATTGATCCATGTGTGGTGAGCTTAAGTCTGACATTTGGCTCAAGGAGGGCCACCAGAACCTCTCTTTTGAGCCGGAAAAGTGACGAAATACCTATATTAGCAGTAACCCTTGAACCTGAGTCTATTTTGGGAAGGTTCTAGGCTATAAAAGGACCTTAAACCCTCTCCCATTCCAGCCATACGAATTTGGATTTGAGAGAGAGAAAAGAGAGAGAAAGTGAGGGAGAAGTGGGAGCTACTCCCTGCTGTACTTCCCTGCCGCTCCACGGGCTGCACCGCCTCTTTCTTGCCGCTTTTTCGGTGATTTCGGCGTCATTTCTAGGTAATAAACCCTAACCCTAACCTGTTTGGGGGATTAGACAGTTGTAGGTTAGGAAATAGCTAACCTATTTCATTCTCTAGGTCGCCAAACTCCCGTATACGGAAGCTTAGCGAACCTATCGACTCCGTTACGATTCTACGACTAAAGGTGAGGACTTTAAGTGTATAAGTTACGGTTTTCAACGCTTTCAATGTTAGATAATGATAGATTCATGATCTGCATGCAATTGCACATGTACAAAGTGCTTTCCGTTTTCTGTTTCGATTAGAATTGTAGAATTTGGAATTTCACATACTCTAGGTATTCGTATAAAATACCGTATACGTATTTTTTATGGAAATGTGTTTGACATGTTTAATTGTCGTATGGATATATGATGTATGGATAAAATACTCATTTGGCGAAAGGGTTCGCCTAAATACATGTTTACTAATATACGCCATGTATGTAGAAATACGGTATTGTAAGAAGTACCGTATACGTGTATATTTTAGCGATGTGTTTGTCATGATTAATTGTTGTATAAATATATTATGTGCGTATAAATTAATTTCTTGGCGAAAAGAATCGCCGTAATACATGTTTGCTTGTATACACTATGTATGTTGAAAATACGTATTCTAGAAAATACTGTATACGTATAAATATTGGGAGATGTATTTATCATGATTATTTGCTGTAGTAATATATTATACATGGATAAAATACTCACTTGGCTAAAGGATAGCCCTAATACATGTTTTGCTAACATACACCATGTATGTTGTAACAGTGTATTTTAAGTGTTTGTGAAAATGATTGAATGAGTACCGAATTCTCATTCGTACTCGCCATGACTAATTGTCATGGATTCATGATTGTTGTATTGGCGATACCCCTTTGACGAAAGGATTTGCCTAAATCACGCCACGCCGATATACACCATATATGCTAAAATGTGTGGCCCAAGTGTTTGTGGAAATGATCGAATGAATATGGAACTAGATTCTCGCTTGCCATGACTATCCGTCGTGGGTGTACGCGTGTTATGATTGGGGCAACTCCCTAGTGAAAGGATTTGGCCTAATGCCTATGCGAACGACATATGTCATGTATGTTGATGTATGTTTGTTTAAGTGTTTCTTGAAATGTCTGAATGAGTAGTAGTTAGCAAATTGTAATGTATAAGGGTGTTGAGATATGATTCTCAACCTCTTCTAACTATGTGTATGATCTCCTTGGATAGTTGTGTGATTAGGAATTGAACATGTACAAATTCATGCTTGTGTTGTGCTTCATAATATGCTCAACTGCTTTATGATTTTAACTATGTAATGCATATGTTTAAATTTATATTTACGTCGTATGATCCGTCATGGGCGATGGGGGAGCGGAGCAACGAGTGCGTGCAACAGCCCTGGCAGCCCTAAACGAATAATACCATACCTTGATAGTATGAGTTGAATCTTGATCCATTACTGCTTTATCTATTTGCAAGTTATCATGTTTGGGGCTATAAATGTAGTCCAGACAATCGGTACTGGAATTGAATTGTGGTTGTGATTCATTTGCCATGTGAGACGTGTTCGACGAACCCGAGTCGTACTTCGGTTGGCGATAGTGGTTGGCCACGCGAAGTGCTTATGCATTTCATGTCGTTCAACTTATTGTGCGCTCGAGCTAGCTGAGCTCGTCAAGTAACCCGATCTGTCTAATGTATGTTCACCATGTTTGGACGCTACTGCTTGAACCTAAGGTACCAAACTTACTAGTGAAATTCCTTTTAACCATGGTACCTCGATCTGCTAAGACTCATGAGCCGGGCATGGTGGTATGGGACACCGTGGTCGAGCCGGCTCGTCGGCGCTGGGGGCCACATGCCTCCCCGTAGTGACCAGTGAGCAACTAGACTCGTGAGCCGATTATGGTGGTATGGGACACTATATTCGAGCTGTCGATACTTACGGCGAGAGCCGAGTACGGTGAGACCTATGCTCGTGCTGACGGGCGACGAGTCCTCTGTAGTATCTTCGAGTATACTCCAAGGTCTGTGATTGGCGATGAGTCTTTCACAGCAACTAGAGTATGAGTTGAGCTGGGTACGGTGAGACTTGTACTCGAGCTGATGGCTAGTGATTGAGCCGAGTACGGTGAGACCCGTACTCGAGCTGACGGTCAACAATTGAGCCGCATACGGTGAGATCTAGATCCGTGCTTGACGGGTGACGAGCCCTTTGTGATGCCTTCGCTACGCCTCTCAAACTATAATATCATATGAGATTAACTAGGACTGACGACCCTAGAATGGATCATGTTTGGGAATGATACAAGGGAGGTACCTTAGTTTCCCAATACTGCTGTTTGAAATGAACTAATAATTACTTGGTAATCATGCTCATCATCGCACTGCATGTGCCTAGTAGATGTGGAGCACTGAGGGATGGACGCATTCGCGAACGTAAGATGATGTCGCATGAGGGTGGTTTGGCAAGGGCATTCATCATGTCATTTCATACTTGTATTAATAAGAGTACTTAGCATTGTTTGATTTTACTACTTTATCATTACTGCTTGACTGAGTCGATAACATGTTAACCTATGCTTTATTGTTCCACTGAGTTGATCACTCACTCCCACGTTACGGGACGGTGTTTCGAACACCCACCAGACATTGTCTGATTGCAGATGGCTACGCTACTCCTGAAGTAGAGCCGGACTACTACTATGATGTCGAGGAGTTCTCCTACATGTAACTCTCGATGTGTCTCTCAAGACCAGTACCGTATTGACTGGGGCTATGGTACATGGGATAGAAGACATTACACTTACACATTGGTATAATTTGAACCGTACTTGTAATTTATAAACTGGTAATGTTATCACGCTCGGAGACTCACCACAGTTTTATATATTTTATATATCTATCACGGTCTTTCCGCTTGCTAATTTACTGTCTCTGGAGTATGATATTCTGTTTTGGCTTAATCTCACTCATGTTCAATGCACAAATACAGTCAACATTCAATCATCATTCATTTTGTTGCATAAGTGATGTTCTAGAACTCAGGAGTTGAGTTTATGCTCGACCCCCGATTTTCAGGGCGTTACAATTATATTAATGAATAAAACCCTAAATTTAAATGATCCAAACCATAGGTCATGATCGTAACCATAGATAACATATGAAACTTGGATCTGACCATACAAAATTTATAATTCATGATAGGATTCGGTTCTAAGGGCGCAAGTACTTAGCGACACTAGAAGGTGATTCGGTTCATCAGGTGATGATTCTTCACATTGAGCTTTCCATTTTTCCATTAGCTTAAGTTATAATTTTTATTTTAATTTATAACTGATATCTCCATTTCATAGTCACATGTGTTAGTTGTTAGAATTAAATTACTACGTTGCATGCTTAATGTTTATCCTGCATATTTATTCATGCTTGTGGATTAATTATGGATTGCTTATGGAACTTAAACTAGTACATCAGTGGGAAACCCCTACCTATAAATGTACACCCATACTTGGGATGTAATCCGACTAGTTGTGATTGTAATGGACCTTCGGCTTAGTGGTTATTGAATGGTGGTTTAAATTGACCATTGATGTGAGCCTACCATCCAGGGTTGTGGTGTCTAATGGTTTTCAAGGATGATCTTTTATGGCATGGTTTTGATATTTACCCTATTTGGCTCGTTTTGATATTGGCCCTACGTGGCTTTGTTTTGGTATTTTCTCTATATGAGTTTAATGCTTTATACAATGCAACCATGCGATGGTAAGCCCCATATATTAGAATATGATTGACCACTAGTCGATGGAGTTCTATTAAACGTCCTAAGATGGTAGTCTCATGAGCCGGGGATGGTAGTATGGGACATATGCCCGAGCTGTCAGCCTACGCTGGTGACAAGCCCCCGTAGTAACCTTTGAACTTATTTAAAATGGCTAGTTGTAATTGGACTAATAATGGGTTGGCTAAACATGCATATATAACACAGACCAGCATCTATTGCTATCGTACGTGATGTATGTATTTGTCCAACTGGATGCTTTTCCCAGGTCGATGATTGCATGGGTGACGAGTTCACTGTTCGCACGGATGAGTATCCTCGAGACAATGATTGTATTCACACATCTATACACATAATAAGACCTGCATTATGTATTATTTTGTATACTTTGTTTTACAACTATGCTTACCTAATGCAGCGGTGTGTAATCTTGAAGGGAATTCACACCGAGTTGGCCATTTATCCATCAAATATACAACCATACAGGTAGCACAGGTGGCCCTGATGATGTTCATATTCATATTGGTGAGGAGCTAGCTATGGTTGATAAGGGTGCATGATTATATTTACTAAGGGCTGCTACAGGATTTCACAGCTCAAGATTGTTGCAATTTACTTTGTTTCACATGTAATGTTATTTCATTTTGTATTATAAGAATGGGGACATTAGTTTGTATAAGTCATTATTTGTAGCTTCTTGTACATTTAAATGATAATGCAACTTTCCTTTATGTCTGATTTGTCTATACTACTCTCATCTGCTTACTCTGATGAAAGAAAAAAAATATATGTGGACTTTGGTACTTTATAAGTTAACACTTGAGTTTTTGGAAAACGGGTCGTATAATCGAGTCCTGAAAAGTCAGGACATTACAGTTGGTTTCAGAGCATAGTATGGACAAATTAGGCGTTGGGAAATGATCTTATACAAGCCTTAAATGTCTCAAGTTAGGACATTTGAAATAAGAAATTTGAACTTAGGTGAATTTTCCTTAGAAGAATGGTTGAGAACATAGATACTTCAAACTTTAGGCTCCTTGAAACATTTAGGTTAGACCTTTGAACTTTCACCTATGAAGAATTCCTCAGGATTTGGAAGAAATGAGAATGTAGAAACTCAAAATCATAAGTCCCCTTAGAATTATTAGAACAACAAGTTAAACTTATGTGAATTTCTTCTGTAGCTAGGAGAAATTTAGAATATAGAAAATCAAAATGTTAGGCTCCCTAGACCGTTGTTTGGACAACCATGGGACTTAGAAATGAGCTAAGGTTCCTTGGAAATGTTCAGGTTAGCCATTTGAACGTAGTGGAATTCCCTTGGAATAAGGAAAAGTTGAAAACATAGAAGTTTAAAGCTTTAGATTCCCTTGAAAATTTTAAGCTAAACCCTTGGACTTTGAACTTGTGTAGGGATCCCTTAGAAAGGGTTAGGACAGCCATTCGAACTTATGGAAAGTTCCCTAGAAAATTTCCTGAATATGTAGAACTTAGAAGTGGACTTAAGTTCCATTAGAAATTATTAAGATAGCCTTTGGATTGATGTGGATCCCATTAGACATAGGAGAAACTGAGGGCATAGAGGCCCAAAATCTTAGGCCCCTTGAACATTTAGTCATTTGAACTTAGAGAATAAAACCTTGGTCCTCTTGCAAACCATAAGAATAATTGTTGGACTTAAAGACTAAACCTAAGTGCCATGGGAGGACAAATACCCACTACGATGTACATAACAACAAACAAAGACATTCCTTAGACTTGACCCCCAAGAAACAATTCTTAGGGAGTTAGGATTTAGACTTTCCTAGAAATTTCATTAACTAGGAAAAACATCGTCACAACACTTAACAAATGAAATGAACTTAGACATTTAGGAAATTCTTTACCCATCATATCATACTTTAGGTTAAACTTAAGTATTCCCTTACATTTAAGAAAACTTATTAGTGACTGTAATTTGAATTCCCTAATACCTACCGTTAATTAGAAAACGATAATTCTCATAAATTTCAACAATTAGGGTCAACTAAATGTGAAGATATAGAATTTTGGGTGAATTTTTAATCTTAGACTAGGCATGAGGGAACTAGATTCTGGAAGACAAATAAGACTTAGAAGAATTTAAACTTAGGTCATGTAGGAAGCCTCGCAAGATCATCTTAGGGCATGAGCCTAAGAATGAGGGAGATCCAATGCTTGAGTGGACTCCACCGCAGAAAATAGTGGTCCCGAAACTTTTGCATTAAGCGTAAGTGATCAGAGTGTGCAGTGGAAGCGTAATGGGCCACATAGACTTTTCCTTTATGAGAATATAAGAACACATGATATTTCTCATGAGTCTAAAATAGTCGGGATCACGGATTGATGGAACCACGTTTAAGCAAAGTTATGCGGTTTGTCTCAAATTCTAAAGTCCTAGCAAATCTCAATGATTCCAATGCCTTGATCAGGCAAAGGACAGAGATTTAACAGGATTATGAATTGATACCAATAGATCCTTGTTCTACATAAGCAAATGATCGATGTATTGGGCTCAAACCCACTACAACAATCTATCTATGACAGCTCGAACACTAAAGACCAGAAAATTGTATTGTGCTTTAGATATTGGGAATTATCATTAAAGGTAAAGGAAAATAAAAGCAAAGCTAGGATATTAATATTAGCCACCCAATTGAACTTAAAACCTTAGTAAGTGCTATGAGAAATCCTGATGTTGATAAGCATTAGTAAGATCCCCTAGTTCTAGTTAATATTGAAAAGATTTCTAACATTTAGTGGAACCTAAACGCATCAGTTAATTTACTAGGATGGAGAGTTAAGGGTTGTGGTGGATTGGAATATAGCATTGAAATTTTACACTTATGCAAGCACGAAATAGGGTACACCTTATCACCAAATCTCAAGGGAGAGATTTTCTTTAAGGGGGGTAGATTGTAACACCCCGTACTTTTAAGTATTCGGGTGCTACTATAGAGATCTGAATCAGCTTACACGTGTGTGAGAACACACATGACTCACCTAATGCATCATCATCCAATGGCCCCCAATCTATCAATCTCAACCATCTAGTACAATCTCATTCAAATATTAAGTCATCTGACCATTGACTCTTAGGGCATCAGATCATTAATTCGACCTTGGGCCTTCACCTAGACAACCCTAGGACCATTGACCATGATTTTGAGGCAAACTGACCGTTGAATTATAGGGCAAACATGGCGGTTGAGTGTACCACTATGGAGATGCACATTTACCTAAAATAGCTTAATCAAATGGTCGAACAGAGTGATGCACTATAGCCTGTGAGTTTGATAGAGTAAGAATCATGTGAAGGTAACCACTCAGATACACCTATACTAGCTCATGACCCCCAAAACCATTTTAGGTCAAGTTAGAAGCTATCCGCCCATGGAACGAGTTTAAACCAATTTAATCTTTGTTTTTCAAAAATATATAACTTCAAAATATAATGGGAATTTATTTGACGTGGTACACTAATACATGTAATCCACCTTAATTTGGGACTGAGGCTTAGTAAGAAATTTATAAGCTTAACAGACATCTCTAATAGGAAATAAAATAGAATAAAATAAAATAAGATCAGGCCTTAAAAAGAAGATAATAATAATAATAGTAATAATTAAATATTTAATAATAAAAAACCATGAGATGATGGTCCTTATGACCTACAGAGTGGCCCACAATAGGAAATATATATATACATATAAATATATATGTATGTGTGTGCATATAATAATAATAATAATAATACAAAATATAACTAAAATTTATATTATTATTTGGGTAGTATTATGAAAGTCTTATAAACATGACTCTTTTAACCGTTGGTATTTAAATTTGGGACGGTCCGACCATCAGATCGCTAAGAATCCATGAATAGAGCCCAAATCAAGTTGTGGGCCCCACATAGGCATTTAATCTGCTTGAATTTTTGGTTAGAGGCCTTAACTTGGGCCCCCTAAAGAGCATGGATGGAGTGGATTTCACCTTAATGTCATGGTGGATGCCAGTCATGCACTACATGTGTACCAGTCTGAGGAGCTTGGTCAAAGCGGGTTGACCCACAATTTCCTTAAAAAGAGAGATTTCTCTCTCTCTCTCTCTCTCTCTCTCTCTCTCTCTCTCTCTCTGCGTGTTAGCCAATAAACGGACGCCGTCCATTTGTTTCGATGGTGGCCCCCCCAGAGGGACCCATCTTCATTATTAGAACCATACATCGTGTGCGTAGTGTAGGTCCCACCAAAACCCAGCTCATCTTGCACGTTGGGATGCACATGCATGAGCACAATCTTCGCTGCAAATAGGTCATGGAAACATAAAGTTTTCGAAAATGGAAACTGTCTGCACCGCCAGCTTGGCGATCTGCGTAAACTCTTCCTCCCTACATCTTAGCCATCCCTTGGAGGAGAATCTTAGTCATTCAATGGAAGTAGGTCCAGCTGCGTGAATAAAAGAAAAATAAAAAGAAAAAGAGGAAGAAAAATGGTTGTTTCTTCCTCCCTTCAAACTCACTAGAAAATCTAGAGCGAAGCTTCAAATGCTTGTTGCGGTAAGCTCCATTGGGCCCCCATGAACCATCTGCAAGAGGTAGATCGGAGGGAGAAGCATTCAGTTGAGATCCGCCATTAATGGCGGATCATCTTCCTCGGTCAAGCACACCGAGTCTGTTCGAATTTGACGCCTACATTGTTGGGCGTTTCCAGTAGCAGTAAAGGGAGAAAGAAAGTGAAAGAGAAGTAGAGAATGAGAAAGAACAGAAGAAGAGAGAATGAGGGGGCCGCCAATTTGGCCATTACCACACTACTCAGGCAACTCGAATCAATTCCGGATCAAGTTGGATCTGATCCAGGCCAGCAATAGGGCTGGTTTGGGCCTGGTTCGAGTGTTACTGGATGCTTCCAGCAGCAACTAGGAGAGAAAGAAAGAAGAAGTGGGAGATAGGGAGTAGAAAGAGAAAGGATTCGAGGGTGCATGCCGCACCAGCTCGAGCTAAACTGAGTTTGGGCCGAGTCGGGCCAGTCTCGACGCTTCATTGCTGGATGATTCTAGCGGTAAGAAAATATAAGAGAATATAAAGGAGAAAAGGAAGAAGGAAAAGCATGGAGTTGGGTCAGTTTTGTTGTCGAGTCAACTCGACTCGACTCGGTTGAGTCACAACTCGAACTGATCAGCTCTCTTGCTAGAGTTTTCCAGCAGTAGGGGAAGAAGGAAGAAAAGAGAAAGAAAGGGAAGGTGAAGAAAGAAAGGGAAGAGAAATAAGGAAGTTGAGTCGGGTTTGATGGCAACTGAGTTGACTCGGCCGAAACCGAGTCACCGCCGTGCTGACAAGTGAAATTCATCGGGTCAAGCCAAGTTCGCATAGATGAATTAGCACTTCCTTCCCAAGCGAGACTTGTTTCAATATACTATTATCGTTATTACCATTGTTATTAATGTTAACGATGATTAGCCAGTAATATGTTATTTATGCCAAAACTAGTTATTTTATATGCAATAATATTTTATTTACCGCCCTTAAACATTACCATTAAGGGTAGATCATAATATTTATTACCATTGTAATGCTTATTATTATCATGTAGCTACTATAAATTACATCGGTAGTATTAATAGTGGTTTTACAACTATTGATATTACTAACGTTGTGATTAATCATACATCAATTAACATTCGATCCTAGAAACTAAGTCTAAGGCTGAACTCTAGGATGGAAACCTAGTTCTACGTCGATACACTATTTGTGCTAATGTTAGTTATTATAAACAAAATTGTAGATATCAAGTAGTAGAATCTTATTTAACTCTATTAAATATTATCCTTAATAGTAGATCTTAGTATTTATTATCATCATTAATGATACAATAATTTTTGCAATTATTAAATGTGGCTAATCATTGATAGGTTAATTTTGCTAGTATTGGTTATTATAGATATTAGATATTAACATTAGTCATGTTATTCCGATTTTGTCATTGTAGGTTATTGATAATAAGATTAGCGTTATTAGTATTAATAGGTAGTTATTATTTATTTTTACTCCATTATAATATTATTACAATTTAATTATATGAGTTGAACTTCAAACCCTAAACCAAAGTCTAAGATTAGATTAATTAATAAAACCCTAAATCTAAATTATCCAAACCATAGGTCATGTCATAACCATAAATAACATATGAAACTTGGATCTGACATTACAAAATTTATAATTCATGATAGGATTCGGTTCTATGGGCGCAAGTACGTAGCGACATTAGAAGGTGATTCGGTTCATCAGGTGATGATTCTTCCCATTGAGCTTTCCATTTTTCCATTAGCTTAAATTATAGTTTTTATTTTAATTTATAACTGATATCTCCATTTCATAGTCACATGTGTTAGTTGTTGGAATTAAATTGTTACGTTACATGCTTAATGTTTATCCTGCATATTTATTCATGCTTGTGGATTAATTGTGGATTGCTTATGGAACTTAAACTGGTACATCAGTGAGAAACCCCCACCTATAAATGTACACCCATACTTGGGATGTAATCTGACTGGTTGTGATTATAATGGACCTTCGTCTTTGTGGTTATTGAATGGCAGTTTAAATTGACCATTGATGTGAGCCTACAATCTAGGGTTGTGGTGTCCAATGGTTTTCAAGGATGGTCTTTTATGGCATGGTTTTGATATTTGCCCTATGTGGCTCATTTTTATATTGGTCATACGTGGCTTTGTTTTGGTATTTTTCCTATATGGGTTCAATGCTTTATACTGTGCAACCATGCGATGGTAAGTCCCATATATTGTAATATGATTAGCCACTAGTCGACGGGGTTTCATTAAACATCCTAAGATGGTAGTCTCATGAGCCGGGGATGGTGGTATGGGACCTATGCCCGAGCTGTCGGCTTATGCTGGTGACAAGCCCCCATAGTGGCCTTTGAGTTTATTTAAAATGATTGATTGTAATTATACTAATAATAGGTTGGCTAAACATGCATACATGGCACAGATCAGCATCTATTAATGTATGTATTTGTTCGACTGGATATTTTTCCTAGGTCAATGATGTCAGACTGGATACTTTTCCCAGGTCGATGATTATATAGGTGACGAGCCCACTGTCCGCACGGATGAGCATCCTCGAGATGATGATTGCATTCATGCATCCATACACATAATAAGACTTGCATTATGTATTGTTTTGTATGGTTTATTTTACAACTATAATTACCTAATGTGGCGGTGTGTAATCTTGAGGGGAATTCATACTGAGTTATCCACTTATCCATCAAATATACAACCGAACAGGTAGGACAGGTGGTCTTGATGATGTTCACATTCATATTGTTGAGGAGCAGGATATGGTTGACAAGGGTGCATGATTATATTTGATAAGGGCTGCTACAGGATTTCACAGCTCAAGATTGTTGCAATTTAATTTGTTTCATATGTAATGTTATTTCATTTTGTATTGTAAGAATGGGGACATTGGTTTGTATAAGTCATTATGGGCAACTTCTTGTATATTTAAATGATAATGCAACTTTCCTTTATGTCTGATTTGTCCATACTACGCTCATCTGCTTACTCTGATGAAAGAATATATATATATATATATATATATATATATATATGTGTGTGTGTGTGTGTGTGTGTGTGTGTGTGTGTGTGTGGACTTTGGCTCTTTATAAGTTAACACTCGAGGTTTTGGGAAACGGGTCTTATACTTGGGTCTTGAAATGTCGGGTTGTTACAGCTGAGATGATGGAAAGAAAAAGCTTCATTAGACCAACTGGAAAGAGATTGCAAGGCTTAAGTTAGAAGATGGTCTGGGGATTCGCAATTTAAAAGAGGTAATGAAAGCTCTTCGTGCTAAGATGACTTGGGCAGCTAAATATGGCAATGAGGATAGTTTGTGGATGTCTTCCACTAGAGCCAAATACAGAGAAAATATCTCCTCGTCAGGGTTGAGCTACCCATCTACTTTTGCCTCCCCACTATGGAAAAACATAAGAGCATTGTTTCTTGCTTTAGAGGACAAAGCACAACAGCTGATTGGCCTCGGCTCCTACAACCTATGGCAGGACAACTGGTCAGATCTGGGCCCTCTAGCTAAT
The DNA here is from genome assembly GCA_030180095.1 of Magnolia changhungtana. NCBI lineage: Eukaryota > Viridiplantae > Streptophyta > Magnoliopsida > Magnoliales > Magnoliaceae > Magnolia > Magnolia changhungtana. Next base: position 178,912 of record JASAUF010000049.1, on the reverse strand, counting down.
ATGGCGGATGTGTCAATCCCATAGTCGATCCGTGCCCTTTAGGTTTGTGATTTCTTAGGTCCAAATGGTCCTCTTCCTCCATCCTCAGTTTACAGCTATCTTCCCCAGGATATTATCGACATCATTTTTCAAAGTGGGTGTTATTTATCGGATGAGCCATACTCCAGGATCTGGCCTTTGGATCCTTCAGGTGGATTCATAGTTAAATCATCTTGGGATTTTCTCAGAGTTCGTAAGCTGCAAAGGAGCTGGTCAAAATGGGTGTGACACTCTACATTGCCCCCAAAGCTCTTTATTTTTATGCGGAGACTGAGAAAAAGTGCTCTCCTGGTTGAGAGCTCCATCCAATCTCGTGGTATTTAGCTTGCATCCAGATGCATTTGTTGTGAAGTTGGCCATGATTAGCGTCCGTCAAAAGAATCCATCTCCTACCTTTTCCTTTCCGGCAAGCTTGCTACCTCGATCTGGAACTATTTTGGGGTTGTTTTTAGTTTACATGTCGCGGGGGTTTCTTCAGTGGATGGCAGAATGAGCTAATGGTGGTCCACTACCGACCCAAGAAGCAGTTTGGCGGTCCTTTAGGGCTTGATGCCCAGTCTCATCTTCTGGGAGATATGGGTCTCTAGAAATGCACAAAGTTCGATAGGAAGCCTGTCTCAGCCCCTAACACAATTGCTAGGGTCAAGTGGAGGCTCTGCATGCTTCCTAAAGGCTTCTATTCTTCGAAGTTTCTATCCTTATCCTCTTAGTTGACACTTAGGGAGCTGGATATCCAGGTTTCCCTAGGGCTTTCTCTGTCAGCGGTTTTAGTGAAATGGAAGAAACCGGAGAAGGGGTGGGCCAAATTGAACATAGACGGATCTATAAAGGGCGACCCTAGTTGGTCAGGTGGAGGAGGCATATGCAGAGGAGAAGATGGGGGCTTTATATTTGGCTTCTCGACAGGATATGGGGTGGGTATAAACACCAAAGCAGAGCTCCGTGTAGTTCTCGACGATATGCTACGCTCCCTGAGTCTGGGGCTGTCCAAGGTGAAAATCGAATCGAATTCTAAGCAGGTGGTAGATTTTCTGAAATGGGGTTTATAATCTAGTTTGGTCCTAAAAATATTAGTTGTCTAGAATTGTCTTGTTAAAGGGATGGGTCAATTTAGATTTGGTCATATCCTGAGGGAAGGTAATACTCCAGCAGACGAGATGTCACGCCCTAAACTCAGAAACCGAGCTCAAAAAATTCCCGATCGCCGAATCCAGTGCTGACAGCCTCCATAGTACCCCATTCTCAGCTTCCAGTGCCCATACGCCAGATTTCGATCCTGGGATCCTACAAGGAGGACCTCGTAAGAAGCATAACCACAAGTTTACCCAAGTCACAAAGGCAACATCATCACCACATCCACTAATAGCAAAACTTTTAAGTACAATGCATAAAAGGAAATACGATAACATTATCAGAAGCTCCAGAAGTCCGATGCATGTTCCGAGCTCAATGCTGCCGCCACCTAACGCCACCTACACGCGTCTATCGTGCATAAGCTTATAGAAAGCTTAGAGGATAATGTAAGTGTGTGTGTTTGTGTGTGTGTGTGTGTGTGTGTGTAAGATAAGTGCCAAGCACACAATATATTAGAGCAAGTGAAAATAATAACAAGTCCATACAATATCATCAACTTTATCCACGATATGTGATGCAAAGACATAATAAGCCAATGACATATACTGAGAAAGTAATGTAGGTCGACTATGCAATGCGTAGACATAATGAGCCAAGTATCAGATACGGAGGATGCAATACAGTATACAATTCTAAAGAGCTATGAATACCATCAGCCTCATCTAGGCCATATAAATGCAGAAATATAGCAACTCAAATGCCATATGCGGCAGATGTAAGGAAATATGCGGTGCGAATGAAATGACCAAGCTGGAGTGTGAAGTCGGGATGATAGTACATACTATCGCAGGCTACGGGGTCCATCACAAGAGACTTCTATCCAAACTAGTCCCATGCCTAAATTTGGATAGTTAGACTTAATATGCTAAACTCCTGATCTCAGGTTAGTCGCAAGCCCTAACTGAAATCTTGGTCATTGCGAAGGTACACATAATAATAATTATGCACCACCAGCCTGAGTGGATAGTGAATGAATGAATGAATTGTTAAAATACTGAGTATGCAACTCCTACTCGATAAGTCCACATATCAATACTGTACATCTCTGGGATCATCACCGAGGTCTAGTACACTCTAAGCTAGATATCACCCCAGTCGGCCATGCATCCCAGCGAGTGGAAAAGACCTCACTACCCGCCTGCCAGTAGTATACCAATGCTTACCCGGCTCGTTGATAGCAGACCCATTTGGGAGCTGGTCAAACTCAGCCTAGCTTACAGCCCCCCTCACTTGGGCGGATAAGGCCACACCCCCTCCCAACTAACCATGACACTATGAGAGACGTGGCCTACTGGTATTCGGCACTCGGGCACTCATGTATCCACTCCTTCTAGATGTTGGGGCGTCTTCTGGCCACAGAGGTTTAGGGACTTTCACCTACGGACATCCAAAGTGCCCAGATGCTCGAACTAAATATTTTCAGTGTCCCATTTTGCCATCCACGACATGCATGTGGAGGCTACAACCCTGATGTCGCTAGAACGTACAGTAATCACAACACACAATGTAAGATGCATGAGTCATACAATCCAGTCATGCATCAATCTTACGCATACCATGCACCTATGTGAGACAATCTCCGCCTGTCAGGGAGTCTCATAACAACCTGCCTAATGACTTATGCAATGGTCAACCACATCTCATAATAAACATGTGGATGATGCATATGGGCAAGTACATGATGCTATGCTATCACATACTCATAATTGGTATCGACAATCGGCACTGATAATCGACATTAATAATTGGCCTATACAATCGGCTTGATAATTGCCCTCGACAATCGGAATCGGCTTCGACAATCGGAATCGGCCTCGACAATCGGAATCAGCCTCGACAATCAGAATCGACCTTGATAATCGGTCTCAATAATCATAATCGGCCTCGACAATCATAATCGGCCTCGACAATCAGAGTAGGCTTTGATAATCGAAATTTGCCTCGACAATCGAAATCGGCCTCAACAATCGGCCTCGACAATCGGAATCGGCCTAGACAATCGGAATCGGCCTCGACAATTGGAGTCGGCCTCGATAGTTAGCCTCGACAGTCAACCTCGATAATCAGAATCCGCCTTGATAATCGGAATCGACAATCGGATTCGACATCGATAATCAGAATCAGCCTAGACAATCAAAATTGCCCTCGACAATTGGAGTCGGCCTCAGTAATCGAAATCGGCCTCGACAATAGGCCTCGACAATTGAAATTGGCCTTAATAATCGGAATCTACAATCGGAGTCGGCATCAATAATCAGAATTGGCCTCGACAATTGGAATCGGCCTCGATAATCGAAATCGGCCTCGACAATTGGAATCGGTGATCGGCCTAACAAAGGGTTTAAGGGAAGGTCACAATGTGGACATTAATCATTATCACCCATCAATTTGTACATTTAACCATCATTGCTCCCAAGGAGTGGCCTACATAGAGCCAAACGTGTAGTGGGCCCATGGCCTCACACAAGTGCCTAATACACATCACATTGGGCCTCACTTGTGGGCAGCATATACATCACAATGGGCCACATCTCAGGGCCTCATATACATCGCAATGGGCCATAACAATGGGCCTCAAATGAATCATAGTGGGCCTTGGCACGTGGGCCATAAATACATCTCATCGGGCCTCATATACATCAAGTGGGCCGCATTAACTGGCCGCACCAATGGGCCTCATAAACATCAAATGGGCCGCATTAACAGGCCGCACCAATGGGCCTCATAAACATCAACTGGGCCGCACTAACGGCCCTCACCAATGGGCCTCATATATATCAAGTGAGCCACATCATATGGGCCGCACCAATGGGCTAATATACATTAAATGGGTCAAATTATATGGGCCGCACCAATGGGCCAATATACATTAAATGGGCCGCATCATCTACACCATTCTTCTATTTTTAGAGATCATTTTAGTGCATTCACCGAAAATAAATAGATCACATCGGAGGATCATCTGGACCATACCACAAATAATAGTGGAGATAATGATTTCCGCCACTAAAATTCTCGGGGCCTACCTTAACATTTATTTTCCATCTAATCTGTTCATAAGGTCACAAAGACCTGAATTAAGTGGAAAGACAAATATCATATTGATCCAAAACTTTTGTGCAACCAAAAGAGTTTCAAGGGTAGCCGTTCAATACCCTCACTGTTTTATGCAGCATGGTCCACCTGATAAATGGACCTGTCTCATGTTTGTCTCAAGCCTTAGGACGGTGCATATACAACACTGCATCATGGTGGTGCACATGTCCAGCCATTGGACAGTGTGATGAAGAATATATACATCAAGGTAGACCCTTCCCTCCACATGTGCAGGTGGGTCCCATGTGAGATTTAGATCTAACTCATTCTCTTTGAAACGCCAAAAAAATGTACAATTGTTGGACGGTATGGATTTAACACATACCATATGCGTGGGTCCCACAAGACCGCTCAAGCACGTACGGCCTGGAATACAAAACATACGTCACGGTGGGACCATACATGGCACCGTCCAGATGGACGGTGCTGATAATACATATATTCAAGGTGGGTCCCACGTCCAGCTCAAAACAGACGGGCGGTGCTGATGATACATATATCAGAGGTGGGCCCTACCCCACACGTGCTACACGCATGGGTGGGTCCCACTCGCCAAAAAGACGGATGGCGTGAAGAAACACTTACATCAAGTGGGTGGGCCCTTTAGATGGAGGGTGTAGATAAAACACATACACCATGGGTGGACCCCACCGTCCCACGTGCTGGACGGTGGTGAGCTCCACCAGAGATTTGAATCTATCTCATAATATATTATATTTATATATATATATATATATATATATATATATATATATATATATATATTCCCTTTCTTTTTTTTATCCATTGTACATTTTTTTTTTGGCATTTCAAAGAGTATGAGTTTGATTTAAATCTCATGTGGGACCCACTCTACATGTGTGGAGAGTAGGGCATACCTTGATGTATGTATTCTACATCACACTGTCCAGTGGCTGGACATGTGCACCACCATGATGCAGTGTTGTATCTGCACCGTCCGTGCAGTGACCCTCCATGATGCAGTGCTTCATCTGAACCGTTTATCTGTGGACCCCACTAGTTGTATGGGTTGTATCTACACACCGTCCATCCCATTTGATGAGCTCGTCCTAAGGCTTGAGACAAACATGAGGCAGGTCCGTTTATCAGGTGGACCACGCTGCAGAAAACAGTGAGGATATTGAACGGCTACCCTTGAAACTGTCACGGCCCAAACTCGGAAACCGGGCTCACAAAATTCCCGATCACCGAATCCAGTGCCGACAGTCTCCATAGTACCTCGTTCTCGGCTCCCAGCGTACATACGCTAAATTCCGATCCTGGGATCCTACAAGGAGGATTTTCCAACGTACATTTATCTCATAATAAGCATAACCACAAGTTTACCCAAATCACAAAGGTAACATCATCATCACATATCCACTAATATAATTATTTGAATACAATGCTGGAAGAGAAATACATAAATCAAAAATCAAAGCTCCAGAAGACAGCCGCATGCTCCAAGTTCGACGTTGCTATAGCCTAACGCCACCTGCGTGCATCTATCATGCATAAACTTATAGAAAGCTTGGTGGGTGGTGAAAGTGTATGCACAAGGTAAGTGCCAAGTAAACAATATCAGAGTAACCAGAGTAAGCGGAAATACTGACAAGTTCATAAATCATACGATATCAGAATAATGCGAAAACATGTTGATAGACCCATAAATATCATCAGCCTTATCCAAGCCATGCGATGCAAAAATATAATAAACCAATATCATATACTGATGAAGCAATGTAGATCAGCTATGCAATGCAGAGACAGTAAACCAAATACTATGGGTTAAAGATGTAATGCAATATGCGATGCGAATGGAATAACCAAGCTAGAGTATGAAGTTGGGATGATAGTACGTAGTATCGCAGGCTACGGGGTCCACCACAAAGGACTTCTATCCAAACCAGTCTCATACCTAAATTTGTATAGTCAGACTCAATGTGGTAAACTTTTGATCTCAGGTTAGTTGTGAAGGTACACATAACAAATAGTTGCGCACCACTAGCCCGAGTGGATGGTGAATGATTGAGTATGCAACTCCTGCTTAATAAGTCCACATATAAGGACAGTTCCTCTCTGGAAAAATCACTGGGGTCTATTACACTCCAAATCAGGTTGCCGCCCCATCGAGAGCAACAAGGTGAGTAGAAGAGACCTCACTATCCGCTTGCCAATATTGGGCCCGACTCATCTATAGCAGACCCATTCCTCGAGTTGGTTAGACTCAACCTAGCATTGCCCCCTCCTCTTGGGCAGGTAAGGTCGTACCCCCTTCCAACCGACCACGACACAGTGGGAGACACGGCCTAACGGTAAATGGCCCTCATGCGCTCATGCATCCACTCGGTCTAGACGTTGGAGAAACCTCTGGAACCAAGAGGGTTTAGAAAAATTTACCTAGGGATATCTATAGCACCCCATGTAAAATAGATTTTCGGTGTCCCATTTAGCCATCCACGAAATACCTGTGGAGGCTACGGCCTTGATGTCCCTAGGGCGTATGGTGGTCATGTCACACAAATGTAAGATGCATGAGTCACACAGTCCAATCATGCATCAATCCTGCGCATACCGTGCGCTCATGTGGGGCAACTCCGCCTATCAGGGAGCCTCATAAATAACCTACCTTATAGCATATGCAATGGTCAATCACATCTCATAACAAACATGCAGATGATGCGTATGGGTATGTTTCATGATGCTATGCTATTACATACTCATAATCGGTACCAATAACCAGTATCAACAATCGAAATCGACAATTGGTCTCGATAATGTGGACATTTAACCAACATTGCCCTTAAGGGGTGGCCCAGATAGAGCCTAACATATAGTGGACCCATGGCCTCACAAGGGGCCTGATATACAATACCATGGGCCTCACTCAAGAGCTTAATACACATCATGAAGGCCTTTCAAATGCATCGCAATGGGCCTCACCACATAGGCGTCATATACATCACATTGGGCCTTAAACACGGGCTGAATACACATCACAATGGGCCTCAAATACGGGCCGCATATACATCACATTGGGCCTCAATCATGGGTCGCATATACATCACACAGGCCGAATACACATCATAATAGGCCTCAACTACAGGTCACATATACATCATATAGGTCTCGATAATCGGCCTCGACAATCAGAATCGGCTTATACAATTGGCCTCGACAATCAGAATCAGCCTCAACAATCGGAATCGGCCTTGATACTCAGCCTCGAAAATCGGAATCGACCTATACAATCGGCCTCGACAATCGAAATCGGCCTCGATACTCGGCCTAAATAATCGGAATCGGCTTATACAATCGGCCTTGACAAATCGGAATCGGCTTCAATACTCGTCCTTGATAATCAGAATTAACCTATATAATCTGCCTCGACAAATCGAAATCGGTCTCGATACTCTGCCTCGACAATCGGAATTGGCCTATACAATCGACCTCGACAAATCGGCACCCATGATCAACATCGACAATCGGAATCAGCCTATATAATTAGCCTCGACAAATCGAAATCGGCCTCGATACTCGACCTCGACAATTAGAATCGGCTTATACAATCGGCCTCTACAATCGTAATCAGGCTCAACAATCGGAATCGACACTCGGAATCAACCTCAATACTCAGCCTCGACAATCGGAATTGGCCTCGACAAATCGAAATCGCCCTCAACAATTGGAATTGATACTCGGAATCGGCCTCGATACTCAGCCTCGACAATCGGAATCAGCCTCAACAAATCGAAATCGGCCTCAACAATCGGAATTGACACTCAGAATCGGCATCAATAATTGAAATCGACTTATACAATCGACCTTGACATTCAGAATCGGCTTCGATACGCAGCCTCGAAAATCGGAATCGACTTATACAATCGGCCTCGACAAATCAGAATCAGCCCCGATACTCAGCCTTGACAATCAGAATTGACCTATACGATCGACCTCGATACTCAGCCTCGACAATCGGAATCAGCCTATACAATCGGAATCGATACTCGGCCTCGACAATCGTAATATAAACAAGGCGGGGTCTATAAATGAACAGCCGATCAACCATAATATAAAGATCGACCCTCGGCCGTGGTTATATCAAATCCAATAGCACGGAGCCATCCATCTATAGTGAATGGGGCCCACTGATTAAGGTTAACCTACTAAGAGAATGATAAGAATGGGCCTACCAAGGCCTAAGGGAAGGTCACGATGTTGACATTCAAACATTATTGCCTATCAATTTAGACATTTAACTAACATCGCTCCCAAGGAGTGGTCCACATAGAGCTTACGTATAGTGGGTCTATGGCCTCGCACAAAGGCTTAATATACATTGCCATGAGCCTTGCCCATAGGCCTCAGATTCAAGCAGGTAGGCACCATCATATAGGCCCTAAATACAAGGCAGGTGGGCCCTATCACATGGGCCTCGAAATACAAGGCAAGTGGGCCCTGTCAAATGGGCCAAAATACAAACAGGTGGGCCTCACTCATGGGCCAAAATACATTATGATGGGCCTTATAGATAGGCCTCATCAATGGGCCTCAAATGGGCTTGGACCATACCGAAAATCATTTCAATAGTTGTAGGTATAACATTTGTGTCACTGTACACTATCATTCCATGGGGCACAAGGCCCACTAATGATGATCGGCACTGTCCGAACATTTCTCATGTAAATGAACACTATCCATCAGCACCATCCAGGTGTTGGATGGTGCAGATAAGGCACATACATCAAGGTCAGTCCTACCAGTCCCTGTACTGGACGGTGGTGGGTGCAACACTGCAGCAGGGTGGGTCCCACGTTCCTGGACAGATGGACGAAGTGGATATAAAACATGTACCTCACAGTGGCCCCATATGACACCGTCCATTGGTGGACGGTGCTGATAAACGGCATGGATAAAACACATATTTCATGTGTGGGTCCACTAATCAGGACAGAAGGCATAGGATGAAACACATACATCATGTGGGCTCCACAGCCCTTGCAACAACAGCTAATCAGCTGCGTGGGGTCCACATGGATGAATGGCTGGGATGTGATCAGACTCACGGAGCTTGCTGACGTCAGCAGCTACAAAGTTGGTGAGGTACATCATCCAAACTGCTTCCATCCACGTCCTTGGATTGGACGGCATGGACAGTCACATATCAAGATTGGCACCACGTACACCGTCCAGAAATGGACGGTGTAGGTATCAAATACATACATCCATGTGGGCCCCACATGCATGCCATGGTGGGTCCACGTCCTCCAACAGACGGACGGTTTGAATGTAGCACATACATCATAGAAGGGCCCACCAGAGATTTGAATCTGCTTTATTTTTTTGTCTCAAGCATTAAGAAGAGCTCGCAATTGGGTGGATGGTGTGGATATCACAAATACATCAGGGGCCCCACGTACACATGGAAGGGCTGGACGGTCAGGATTTCCCCACTGTCCAGCAAGCTGGATGGTGGGATGTAACACATGCATTACATCAAGCCCTACAGCGCCGTCCAGATATGGAAGGTGTGGGCATAAAATACATCCATCAAGGTAGGGCCCACCCCAGACGTGCGGCACGTGTGGGTGGGTCCCATACCTAAATAAAAGTGGATGGACGGTATGTATAAAATACATACATCAAGGATGGCCCCTCCCATCATCGTCCAGGGTATCCATTGATGGACGGACGATGTGGACGTGAACCACATACATCGTGTGGGGCCCACCAAAATTGATGCGTACAGCAGCTAGGTATCTGGCTGCTGACCAGCGCACACCAGCCAATCTACTACCGTCCAACAGGTGGGTCCCACGTGGTGGCCCACCAAATAAATATATATACTATATATATATATATATATATATATATATATATATATATATATATATATATATATATATATATATATTATTATTATCTCTTTCTCTTCTTCTTTTTTTTTTTTTTTGTAAATACCACCAGTGTCCAACCCACCGTCCAGCTGGATGATGCACGTACCCCATGGGGTCCCACATAGTGGGCCACTAGATTTAGATCCAGCTGATATTTATTTTTCCCTTTCATTCGGGCTTGTGTGACGTCCAGTCATGCGAACCCCAGCTCGGGATCAAGGTGGCCCACTAGTTGGAATGCATGGATAAAATACCCATATCATAGGTGGGCCATTAATCATAGAGAAGGAGAGAGAGAGAGAGAGAGAGAGAGAGAGAGAGAGAGAGAGAGAGAAAGGAGAGAGATCGGCGGTGACAGGGGGGCCCGCCACTATGGGCCCCTCTTGAATACAAGCATACATCAAGATAGGTCCCACCAATGTGGGCCCTTAAATCTCAAAAAGTTAAATACATGATCACCCAGCTTTAATATTCTCATCCTCCTTCCGCCAAAGCATCCTAGAACTCCAAAGGACGAACTTCAACGATTGAGATTGTTTTTGGAAGGTGGGGATGGGAGTTAGGAAGTGGGCCACATAAAACTTTCTCTTATGGAGATCTCTTGCTTGGACGTGGGTTGTTTGGGAGAAAATGAGAGAGATAAGAGAGATGTGAGTGATGTTAGAGGGTGATGGGTGAAAAGGCGAGTGATGGGTGATGTGTACTTTGACATGTAAGGGATGGGTTGCTTGGGAATGAGGTGTTGTACTTGACATATGAAATGAATGATGGGATATGTTGTAGAGATTCTCTTCAGATTGCAAACGCGTAGCGTTTTCTCAAACTAAATGTGGGCCCACATCTCCTGACATGGGTATTGCCTCTAATCACGAGATGCGGCATCGGAACCGCTAGGGTACAAGTCTCGGGTCGCGCCAATTCTGATATACGAGACACAACTCAGGATCGCGGGCAAATGTCAGCAATAGATCGCGGGTTGTCGGAATTCGACTGGAAGGACCTCAAAGCATACGGAACGGTACGGTCTAGGATACAGGCTTATAGCTCTCCCCACCTAATAAAAATTTCATCCTCGAAATTTACAGAATAGACAAGGGAAGAGGAAACATCATCAAGTATATATGTCAAGGCTCAATCAATCTACAAAAGGATGAAGGTAGCATTCTCTAATTTCAGCTTTGCGCTCCCAAGACGCTTCCTTAACAAAATCGTGAACCATACTAATCCTCAGATCCCTGATCAGAAATGATCGAAACGGGAATACTATGCAGCCTCATAATCTCAATGGTTGGGAGCTATATTAGAAAATCTCTAAGTTATTCGAACGCAGGGATCTAACCATTATAAGTTCTCCACCAATATCAGAGTGTAGGGTAGCTATCAGCAGATATGTGATGTTATCTTCAAGTATTCCGAAGTTATGCTCTAATACCAATTTCTGTCATGCCCCAAACTCGGAAACCGGGCTCATAAAATTCCCAATTGGTGAATCCGGTGCCGACAATCTTCGTAGTACCCCATTCTCGACTCCCAGCATATATACGCCAGATTCCGATCCTAGGATCCTACAAGGAGGATTTTTCAACATACATTTATCTCATAATAAGCATAACCACAAGTTTACCCAAATCACAAAGGCCACATCATCATCACATATCCGCTAATATAATCATTTGAGTACAATGTTGGAAGGGAAATACATAAATCGAAAATCAAATCTCTAGAAGACCGCCGCATGCTCCAAGTTCGACGTTGCTGCAACCTAACGCCACCTGCACGCATCTATCGTGTATAAGCTTATAGAAAGCTTAGTGGATGGTGAAAGTTTGTACACAAGGTAAGTGTCAAGTAAGCAATATCAGAGTAACCAGAGTAGGCGAAAATACTGACAAGTTCATAAATCATACAATATCAGAGTAATGCAAAAACATGTTGATAGACCCATAAATACCATCAGCCTTATTCAAGCTATGCGATGCAAAAATATAATAAACTAATATCATATACTAATGAAGTAATGTAGATCAGCTATGCAATGCGGAGACAATAAGCCAAATACTATGTGTTAAGGATGCAATGCAATATGCGATGCGAATGAAATGACCAAGCTGGAGTGTGAAGTCAGGATGATAGTACGTAGTATCGTAGGCTACGGGGTCCACCACAAAGGACTTCTATCCAAACCAGTCCCATACCTAAATTTAGATAGTCAGACTTAATGTGGTAAACTCCTGATCTCAGGTTAGTCAAGCGCCCCAACTGAAATCCTGGCCATTGCGAAGGTACACGTAATAAATAGCTGCGCACCACTAGCCCGAGTGGATAATGAATGAATGAGTATGCAACTCCTGCTCAACAAGTCCACATATCAGTACAGTTCCTCTTTGGGGAAATCACCAGGGTCTATTACACTTCAAACCAGGTTGCTGCCCCATCGTGCACAACAAGGTGAGTAGAAGAGACCTTACTATCCGCTTGCTAATATCGGGCCTGATTCGTCGATAGTGGACCCATTCCTCGAGCTGGTTAGACTCAACCTAGCATTGTCTCCTCCTCTCGGGCAGGTAAGGTCGTACCCCCTTCCAACCGACCACGACATAGTGGGAGACGCTACCTAACGGTATACGACCCTCATGTGTTATGCATCCACTCGGTCTAGACGTTGGAGCAACCCCTAGAACCAAGAGGGTTTAGGGACTTTCACCCAAGGATATCTATAGCACCCTATGTAGAACAAATTTCTGATGTCTCATTTGGCCATCCACGAAATACCTGTGGAGGCTACGGCCCTGATGTTGTTGGCGGGTATGGTGGTCATGTCACACAAATGCGAGATGCATGAGTCACACAGTCCAATTATGCATCAATCCTGCGCATACCGCCACCTATTAGGGAGCCCCATGAACAACCTGCCCTATGACATATGCAATGGTCAATCACATCTCATAACAAACATGCAGATGATGTGTATGGGTATGTATCATGATGTTATGCTCTCACATACTCATAATCGGTACCAATAACTAGTATCAACAATTGACATCGACAATCGGCTTCAATAATGTGGACATTTAACCAACATTGCCCCCAAGAGGAAGCCCACATAGAGCCTAACATACAGTGGACCTATAACCTCACAAGGGGCCTGAAATACAACACCATGGGCCTCACTTAAGAGCTTAATACACATCACGATGGCCTTTCACATGGACCTAACATACATCACAATGGGCTCCATGCCTGGCCCTTAAATGCATCGCAATGGGCCTCATCACATAGGCCTCATATACATCACATTGGGCCTTAAACACGGGCTAAATACACATCACAATGGGCCTCAAATACGGGCCACATATACATCACATTGGGCCTCAATCACGGGCCGCATATACATCACACAGGCTGAATACACATCACAATGGGCGTCAACTACGGGTTGCATATACATCATATAGGTCTCGACAATCAGCCTCGGCAATCGAAATTGGCCTCGATAATCAAATTCGACCTCAACAATCGAAATCGACACTCAGAATCGGCCTCGAAAATCGGAATTGGCCTCGACAATCGGAATCAACCTCAACAATTAGAATCGGCCTCGATACTCGGTCTCGATAATCAGAATCGTCTTATGCAATCGGCCTCAATACTTGGCCTCAGCAATCAGAATCGACCTATACAATCGGCCTCCACAAATTGAAATCGGTCTCGATACTCGGCCTCGACAATCGGAATCGGCCTATACAATCAGCCTCAACAAATCGACACCCATGATCAGCATCGACAATCGACACCGACAATCGGAATCGGCCTATCCAATCGACCTCGACAAATTGGAATCGGCTTCGATACTCGACCTCGACAATCGGAATCGGTCTCAACAATCGGAATGGATACTCGGAATCGGCCTCAATACTCGGCCTCGACAATCGAATTCAACCTATACAATTGGCCTCGACAAATCGAAATTGGCCTCAACAATCGAAATCGACACTCGAAATCGGCCTCGACAATCAAAATTGGCCTATACAATTGGTCTCGATAAATTGAAATAGGCCTCAACAATTGGAATCGACAGTCGGAATCAGCCTTGACAATCGGAATCAACCTATACAATCGGTCTTGACAATCGAAATCGGCCTCAATATTTGGCCTCGACAATCGAAATATAAATAAGGTGGGGTCTATAGATGAACAACCGATCAACTATAATATAAAGATCGGCCCTCATCCCTGGTTATATCAAATCCGATAGCACGGAGCCATCCGTCTATGGTGAATGGGGCCCACTGATTAAGATTAACCCACTAAAGGAATGGTGAGAATGGGCCTAACAAGGCCCAAGGGAAGGTCCCGATGTGGACATTCGACCATCCTTGCCCATCAAAGTGGACATTTAACCAACATCGCTCCCAAGGAGTGGTCCACATAAAGCCATACGTATAGTGGGCCCATAGCCTCACACAAAAGCTTATATACATCACAATGAGCCTTGCCCATAGGCCTAGAATACATCACAATGGGCCTTGCCCATAGGCCTCAGATTCAAGCAGGTAGGCCCCATAATATGGGCCTTAAATACAAGGCAGGAGGAACCTATCACATGGGTCTCAAAATACAACGCATGTGGGCCCAGTCACATGGGCCAAAATACAAACAGGTGGGCCCTACTCATGGGCCAAAAATACATCATCAAGGGCCTTATAGATAGGCCGCAACAATGGGCCTCAAATGGGCTTGGACCATACCGAAAATCATTTCAATAGTTGTAGGTATAACATGTGTATCACTGTACACTATCATTCCATGGGGCACAAGGCCCACTAATGATGATCGGCACTGTCCGAACATTTCCCATGTAAATCAGCACTATCCATCAGCACCAGCCAGGTGTTGGACGGTGCAGATAAGGCACATACATCAAGGTCAGTCCTACTAGTCCCTGGACTGGACGGTGGTGGGTGCAACATTGCAGCAGGGTGGGTCCCACGTCCCTGGACAGATGGACGAAGTGGATATAAAACATGTACCTCACGGTGGCCCCACATGACACTGTCCAGTGGTGGACAGTGCTGATAAACGGCATGGATAAAACACATATTTCATGTGTGGGTCCACTAATCAGGACGGAAGGCATAGGATGAAACACATACATCACGTGGGCTCTATAGCCCTTGCTGACGTACAACAACAGCTAATCAGCTGCATGAGGTACACATAGATGAATGGCTCGATGTGATCGGACCCACGGAGCTTGCTAACGTTAGCAGCTACAAAGCTAGTGAGGTACACCAGCTAAACCGGATCCATCCACGTCCTTGGAGTGGACGACATGGAGAGTCACATATCAAGGTTGGCTCCACATACATCGTCCAGAAATGGATGGTGTAGATATCAAATACATACATCCCTATGGGCCCCACATGTGTGCCATGGTGGGGTCCACGTCCTCCAACGGACGGACGGTTTGGATGTAGCACATACATCATGGAAGGGCCCACCAGAGATTTGAATCTGCTTTATTTTTTTGTCTCAAGCATTAAGAAGAGCTCGCCATTGGGTAGATGGTGTGGATACCACAAATACATCAGAGGCCCCATGTCCACGTGGAAGGGCTGGACAGTCTGGATTTCCTTACTGGACGGTGGAATGTAACACATACATTACATCAGGCCCCACAGCACCGTCCAGAGATGGACAGTGTGGGCATAAAATACATACATCAAGGTAGGGCCCACCCCACACGTGCAGCACATGTGGGTGGATCCCATACCCAAATAAAAGTGGATGGATTGTATGTATAAAATACATACATCAAGGAGGGCCCCTCCCATCACCATCCAAGATATCCATTGATGGACAGACAGTGTGGATGTGACCCACATACATCATGTGGGGGCAACTGAAATTGCTGCGTACAGCAGCTATGTACTTGGCTGATGACCAGCGTACACCAACCAGTCTACTACCGTCCAACAGGTGGGTCCCACGTAGTGGCCCACCAAATAAAATATATATACTATGTATATATATACCATATATAAAAATATATATTTATTATTATATTATTATCTCTTTTTTTTTTTTTTTTTTTTTTGTAAATACCACCAGTGTCCTGCCCACCGTCCAGCAAGCTGGATGTTGCTGGATGATGCATGTACGCCATGGTGGCCCCACGTAGTGGGCTACTAGATTTGGATCCAGCTGATATTTATTTTTCCCTTTGATCCGGGCCTATGTGACCGTCCAGTCATGCGGACCCCGACTCGGGATCAAGGTGGCCCACTAGTTGGATGGCATGGATAAAATACACGTATCATAGGTGGGCCATTAATCATAGAGAAAGAAAGAGAAGGAGAGAGATCGGAGATGGAGGGGCCCCGCCACTATGAGCCCCTCTTAAATACAAGCATACATCAAGATGGGTCCCACCAATGTGGGCCCTTAAATTACAAAAAGTTAAATACAAGATCACCCACCTTTGATCTTCTCCTCCTTCTGCCAAAGCATCCTAGAGCTCCAAAGGATGAACTTCAATGGTTGAGATTGATTTTGGAGGGTGGGGATGGGAGATAGGAAGTGGGCCACACAAAGATTTCTCTAATAGAGCTCTCTTGCTTGGACGTGGGTTGCTTGAGAGAAAATGAGAGAGACAAGAGAGATGAGAGAGGTGAGAGATATGAGTGATGTAAGAGGGTGATGGGTGAAAAAGTGAGTGATGGGTGATGTGTACTTTGACGTGTAAGGGATGAGTTGCTTTGACTTTGGCGCTTCTTGGGGATGGAGTGTTGTACTTAACATGTGAGATGATTGATGGGACATGTTGTGGAGTTTCTCTTCGGATTACAAACGTGTGACATTTTCTCGAATTGAAAGTGGGCACACTTCTCCTAGCATAGGTATCGCCGCGGTGCGCGAGATGCAGCATCCGAACTGTGGCGACGGCGGGGTCGTAGGGTATAAGTCTCGGGTCGCGCCGACTCTGATATACGGGACACAACTCAAGATCGCGTGCAAATGCCGGCAACAGATCGTGGGTCTTGGGAATTCGACCAGGAGGACCACGAAGCCTATAGAATGGTACGGTTTAGGATACGTGCCTTATAGAAACCCTTTTGGTTGCACAGAAGTTTTGAATCAGTATGATATTTATCTTTCCAGTTAATTCAGCTCTTTGTAACCTTATGAACAGATCGGATGGAAACTAAACGTTATGATAGGCCCTGGGAATTTTAACGACGGAAATCATTATCTCCACTGTTATTTGAGGTATGGTCCAAATGATCCTCCGATGTGATCTATTTCTTTTCGGTGAATGCACTAAAATTATCTTTAAAAATAGAAGAATGGTGTAGATGATGCAGCCCATTTGATGTATATTGGCCCATTGGTGTGGCCCATATAATGCGGCCCATTTGATGTATATTGGCTCATTGGTGTGGCCCATATAATGAGACCCATTTGATGTATATTAGCCCATTCGTGCGACCCATATGATGTGGCCCACTTGATGTATATAAGGCCCATTGGTACGACCCACTTAATGTTTATGAGGCACATTGGTGTGGCTCGTTCTTGCGACCCATTTGATGTTTATGAGGCCCATTAGTGTGGCCCGTTGATGCGGCCCACTTGATGTAAATGAGGCCCGATGAGATGTATTATGGCCCACGTGTCGAGGCCCACTATGATTCATTTGAGGCTCATTGTTATGGCCCATTATGATGTATATGAGGCCCTGAGATGTGGCCCATTGTGATGTATATGCGGCCCACGAGTGAGGCCCGATGTGATGTGTATTAGGCACTTGTGTGAAGCCATGGGCCCACTATACGTTTCGCTCTATGTGGGCCACTCCTTGGAAGCAATGATGGTTAAATGTCCACATTGATGAGTGATGATGGTTAAATGTCCACATTATGACCTTCCTTTAGGCCCTTTGTTAGGTTGATCACCGATTCCAATTATTGAGGCCGATTCCGATTATCGAGTGTTCACTCCCCAAGTATAGGGTTGTGATGTAGTAATAACTCGGTAAGATCGAGGTCGAATCCCACGAGGACTGATCGTCACAATTCAAATCTGTGATCCTCCTTAACTAATTCAACAAATAATGGAGCAAATTACTAACACAAATTTATGGAAAATAACTATTGAGGATAGGGAAGAAAATTCAATAAGAGAAAGAGCACTAGGACTTTCGAATCCACCCCTAATTATCCTAACCCTTGTTTTGTCTGTTAATTCACTTTAATATAGATTGATCTAACTTATCTAGAAAAAAAGCACAATCTGTGTCCTTAATCGGGCATACAGATTGTCTAATTCTTCAAGCAATGCCATGAATAACATATCCCATGTCCAAATCGGGCATATGGAATATGCGATTCGATAAAAGCACCCCTGTTTCTTCCTCTACAGGGAACCTGTTCATGATCAGATACAAGCACCTAGAATAAGCATCCAGACCACATCCATCCATAGACTCTGACCAAGTTCATAGATGGAGAAGTATAGAATTTAAAGCAATCAAGCACACTAGGGAAAGAAACAAACCAATCTAATTAAAATAAAATCAACATAGAAAAAAGGGTGTTCAAATTAGGGG
Source organism: Magnolia changhungtana (assembly GCA_030180095.1). NCBI lineage: Eukaryota > Viridiplantae > Streptophyta > Magnoliopsida > Magnoliales > Magnoliaceae > Magnolia > Magnolia changhungtana. The sequence goes on along the minus strand of JASAUF010000049.1, from coordinate 160,138 downwards.
TTTCATCTCAGCCCTAGCTGAGAGATTAGTTACCCATAAAATCCATTAAACATATGGATAAATAAAAATTCATAAAAAAACATCAAACCAATTTCTCTCTTTCTTCTTTCTTCTCTTTCTTCTCTCCTTTGCTCTAGATCTGAATTCTCCACTTTTTCAATTTCTCAATGCCCCTCCTCATGTTTTGCAACTCTTTTTATAGGCGATGGAGTGGGCTGGAGTGGTGAAATTCGGATTTGGGAAGGCTTGCGTCGCACGCGTGTAAAAAATTCCTTTTCGCGACCCAAGTTCGGGACCTCAAAACACCATACTTTCCTTATTCAAATTTCAACAAACACCGTCCCTTAGGACTTTCTTGGGTCCTCTACATGATGAAGCGGTTCGGATCGCCATATGATCAAAGATGGTGGCCCACAACCGCTCAGAAAACCGGATTTCGAAATTTGTGCAACACTTTCGCACCCTTTTCATCACGTCGTGATCGGTGGGCCCCATGGAAGTGTTTTCTGGGAAATCCACCCCGTCCATTGGATTCAGGACGAAATTTCAGTCAAGAATAGGTAGTTTTGAACGCCCAATGATGCAGCCCAGAGAAGAGAATACAAGAAGATCAGATTTGGATGTTGCAGAGCAGCCCTTTTGTGGCCTCTATACCGCACACGTGTGTACGCATGGGTATAAAGTAGAAACATGGTTTTGAAGTGCTCGCAGCTGTCTACACGGTGGACGGTACGGATTGGACGGATGGGTCACGTGTGGGGCTCACAACCGGCCGCAAAAACGGACAGCGGTCCGTTCGCTGACGCTAGAGCGGGGACGCGGATCCTTCCGCTGCAATGGTGGTGGGGCCCACTCCTTCACGAATTTTTAAAATCCACTCCGTCCATTGATTCCATGACGAAAAACCAACCTGAAATGAGTACTTTCGGAGTAAAATATGTGTGGCCCACAAGATGATTTGGTCCGCCGTCCAGATTACGTTTAACCAGAGATCTCTGTGTTTACCCACGCATGGGTCCAAAAGGACACCTAGGTGAGGGTAAAGCCCGACCTCTGAGTACAATGAACGGTCCAGATCATCTGAATTCTCAAAGGGTGGGGCCCACAAATGCCAACCGACGGAACTGGAAACGGCAGCTGCCATTTTCGGTGAAGAAGACGCGGTCAGCGGCGCTGACCGCGTTACGGGAATCTGGTGCGGCTCGGAGCATAGTGCACAATGCACTTCGCCGCATGTGAGGCCCATCTTGTAATGTTTTCGAGAAATCCAAGCCGTCCATCCTGTTTCTCATATCATTCAAACCGTCTAGGTAAATTTTGAAGAAGGTCCAGATATCAGGTGGGCCCACAATCAACGGTTTATGGACTGATCTATCAGTTGGGGCACTTCCCTAGTGATCCGAGGGCTGAAATTTGAAATGTACGGTTAATTTATGTCCCTAATCCAATGTATAAAGTTTCGAGCCAATTGGATGGAGGGAACCATGTGATCTTTCATTCTGGACCAGTTTCGGGCCCCTTTAAATGTGAACGGCTTGATTTCCTCGGGTCCCAGGCATGTAAATGCTTCAATATTGGTCCTCTGAGGTTCATCCCGTGCTCTGGTAATTCCGGAGAGTCAAATCCATGCTTTTAACATCATTTTTCAATACACGCTCCTATTTTCATCCTGTAATAAAAACACAATTAAAATATGGCATTAAGCATTATTATGTACGTAAAATCAGGTAATAGTCAGGGTCCGATATGCAATATTTGACCCTCATCACAACCCCCAACCAGCATTTTGCTAGTCCCGAGCAAAACATGCGAAAAATAATTTTAGAAATAAAAGACAATTCCTGTAAACTCGAGTGACGGGTGAACAGATAATTGAGATGTGAAAATTCTAGGATTCATGCATGGTGAGTGGAATTTTTCTCCTAGAATGAAGTTCACTGTAAATTTCATAATCAAGTTCAAAAAATTAAGACATGAATTAGAATAATCCTAAAACATTGAGTTTCATGAGTGTATAGTGTCATCTCAGCTTTCAACCATTAAAAGATTCAATTGTCAATTTCATGATATCATTGGTAATTAACAACAGAGCTCATGTCACCCAAAACTGGAACCACACTTGCCTTACAGATTAACCTTTCATTCTACCATTTTTTTATTTTCTTTATGAATAGGAGAATCAAATCTGCACCTATAGGGAGCAAACCTATGGTGAAAACTTGTCACCTAAATCTTTTCTCATGTCAACTATAAGGAATCGAATCTTCATCTATAGGGAGCAAACCTATGATGACGATTATGTGACTTATTCTTTCAATTCTTCTTTATGGACTGATGTTAAAAATTTTGTTTTTCAGGCTGGTTCCTTTCATGCTTATTACCATGTTATCAATTAATATCGAACTGAAAACTTAATGTGTAAACGAGATCTGATATGTGAAATCATGGCTCAATCAATGTTTACAACTTCTAATCATGGATTAACCATTCAAACTTCAGTGTGAAATTTGCCGGTTAACCGAATCCAAGAGTCATAATTTCTCACATTCTCAGTATCTTGTAATTTCAAAATCACAACTATCCTTCAAAATCACTTTAAAGTCAACAGAAAGTCCGAAAAAATTTTAAAAATTTTCACAATTTTTGCTCAAGACCAAGAAAATACTGATTTAGGTAACCTAATTTCCCACCCCAACCTAAAATCTACATTGTCCTCAATGTAAAAAAATAAACATGCAATGCATATGAGACAACGAAAAGAAAAGAGGAGTGAGGAAAAGATAGTACCGGATGGAGAATCAAGAGGCGTTCTCAAGAATATCGGCGTAAAGCGAGTCGAACAAGAGAGAAATCAAGAAAATAAAATATCCTACCTATACCACTTTCGCAGTGCTCTCGATTGCATTTAGCATATGCAACAAGCCTTTAAACCCCTAGGTTACCCCTAGTGGACGAGTTGTAGTCTCGTGAGGGTTTGCGATAATGTTACCCACAAACATTGAACTAACTAACAAGGAAAAAGAAATCAAATGAAATGCTGGGTTGCCTCCCAGGAGCGCTAAGTTTAACGTCTTCAGCCAGACAAGAACGGACCATGTATTCATTAATCTTTAAGACCAGGGTCCGCCAAAGAACTTACCTCAACACGTGGTTAACCAATCCCAGACAAGTGATGCGAGTTCCCATAAACTGTGCTATCTGAAATGAGGTAATTGACACTATCATCAAACAATTTAAGGACTTCTGCTCGAACAACTTCTTCCATGTTAAGATCATGCTTCCTTTGTATTTTACGTGACATTTCCACAGTATGGTCCTTACATACAGTGGGGCACACTCCTTGTATTTCTGCTATCTTCCGTTCAATTGCTGCCTTATATGTTCGAAGAACATTAAGCAACCTGTTCTCTTTTGCCTTCTCGAGTTAGAACTGTCTTGTCGGAAGAGTCTCAGAGGGATGAAGAGGTTCCACTTTCGCTCTCCATTTTTCAGTCTCCAATATAGGAGTAGAGTTTAGCAGTGCATTGACTTCGTGGATGGGACTATCGATGTCAAAATCCATGCTCAATTGTGCTAAGCAGGTCTCAAGAGGATCTTCAAAAGATGTACGGAAGGAGTCCTGCACAAGGCTCTCGATCATGTCCACTTCAAAAATGTCGTCCAAATCCGCGGGTTGTTGTCCTGCATTAAAAACATTGAGTTTAATATTCATGTTACCAAAGGACAATTTCATAACTCCATTCCGGCAGTTTATAATAGCATTAGATGTAGCCAAAAATGGACGACCCAAGATGACTGGGATCTGACTATGAGGATTCTGAACAGGCTGAGTATCTATAACTATGAAATCCACTGGAAAATAGAATTTATCAACCTGGATTAGCACATCTTCAATAACACCCCGGGGAACCTTGACAGATCTATCAGCCAGTTGTAATGTTATTTTAGTCGGTTTCAACTCACCAAGTCCTAGCTGCTCATAAACCGTATAAGGTAACAAATTAACACTCGCCCCTAGATCAAGCAATGCTTTCCCGATCTTATGATCTCCTATGCCGCAAGAAATGGTGGGGCTCCTGGATTTCTAAATTTAGGAGGGGTGTTATGTTGAATCATGGAGCTGAGCTGCTCTGCAAGGAAGACCTTTTTATGAACATTCTGCTTACGCTTCTGAGTGCATAAATCTTTAAGAAACTTAGCGTAAGGAGGGACTTGCTTGATGGCATCAAGTAACGGAATGTTGACTTGCACTTTTTTAAACACATCCAGGATTTCATCAAAGTTATTTCTTTTCTTCATTGGTGCCAGACGTTGAGGAAATGGTGCTTTGGGCACGTAGGGTGGCACATTAGTGGTTCCTGGAGAGTCAGAGAGCTTTTGAATTTTGGATGCATTGGTGTGTCTCTCTGCTTCATCTTGATCTTCCGCTTTAGAATTTGATTCACCCCTAGGCATCTCTATTCATTATCAATCTGCTTTGCACGACCTAAGGGTAGTGATCGATTTGGCTTGCTCATGATATTGTCCTTGGTTAGAATTAGAGCCAATCTCATACTGTCCCTTTGGATTAGCCACAGGTTGACTAGGGAACTTGCCTTTCTCTCTCTCACTCAATGTGGCAGCTAGTTGACCCATTTGTACTTCCAGCTTAGCAATGGATTGCGCATTTGCATGTAAGCTTTGCTGGTTGGCTAGTAAAGTTTGTTGGGTGTCTTTTTGGAATTGGAGAGAACTCTGCATAAAAAGATGGAGTGTATCCTCAAGAGATGGTTTCCGTGATTGTGAAGGGACTTGTTGATATTGCGGAAATTGTTGGAGTTGTTGATTGCCAGCTTGAGGGTAAGGTTGCATGGGAGGATTTCCAGATGGTCCTCCTTGTTGTGGCCCTTTTGCCCAAGAAAAATTTGGATGCCTAGCCCAACCTGGGTTGTATGTGTTTGAGTAAGGATCATTCCCAAGTTTCTGAAAGGTGTTCAAAGCATGAACTTGTTCAGAGAGGAATTCTGGAAATGCTGTACCAGATGGGCAAGATTGTGTAGGATGGGTAGAACTAGAACATGTGGCACAAGCCTCGGCTTGAGTTGTTTGTGGAGGTCCATTATGTAACATCAGAGCATCAACCTTCTTTGTCAGGCCATCAATCTTGGCATGGAGATCTGGTGTGACTCCTATCTCATATATGCCACCTCTCTTTTGTGGTTGGGAACTTCTTTCACCTCTATCTGAATAGTCCCATTGCTGGGAGTTTTCACACAAGGTTTCAAAGAATTTCCATGCTTCGGTATCGCTTTTGGTCATGAAGGACCCTCCACTAGTGGCATCAACCATGCGACGATTTTGGGGTGTCAGACCGTCATAAAAGTATTGCACTTGTTGCCACTTCTCAAAACCGTGGTGTGGACATTTAAGAAGCAAGTCCTTCCATCTTTCCCAACATTCATGAAAGTGTTCTCCCTCTTTTTGTGTGAAATTAGTGATTTCTCTACGGAGAGCATTAGTTTTGTGAACAGGAAGAACTTGTTTAAGAACTTTCTAGACAATTGGTCCCATGTAGTGATAGACCCAACTTCTAGAGAATTCAACCATGCTTTCGCCTTATCCTTCAAAGAAAAGGAAAGCAGGGCGTGGCGGATCGAATCGTCTCGAGAAGTTTTGGAATTTAAAGGTGGAGCAAATGTCTAAGAATTCTTTCACATGATGATATGGGTCCTCCTTGTCCAACCCATAAAAGGAAGGCAACAACTGTATGACCCCAGTCTTGAGTTCAAAGTGTGCTGCCGTGGTGGTGGGCAACACTATGCATGAAGGTGCATTGAATTGGACAGGAGCTGAATAATCTCTAAGAGTTTTAGTTCCATTTTCTTCTGCCATTTCAACTGGGATGTCTTTCAATCTTCTATGGAATGTTCTTTCTATTTCAGGATCAAAAGGTGCTAGTTCTTTATCTAGAGATCTACGTCCTAGCATAAACTAAGTAACAACCTAAGAGAAAGAAAACTAGAACTAGAAATTATGCTAAAAAAAAAATAAGTTAAAACTATGTGAATAAGAATGGGAAGAAAGAACCAGGAAAAGGAGATGATTGATGGCGGAGAAGATTTAAGAAGCTCCCCTTCACTTAGTAGCTTCCTTCCTCAATTCCTGTAAATAAAAACAAAAACAAATCAAGTTTCCTAAAATAATGATAGAAAAATCCTAAGCAACGGTTAATTTCTAAAAAGAAAGTTTCTAAAACTAGAAAATAGAAAGTTACCAAATCCAAATTTAGAAAGTAGAAAATTCCTAAAAATTGAAAACCTAAATCTCAAAATAGAAAGTAGAGAGGACTGGAGAATTTAGAAAGATGTTACCAATTGGAGATCTATGTTAAAATCCCGCAAAAAAGAAAACAAAACAAGTTAGTTTCTAAAACAGAAAATCTAAAATCGAAATTTTCTAAAGAACAAAAAAGTCAATTTCTAAAAAGGAAGGAAATCCTAGAATTGGAAAGTTACTAAAAATAAAAAGCTAAAAATTTCTAAAACTAGAAAATAGAAAGTTACTTAAAAGAAGAATCTAAATCTAAAATTAGAAACTAAAAATTTCTAAAAAATAAAATCCTAATTCTAAAAATAGAAATTAGAAAAAGTAAGAAACTTAGAAGGGATTACCAAATTAGAAGTTTATTTCAGGACCCTACAAAACAGGAAATAGGTTAGTTCTAAAATAAAGAAAAAAAAAAATTCTAAGTTAGTAAAATCCTAAGCTATGAATTATGATAAAAGAGAATCCTAAGTTCAATTTGGGCAGAAACAGTCCCAAAGAATGCGCCAAAAACTTGTTCACTCCCCAAGTATAGGGTTGTGATGTAGTAATAACTCGGTAAGATCGAGGTCGAATCCCACGAGGACTGATCGTCACAATTCAAATCTGTGATCCTCCTTAACTAATTCAACAAATAATGGAGCAAATTACTAACACAAATTTATGAAAAATAACTATTGAGGATAGGGAAGAAAATTCAATAAGAGAAAGAGCACTAGGACTTTCGAATCCACCCCTAATTATCCTAACCCTTGTTTTGTCTGTTAATTCACTTTAATATAGATTGATCTAACTTATCTAGAAAAAGCACAATCTGTGTCCTTAATCGGGCATCAGATTGTCTAATTCCTTCAAGCAATGCCATGAATAACATATCCCATGTCCAAATCGGGCATATGGAATATGCGATTCGATAAAAGCACCCTATTTCTTCCTCTACAGGAACCTGTTCATGATCAGATACAAGCACCTAGAATAAGCATCCAGACCATATCCACCCATAGACTCTGATCAAGTTCATAGATGGAGAAGTATAAAATTTAAAGCAATCAAGCACACTAGGGAAAGAAACAAACCAATCTAATTAAAATAAAATCAACATAGAAAAAAGGGTGTTCAAATTAGGGGTTTCATCTCAGCCCTAGCTGAGAGATTAGTTACCCATAAAATCCATTAAACATATGGATAAATAAAAATTCATAAAAAAAACATCAAACCAATTTCTCTCTTTCTTATTTCTTCTCTTTCTTCTCTCCTTTGCTCTAGATCTGGAATTCTCCACTTTTTCAATTTCTGAATGCCCCTCCTCATGTTTTGCAACTCTTTTATAGCTGATGGAGTGGCTGGAGTGGTGAAATTCGGATTTGGGAAGTCATCGCACGCTGTGTGACAAAATTCCTTTTCGCAGCCCAAGTTCGGGACCTCAAAACACCATACTTTCCTCGTTCAAATTCCAACAAACACCGTCCTTAGGACTTTCTTGGGTCCTCTACATGATAGACGGTTCAGATCAGACCCATATGATCAAAGATGGTGGCCCACAACCGCCTGGAAAACCGGATTTCCAAATTTGTGCAACACTTTCGCACCCTTTCGCTGTCGTGATCGGTGGGCCCCATGGAAGTGTTTTCTGGGAAATCCACCCCGTCCATTGGATTCAGGACGAAATTTCAGTCAAGAATAGGTAGTTTTGAACGTCCAATGATGCGGCCCAGAGAAGAGAATACAAAAAGATCAGATTTGGACGTTGCAGAGCAGCCCTTTTGTGGCCTCTGTACCGCACACGTGTGTACGCATGGGTATAAAGTAGAAACATGGTTTTGAAGTGCTCGCAGCTGTCTACACGGTGGACGGTACGGATTGGACGGATGGGACACGTGTGGGGCTCACAACCGGCCGCAAAAACGGGCAGCGGTCCGTTTGCTGACGCTAGAGCGGGGACGCGGATCCTTCCGCTGCAATGGTGGTGGGGCCCACTCCTTCACGAATTTTTGAAATCCACTCCGTCCATTGATTCCATGACGAAAAACCAACCTGAAATGAGTACTTTCGGAGTAAAATATGTGTGGCCCACAAGATGATTTGGTCCGCCATCCAGATTACGTTTAACCAGAGATCTCTGTGTTTACCCACGCATGGGTCTAAAAGGACACCTAGGTGAGGGTAAAGCCCGACCTCTGAGTACAATGAACGGTCCAGATCATCTGAATTCTCAAAGGGTGGGGCCCACAAATGCCAACCGACGGAACTGGAAACGGCAGCTGCCATTTTCGGTGAAGAAGACGCGGTCAGCGGTGCTGATCGCGTTACGAGAATCTGGTGCGGCTCTGGAGCATAGTGCACAATGCACTTCGCTTCGCATGTGAGGCCTACTGTAATGTTTTCGAGAAATCCAAGCCGTCCATCCTGTTTCTCATATCATTCAAACCGTCTAGGTAAATTTTGAAGAAGGTCCAGATATCAGGTGGGCCCACAATCAACGGTTTATGGACTGATCTATCAGTTGGGGCACTTCCCTAGTGATCCGAGGGCTGAAATTTTTAAAATCCACTCCGTCCATTGATTCCATGACGAAAAACCAACCTGAAATGAGTACTTTCGGAGTAAAATATGTGTGGCCCACAAGATGATTTGGTCCGCCGTCCAGATTACGTTTAACCAGAGATCTCTGTGTTTACCCACGCATGGGTCCAAAAGGACACCTAGGTGAGGGTAAAGCCCGACCTCTGAGTACAATGAACGGTCCAGATCATCTGAATTCTCAAAGGGTGGGGCCCACAAATGCCAACCGACGGAACTGGAAACGGCAGCTGCCATTTTCGGTGAAGAAGACGCGGTCAGCGGCGCTGACCGCGTTACGAGAATCTGGTGCGGCTCTGGAGCATAGTGCACAATGCACTTCGCTTCGCATGTGAGGCCTACTGTAATGTTTTCGAGAAATCCAAGCCGTCCATCCTGTTTCTCATATCATTCAAACCGTCTAGGTAAATTTTGAAGAAGGTCCAGATATCAGGTGGGCCCACAATCAACGGTTTATGGACTGATCTATCAGTTGGGGCACTTCCCTAGTGATCCGAGGGCTGAAATTTGAAATGTACGGTTAATTTATGTCCCTAATCCAATGTATAAAGTTTCGAGCCAATTGGATGGAGGGAACCATGTGATCTTTCATTCTGGACCAGTTTCGGGCCCCTTTAAATGTGAACGGCTTGATTTCCTCGGGTCCCAGGCATGTAAATGCTTCAATATTGGTCCTCTGAGGTTCATCCCGTGCTCTGGTAATTCCGGAGAGTCAAATCCATGCTTTTAACATCATTTTTCAATACACGCTCCTATTTTCATCCTGTAATAAAAACACAATTAAAATATGGCATTAAGCATTATTATGTACGTAAAATCAGGTAATAGTCAGGGTCCGATATGCAATATTTGACCCTCATCATCGAGGCCGACTCCGATTGTCGAGGTCGATTCCGATTGTCGAGTCCGATTCAGTTTATCGAGGCCGACTCCGATTGTCGATGTCGACTCTGGTTGTCGAGGCCGATTCCGATTGTCGAGGTTGATTCCGATTGTCGAGGCCGATTTCAATTATTGAGGACAATTTCGATTGTCAAGGCTGATTATCGAGGCCAATTTCGATTGTCGAGGCTGATTGTCAAGGCCGATTTCGATTGTCGAGGCCGATTCTGATTGTCGAGGCCGATTCCAATCCTGATTATCGACACTGATTATCAAGGCCAATTCGATTGTCGAGGCCAATTCCGATTATCGAGGCCAATTCTGATTATCAAGGCCGATTCCAATTGTCGAGGCCGATTTCGATTGCCGAGACCGATTGTCGAGGTGGATTATCAGGCCGATTATCAGTACCGATTGTCGATACCGATTATGAGTATGTGACTGCATAACATCATATACATGCCCATATGCATCATCCACATGTTTATTATGAGATGTGGTTGGCCATTGCATAAGTTATTGGGCAGGTTGTTATGAGACTCTCTGATAGGCGGAGATTGTCTCACATGAGCGCACGGTATGTGTAGGATTGATGCATGACTGGATTGTATAACTCATGCATCTTGCATTGTGTGTTGTAATTACTGTATGTCCTAGTGACACCAGGGCCGTAGCCTACACATGCATATCGTGGATGGCCAGATGAGACACTGAAAATGTTTGGTTCAAGCATCTGGGTACTTTGGATATCCGTGGGTGAAAGTCTCTAAACCTCCGTGGCCATGAGATGGCCCAACGTCTAAACTGAGTGAATAAATAAGCGTCCAAGTGCAAAATACCAGTAGACCGCGTCTCTCATTATGTCATGGTCGGTTGGGAGGGGGTGTGGCCTTATCCGCCTGAGTGAGAGGGCTGTAAGCTAGGTTGAGTTTGACCAGCTCCCAAATGGGTCCGCTATCGATGAGCCGGGTAGGCATTGGTATATTACTGACAGACAGGTAGTGAAGTCTTTTCCATTCGCTGGGCTTCGCGGCTGGCCGGAGTGGTAGCCAGCTTAGAGTGTACTAGATACCAGTGATGATCCCAAAGATGTACAATATTGATATGTGGACTTATTGAGCAGTAGTTGCATACTCAACATTTTAACTATTCATTCATTCACTATCCACTCGGGCTAGTGGTGCGCAACTAATTGTTATGTGCACCTTCGCAATGGCCAGAATTTCTGGTGGGGTGCGTGACTAGCCTGAGATCTGGAGTTTACCACATTAAGTCTAACTATCCAAATTTAGGTATGGGACTAGTTTGGATAGAAGTCTTTTGTGATGGATCCCGTAGCCTGCGATACTACGTAATATCATCCCGACTTCACACTCCAGCTTGGTCATTTCATTCATACCACATATTGCATTACATCCACAATATATGGCATTTGAGTTGCTATGTTTATGCATTTATATGACCTAGATAAGGCTGATGGTATTCGTAGCTCTTCAAAATTGCATATTGTATTGCATCCTTGGTATCTGATATTTGGCTCATTATGTCTTCGCATTGTATAGTCGACCTACACTACTTTCTCAATATATGTCATTGGCTTATTATGTCTTTGCATCGCATATCCTGGATAAGGTTGATGATATTTTATGGACTTGTTAGTATTTCCACTTGCTCTGATATATTGTGTGTTTGACACTTATCTTACGCATACACTTACACCACCCTCTAAGCTTTCTATAAGCTTATGTACGATAGATGCGTGTAGGTGGTGTTAGGTCATGACGGCATTGAGCTTGGAGCGTGCAACTGACTTCTGGAGCTTCCGATATTGTTATTGTATTTCCTTTTATGCATTGTACTTAAAAGTTTTGATATTAGTGAATATGTGATGATGATGTTGCCTTTTTGACTTGGGTAAACTTGTGGTTATGCTTCTTACGAGGTAAATGTATATTAAAAAATCTTCTTCGTAGGATTCCAGGATCAGAATCTGGCGTATGGGCGCTGGAAGCCGAGAATGGGGTATTACAGATGCTGTCGGCATTGGATTCAGCAATCGGAAATTTTCTGAGCCCAGTTTCCGAGTTTGCGGTGTGACACGAGATGGCCCGTCAGGGAAGATCTCCAGGGATGTTTTCTTCCTCGACAAAGTTGGCCTGGTTATTATTAGGTAATCTGCTAGGGAAAGGCCCCAAGCTAGTTTTTGTTATGTTTTCTTTTATGAGGAATTGGCTCTGCTGCAGGGCAGTGCTCTGTTCGAGCTGTTGGTGCTCGTCTGCTTCGCGGAAGTTTTTCCTGAATGTTCCCATGTTTGGTCTGGCTGGGAGCTTCCTTGTTGGGGCTCAGCAGGATGTGCATTTCTTTCAATTATTTTATTTTATTTTTTACTTTCTGGAGTGGAGGATTGGTCGCGTGTTTACAGGTCTCTGGGCTGCTGCCCAGTCTCAGCTTATGCTGCCTGAATGGAGGCTTCGTGGGGGCTGGTCTACTCCGTTTTCCTCTGCTGTGGGTAGTTGATGCTGCTGCGGTCCTGCCTGGGTTGCTGTTTTTGTTTGTTTGCAATCTGGCTGCTGCCTACTGTTTCAGTTTTTTGGTGGAGGTGAGCAGCCTTCCGTGGTTAGGGGCGTGTTGCATGCGGTGGGCTTTTGTTTGGCTTTGCTTGGTGCGGTGTTTGGTCTCCGCGTCGTCCGGTCTTCAGTTAGTAGTTGTTCATTAGGCCAGAGAGCGTTTCGTAGCCGTTCCAGTTTCGGTTCTTTCTCACTGTAGAATCTGGTCTGTAGCTTAGCCCCTCATGGGTAGCTATGGTCCCCTGCTCTGTGTTTTTTTTTTTTTTCCTTTGATTGTTTGCCACATAGGCGATATGATAGGTGAGGCCTAAGTTTGCCCACCTGAAAGTCCAGTCTGTACATCGGTTGCCTCTTATTTCAATACATTGAAGGATCTTTAAAAAAATAAAAATAAATAAATAAATAAATACAAATAAAAATTCCCCTTCTTTACAGAATAAGTCACGCCAGGAACTACAAAAGCAAAATTATTGCCAAAAGTTAAAGACACTTCAAGGTGAGGAAAAACCATAAATTAGTTAACCCTTGAATTCTTCCTTTGGAATATACCTGGTAAACATAATAGCACAACACAGACAGAAGTAATACATACAATTAAAAAAATTAGTTACCCAGAAATTCAGTGAATCGCCTTAGCAATAAATTTAAGAGAAATGTTATGGCTACTCTTGAGAGTCCGATTTTCCACTCGTGTGTGAGATCTGAGCTGTCCAGAATGTGGGGGCCCAATCTACATGTTGTGGAATGAAAATCAGCTTGGTACAGTCATTAGGTCAGGGTTGCATGCTATCATCATAATCATCTTAGCCATTCTCCTAGATATATGGCACTGGTTTTGGAATGGTGGATTGGAGAACTTTTGCAACTGGCTGCCCACCAAGTATGCAATGAGAGAAAATTTGAAAGGTAAAAAAGGATTGAACAATGGTCCACATTCAAAATCATCCCCTCTCATGATCAGACCAGAATGATTTTGGGCATAGGATGCATGTGACCCACCTGTAATCCTCTGGTTTCACATATACAACCCCCATTTGCCTACATGAAGTACTTTCCAGAGTCCTACCTCGATAAGTAGCCACAAGGATTCCAAATCGTTAAGGGCGTAAACAGACCATCCTCTAAAAGCTGGGCTGAGCAAATTAAAATTTTGAATATTCCTAGCCTAACAAGCCAGCCCCAAACAGTTCGAAATCCAGTCCCAAACCAACTCAGGCCCACCCTGTTTACAACCCAACCAACAGGCAACTAACTTGTGTGGATAAACAAACGAAGTGATCAATAAAGCGTTAGATTGAAGCCTGAAGCAAGAAGAATGAAGAATGTATTGATCTATAAATACTGTTAATTACTTAAGAAGAAAAGGTACAAGTAAAACATACAATTCAGAAGAAAAACATCATGGCAAGTGCTGCTAAAATGGATATTGTTGCCCCTGATAATGATGCCTCTGTCAAATCTAGGATTTTTCCTGTCAATGAGAATATATATATACACAAATGAAAGATATACATACACTCAAGGTAACCACTAACCAGTGAAATACATAAAGATTACATGTCTAAGAAACTTACTTGGGGAGATTACATGTTGGCCAAGAAACCTACTCGGGGTGCATTGGAATGCACTACTGCAATGAATCACAATTATAATCTAATAAAGTTGAAATAACCAAATTGCAACTATCTTCCTAACAGTGATATCAAGAGACTAGCTTCCAGGTTGCAATTATGTCACTTTCCAGATCGACTTGAAAGGAATTTAAGGGTTACTTATCATGTATTCTAGGGAGCATAATTAGTTTTTCACCATTTCCTCTTGATTAAAAGTAGATGTTCATAATTCATTGCCCTTGTGCATCCAAACGCAGAAAAGGAAATAACTGCTTTTTCATATGAAAGAATCAAAGGTAAGAAAGAAAGCTCACCTTCTATAAGAATGACACAGAGAACTAAGAACTCCATCCTCTACTATTTTTCAAAGCAGTGAAAGAAGAATCCCCATCTTTACTTAGAAGAGCGTCACCTTCTTTTAAATTCCCATTCATTCCTTCAAAATAATAATAATAATAATAATAAAAAATAAATAAATAGAACAACAGAACAGATTTGAACAGTTAATACTGAGGAATTGCAAACACTCGTGTGGAAAGAAAATTTCCTAACCATCATAGCCAATTTCATAAGATGAACTCATGAATATGGCTTCAAACGTATTGCATCTTCCCAAGTCAAGAAATTCAACTGCAATTATCAAATAGGAAATAGTAAAACCCCAATCATTTAAATGAAGAAACTAGGAATCAAGAAAAATACCCCCAAATCAATAGAGCCCAAGATTTCTGACTCGGGAAGAGTGAAATCATCCAAAACCCAAATAGAAGGAAAAAGAAAAAAGAACTGACGATTTTCATTAACCCCGTAACTGAAATTGAACCCATAAATATTATCTGCAAAACTTAAGTGATGTGCAAGATGCGACTTCTGAATCCGAATGGCGTTTGTAAAAGAAAGACTTGAATCAGTCTTCCCTATGACTGCACAACAGTCGGGCTAGAACTTACAGAAAGAAGAAAGAAGAACAATTCCTGCTGGTTCAAGATCTTGAACCACAGTTGCCAAATCCTGCACAACAAAAGTGAGAACAGACAAATTCTTGTAAGACCCTCAGAATCAATCCAACAGAAATCTTAATTATTTCATATATGAATACAATTAATTCAATAGATTAGAAAATCTTATCTTAGTTATTGGAACAAACAACCGTCCACTGATACCTTGGAAGTCCCTGATTCATGTGAAGAAATCAGAGGCAAGCAATCCCCTATGTTATAAATATACATACAAAAACTCAATATCTGAACCATTGTCCATATGCCACCCATCAATATTGGCCAATCAGTGGATCACCTAGAGGCCAAATTGATTAATGCAATACTCGTCCCAATCCTCCAATCAAGATTCCCCCATCAAATGTGAAGGCTAACCTACCTGAACACAGTAGAAAACTTATAAATGTTCCTATGTGGAAATTGGACTGAAAATTTTGCAACGTAGAAGATACTAATAATTAGATACCTTCCACATTTCAGAAGTCCTTTCTGATCTTACTCTGCTCATTTTCAAGGAAAGTAATAACGCCGAACTTGATCATGCAAAACACAAAAGAAAAACATATGTCGAAGTGACGTATATTCAAAACATCAAAAGAAATATGGATTAACGTTGTACGTTAAAAAAAAAAAAAAATGAAAGAAAAGGACACAACTCATCTTGACGCCCTTCTCCTTCATTTACCCGGGCTTGGGACTGACAATGCAAGAAGTTGCATTAGCGGAGTTAAAAAAGGGCTTAAGTTCCATTTGGTTTGAGAAAAAAATATATTCATAAAAATTGATGCGATGACCAAATGGAGCCTAAGACTTATAACACTATAAATATGAAGCAAGAGAGGAAAATTTACTAAAAGGTATGATAAGAACTCTTACACTACAAATATGATGACCAAGTGACCACATGTAAAAAGGAAAGAAACATAATGATTTTACAAAGTGTGTTGGTACCAATAGGATGGAGAACATATATAAATATTCACCAATCGCATTCCATTCCAGCTCCAGATGGAATACTGAATATGCACAGAAATCATCTAAGCAAAAGCCAAGATCATCCACAAATGAAGGTTAGCAAGATATTGAAAATTAAATTAGAGAATGATTGAAGGATCAGAGCAAAACCAATCTAATGAAAGATATGATATGACATTCAACCAAAAAAATAAAGCGCTAGCTAGAAGTGAAACTTAATCTAAGGTTAGCCAAATAAATCTACCAACTGCCAAAACCAATCTTTTTTGTTTTCAGAAATAACAAAAAAGAAAAGAGAGAGAGAGAGAGAGAGAGAGAGAGAGAGAGAGAGAGAGAGAGAGAGAGAGAGAGATCCCTCCATTTAGCTCAATCCATCTTTGCCACAACCTACAAAAAAAGAAAAAAAAAAGTTAACATTTACAATCTTATATAAGAAGTTCTATTGTATATGCGAATACTAAATAAATAAATCTTACCAAACATAAACTAGCGGACAACAAATACTCATTCCAATTGCATCCCCAATTATTTTGTATCGTCCATGGGTTCTCATCAAATGCTCTCGATGTACAATTGCCACCTAAACAAATATTTACCAATAATCATATCCAAGTTGGAACCCCTTATTTTTGTGAGCAGATCATTACTCAAGACAATTCCTTTAGCAATAGTAACCTCAGGTTTCATGATACTAGTGTTTCGATAAGAAATGAATGTATTTGATTTGGGGATTATCTTATTCAATAATAACAAAGAAAAGATAGAGAGAAGAATCATCACAATATATTTTATAGATTCTGAGTACAATTACATCCTCGTTTATCCCTTGATTCCAAGATAAAGTACATAATACAAAAATATAGAAACTGAATAGATTTGATTTATCAATTCCAGCAGCATTCTGACTTGTGATATGCTTATCTTAATGAGAGAAGAGTTGTGCGGATCTAAACATTCTTGACATCCTCATCTTCCTTTTATGTTTGTCTAAGTAACACCCTTTTAAAGAGATGCGTAAATTCCTAGAATGTCTATAACAATTTCAATAGAATAACTATCCGAAGGTCATTCCCGTGCAACTCATAATATAGTTGTGTGGGCCAATGAGTTGTGTGGACCCGCACAACTAATACGTGTTGCGCGGTACATCTTTTTTACTTCATCTCTTCATTGTTGAGTGTTAAATATTGCATATTTTCTCCTATTTATATCTTGGTTTTATGAACATGATATTGCTTAATGTTATATTTTATATATGTTTGTGTTGCAAGGTGAAGCTGAGAGCTTGGATTGAAAAGAATGTTAAAAGCATGGATTTAATGCTCAGGAATTACCAAGCAAAAGATTGGATCTTAGAATACCAAGAATGAAGAATTCACATGCCAACAATCCAAGAAACCAAGTGAGGAAGGAAGAGAATCAAAGACTTGAAGTGTAGAAAAGGAATCCTAAAAATTCGCGTGCTTCGACCAGCTTTGGCTCTGCTTCGACCATCCCTGGCTTCAACCAGCCCTGTCTCTGCTTCGACCATCCCTGGCTCTGGCTCGACTAGTCGAAGAAACTTTAACTCGAACTCCAATAACATTATCTTTTAAATTTGCTTGATCCTCGACCAGTCGAAGACTTCCCTTGACTAGTCAAAGGTGACGCTCGACCAGTCGAGGTGTCTCTTGACTAGCGACGGTTACACAAATTTTGCATGGACTGCAAAAATTTGAGGCAGTTTCTGAACTTTTCCAATTCGGTGCGAAAGTTGGAGTTCTTCAACTATAAATAGGAGTTCCTACGATGTTCCTATGCATCTTGTAGGGTTTGAGGAGTGGACCAAAAGGGTGGAGCTGCCATTTAAGAGTTTTCTTCTTCTTCCTTAGTTGACTTTTTTGCTTTTCTTAAGAGATTTTAGTTCAATCATGTCTATCATTGGCTAAACTTCTTAGTTAGGGCTAAGAGGTGAAGCTTGTGGTGTAATTGGGATGTTTATATTTCTTTGATTCATGTTTTAATGTTGAACTTCATTGATTTCTAGTTGATTTTAAGGAATACTTTCAATTTTCAATGGTTTGTTGTGACTCAAATTACAGTAGATTTGTGATAGCTTTCAATATCTTCTTTTCTTATTTGAGATTATGGGATTGGTAAATCTTGTTGTTTGCCATCGTCACTTGGGCATGATTTGGTGATGAAATCCCTTTCGAATCTTCACAAACTTCTTTTATTGATCTTAGATCAATGAGAAGTTCAGAGATTTGATCATCTCTCTTTCCACTTGGATAAGATAAGAATCTGATTCTAATTGGATCTCTTGAATCAAGTAAGGTAGCTTCCCAAGAGCTACAAGTGGATCCTTGACACCTTAGTTTTCATCTTTAAATTTACAAGTTTTAATTACAAATTCACAATTACTTTTAAAAATAATTTTAGATTTAGTTTTAGATCTTCTTCTAGTTCTACTTCTAGTTACTTTTAGAATACGCACAAGTTTAGTCCCCGTGGATTCGACCTCAGTCTCATCGAGATTATTACTACATTGCAACACTACACTTGGGTTTGTGAACATTCATCTCTTCTCCCAATACCAGTCAGAGGTATCAGGGTGTTTCTTCTCTAGAAATTCTAATATTATGTATGTCAAATGAAGGGGTGAATGGGTATTTATAGGCCTCCACATGTGTAAGTGCTTAAATCTTGTGCCATGGGACCCACTTCACAATATTCTTGCTGCACGGCGCGCAACTCACATGTCTTTCAAACATAAGTTGTAGACCCGCGCAACTGACATGAGTTGCGCGGTCCTCCGCAACTCAACTATCTGCGCAACCCTTGTTTTCTACTCCTCTTGGCTTCTTTCTCCTCATTTTCTTTCATTCTTCTTTCTTCTATTCTTCTTTTCCTTTTTATCATTTGTTCTAAATTTTATGCTCCAACAGATGCCCCCTTGATCCTATGTTTGTCTGAAATTAGAGGATCAAATCTTCTTCTTTAGGGTCGAGTTACGCGGACCCGTGCAACTCTAATCAGGTCCCGATTATCTATAAATACGAGGACTTAGAAAATTTCCTCAATTTCCATCTCTTCTTCTAAACCTCTTGTGCGCAAGTTCTCTAATCCTCACAACTCAACTATCCACGCAAGTACCCTACATGTACAATTGTTGTTGCCCGCACAGCTTAACTCTCCCGCACAAGTACCCTGCCTACGCAATTCATCTATCCACGCAACTCGTAACACTTGGTGAAATTTTCTTCAAGTTTTGGAACTTTGTTGGATTTCTTCAAATGCCATAATGGCTGGAACAAAAAGAACTTATCGCTGAACTTCTGACCACTTCAACCCCTTCTCAAGTTCGTGAATCCTCTCCTTCTCCTCCTGTCCAAGAAGACTGCTCGAAAAAGAGAATAAGGATAACCAAGAAATGTCTGGCTTACATTAAGGAGCCAGTTCCTTCCACTTTTGACTTTTCAGACTGGATCAGTGCTTTATCTTCTCCGATATGTAAGGCTATTATAACTGGTGACATACAGAGACCTCCGAAGCAAGGTCGAGAAATTTATTCGGAAACATGGTTGAACTTGACAGCCAATCTTCATACTGATCACATACGCCCACCTCCCAGAGAAGATACACCACCTCCGTCTTTTTCCAAGAAGAAGCGCACTAAGTCTAAGAATCAGGAACTTCAGAAAAAGATCAAAGAGCAAAAAAAAGAACAAACTCTAGAATTCTTGGGATGGCGTGAAGGTCCAGGAGTGCATTATCAAGTTCAACAACCCATTCAGAGATGAATTGATAATCATTTTGCTGAACGTATGTCGCCATCTATCTCTCCTTCAAAGTGAGTCCACTGACAAAATAACTAAAAATAAGTTGATATATACACCTAATTGGTCAGTGAGAGAGCCACAAATCTTGGAAGGTATCCTGACAGAGAGAGGATCAAGACAATAGATTGACGATACCTATCCTATGCGGTTCGTCATTTCGTGCTATGATCCTCATGCATTGTATCCCACACGCTTCTACGAGACAGTACAAGAATGTTTCTGGGATAAAAGTTCTTTGTGGGGAAATGAGGAATTCCGCACTTACAACTTCTTATCTTTGCACAATTATTATACTGATTGGGCGAAGGCAATTTTGAGCAAGCATTCTGCCATAATAATAGAGATCGGTCTCTATGGGGCCATAGAAGTCACTTCCGAACATTTTTGCAAAGATCTGATGATCTTTAATGGTTTCCTCAGCTACTGGTGCCCAACCACTAATTCTTTCCACCTACTGCTAGGTGAAGTCAACATTACTCTTTGGGATTTGTACATAATTGCAGGACTTCCAATAACCAGCCATTTTTACGATGAATATATCCCAACCAATGCAGAATTCTCACACCTCTCACCCCCTTAAAGCAAGCATTGGTGTCAAATACTTCAGTTGAATTATTCAGAGAGATGTCTAAATTTCCTGACATTCGGAAGATCCCTCATCTTCATTGGCTCACTCATTTTTCCAGAGGATTGCGGTATAATATTCAACTTATCCCGCATCATTATACATAAATTTCACCATTACTTTACTCATTCTTATTTTGTTGCAGCTTCAAAAATAGACAATCCAATGATATGGAGAACATATGCCAGAGGATAAGTGGTTCCCCAAAATACAGTTCCAAAGGTGAACTTACAACCTTTCTCGCATATTGGCTTAGCATCATGGTGCTTCCCAGGTCAAAGTGGGTTGATGCCATTAGACTGACCATATTTGCTGTTGCAGGAGGATTGGTAGAAGGACAGAAGTATTCTCTGGCATCCCCCATTCTTTATTCACGGTATAGGGCTTTCAGCGGCATGGCGAATCACTGCAAAAGTCCATCAGTTGAGGCTGGTTCCACTTATACTTCATGGCACTACTTCTTAGGATAGCTTGACGTATATTTTCCTGGGACATACGACGATATGGAGAAAGCTTGCATCAGTACTACTCATCTTCCCTTATGGCATTATCAGAAGTGATCAATGACCAAGAAAACATATGAATGGGTAGTTGATAAGATTGAATCAACGAGTGTTATTGATTTCTATCAATTCTCTTTTCTGATGTATGCCGATGATCATGAAGCAGTGGATAATGATTCCCTTCCTCTGAATGAACAAGCCTTATTTATTTCAATTAGATCTAGCAGTCTTCCGTTGAGAAAAGGTTACAAATTCTGGAGAGAAATGTGTTACCCAAGCAGATTCACCCATCAATTTGGTTACGACCAAACATTGACTGAACATTCTGTAGTGGTGACTCGCATCATGAGATGTTATGGTGTGGGTCCCTATAACCGGGCATTGGTCTGGAAGCAACTACTTGCCGCGCACATCAATTCTAAATTCATCATTCTTGGCTTTGGGTTGTCTGTTCGGACTTCGTATCCTTAGATAAGGTGGTGGGCACACCAATATGTTCTAGTTCGTCACTGTATGGCAGTAGATTCTCTAGTATGGGTACCTCCACCTAGGTTAAGGAAATGATACCTTGTGCAAGGAGTAGGGCACACTGTTGAGCAAGATCATGCTCCTGCCCCTGGTCAAGTTTGTGTGAAGATCACCTTAGAAGAGACAATTCACCAGATTAAACCGGTGAACACTCTTGAAGGCTGGATAGCCCACGGATTTCCCCCAGACCATCTAAGAGATCGAAAGAGGCAGACTAGCCAAGCGGATGTTGCTGATGCTACAGAGACTTCTCCAACTCCTACTTTTACTATCCCTTCTCCTACATCAAAGGCTGCAGAGCACACTGAGCCTTAGGAAGCATCCCCAGTTATTCCTCCTCAATCACCATCCATTCGCAGAGATTTATCTTCTCCCGTAACACAATCTTAGACTCGGGCCAGATCCTCTGCTTCTCCTGTAACACGGTCTCAGAATCAGGCTAAATCCTCTGCTTCTCCCGTAACACGATCTCAGACTCGGGCCAGATCCTCTGCTTCTCCCTTTAATGTTACTATAGAAGAGTTTATTCCTGCTGACGAAGTTAGATTGTTGAAGAAGGGGAAGAGAGTAGTTGTTGAAGAATCAGATTTAAAGTCATCATCATCAGAAGGTGAAGATGGGGAATCCTCTTCTGGTAGTAGTTCTTGTACTGAGAATGATTCACCTTCAGGCGATTCAAAAGAGGAAGGAGGCTGGATATAGGTGAGGAAGAAGAAGGAGAAATTGATATTGGTGAAGAGGATCATGTTGCTGTAACTATCGTGGTGGATGAAGAAACACCATAGGATACTGTTGTCCCTCAGACAATGGCTACAGAAGCCTATGAAGAAGAAGAGCCTCTAGACTGTAACGACTCAGAAATTTCCGTACAAAGACCCGAGTATCACCTTGACCAGAAATCACTTAGGATTAAATCCTTTAGAAATTTGACAAAGTTAACTAAGTGATAAACTAGTGTAGCCATGAAATCCGTTTGAATCACTTTAAATACGATCTACAAGACCCAAAACTTGTAAAATCATTGACACTAGGCTACCCTAAAATCTAGGATCAAACTCATTACCCGACTACTCTCGGGAACGCATTGAAACTCCGTATCAGGTCTAGACTGCACATCGGGAGTCCGAATAATACGAGGTTAAGGACTTAGGACCGCCTCGCTGGGCTTGACAACCATCTCGAAAATTAAATCCAACCAGTGTCCCATGGTTGTTCGCTTGAGTCCGGAGCCAGAGTGTGAAAACACTTGTTTTCTTTATAAAATAAATATCTCAAATAGTAATTTAAGACTTGTTACTTGCGGACATTTTGTAAGCAACCAGACCGTTAGAATCTGACCCAAATACACTCTCGGATCAGGAAAAATTTCATAAACATATCCATGTACTTGGAATTTTAGATCGAGATCCGCTGACCATTGAACTGAAACTGGTTCGCCACGCGTGATCTAGGAATTTGACTGAAACAAAAACTTAACTCCACCTAGATCCAAAGTCTATGACCTTAAGTTTGACGTTTGGCTCAAGGGGGGCAGCCAGAAGTCCTCCGTTGAGCTGAAACTAGCTCGCTTTGGTTATAACCTAAGTATACCTTGGTCATAAGTCTATTTTATAGTGTTTTTGGGCTATATAAGGACCTTAGAACCCTCTCTCTCACAGCCATACGAATTTGAGAGAAACCCTAGAGAAAGAAGAGAGAAAAGAGAGAGAGTGTGAGAGAAGTGGGAAAAACTCCCTGCTACTATTTCCTGCCGCAACCCAAGCTCCACCACTCCATTCTTGTCGCTTTTCCGGTGATACCGACTTCGTTTCTGGGTAAGAAACTCTAACCCTAATATGTTTTTGAGTTGTAATGGTTGTAGGTTATGAAATAGCTAACCTATTTCATTCTATAGGTTACTAAACTGCCAAATACGAAAGCTTAGCAAACCTATTGTATTCGTTACGATTATACGGTAAAAGGTGAGGAGTTTAGGTGTATAGGTTATAGTTTTCAACGCTTTCAATGTCAGATAATGATAGATTCATGATCTGCATGCAATTGCACATGTACAAAGTGTTGTCTGTTTTCTGTTTCGATTAAAGACGTAGAATATGGAATTCTATATATTCTAGGTATTTGCAGAAAGTACCGTATACGTATAAATTTTAAAAATATATTTACCATGATTATTTGTTGTATGAATATATTACATGTGGATAACATACTTGTTTGGCGAAAGGGCTTGCCCTAATACATGTTTTGCTAATATACACTATATATGTTGAAATTGTGTATTCTAGAAAGTACCGTATACGTATAAATTTTAGAAATATGTTTGCCATGATTATTTGTTATATGAATATATTATATATGTGTAATATACTTGCTTAGTGAAAGGACTCGCCCTAATACATGTTTTGCTAACATACACAATGTATGTTGAAATAGTGTATTCTAAGTGTTTGTGAAAATACTTATGAGAGTAAGTGTTTGGATGATAGTGCCTTAGGTAAGTGTTGAGAGGGGATTCTCAACTACCTTAGAGACGTGTATGATTTCCTCCATGTGGTTGTTTAACTTAACCGCTTACTTATGAAATATGTGTTTGTATTTCTTGTTTACATGATGCTTTATAACATGCTTTATAACATGCTTATAGACATGCTTTATGACATGCTTGTTAACTTGCTTGAATTACTTTGTTTATTATGCTTTACTCTACATGTTCTAAATAAAGATTGATTGAGTTTGGGACTATGTTTATAGTCCAGACAATCGGTACCAAACTTGAGATTGTGGTTGAGATCCATTTCGCCACGTAGGATATTTTTTACGAACCCGAGTCGTACTTCAGTTGGTGACAGTGATTAGGCCACGCGAAGTGCTTATGCACTTCATGTCGTTCAGTTGATTGTGCTCTCGAGCTAGTCAGACTCATCAAGTAACCCGATATGTCTAATGTATGTTTACCATGTTTGGTCGCTACTGCTTGAACCTAGGGTACCAAACTTACCAGTGAAATCCCGTTAACCATGGTACCTCGATCTGCTAAGACTCATGAGCCAGGCATGGTGGTATGAGACACCATGTTCGAGCTGTCAGCTTACGCTGGGGCCACGTGCCTCCCCATAGTGACCAGTGAGCAACCAAACTCGTGAGCCGATTATGGTGGTATGGGATACTATATTCACACTGTCGGCCTACATTGATAAAGTGATGGGGGAGTGGTATAACCTTTGTGCGTAACAGCCCTGGCAGCCCTTTGTAGTGAGCTCGAGAATACTCTGAATTTGCCTTGAGGCGACGAGTTTTGCCGCAGTGTATGGAGTACAAGCTAGGCCTGTATCAGCTTAGTGATGAACCGTTAAAAAGGTGAAGGGGGAGTGATGTAACCATTATGCGTAACAGCCCTGTAAGCCTTTGCAGCGACCTAGAAATACACTATCATATGAGATTAACTAGGACTGACGACCCTAAAATGGATCATGTTTGGGAATGATATAAGGGAGGTACCTTAGTTTCCCAATCCTGTTGTTTGAAATGGACTAATAACAACTCGGTAAGCATGCTCATCATGTATTGCGTGTGCCTGGAAGATGTGGAGCACTGAGGAATGCAAGCATGCCACGAACGTAAGATGGTGTTGCACGAGGGAGTTTGTGGTGAGGGCATACATCATGACTGCATTCATACTTGCATTAATAAGAGTAGTTAGGAATGTTTGATTGTACTGCTTTATCATTACTACTTGACTGAGTCGATAACATGTTAACCTATGCTTTATTGTTCCACTGAGTTAGCTATTCACTCCCACGTTACGGGACGGTGTTGTATATACCAACCAGACTCTGTCTTAGGTACAGATGAGATGATGACTTAGGAGGTTGAGTCGGACTACGACGAGGATCAGGACGAGTTCTCATTTATGCAGTATTCTGATGGCTTCGACTAGACTGTCAGGATCGACGAGACTTACAGGGATTACTCCTTAGTTGTATTTTTGACATTTTGTTCATAAAACAGATATATGTATATGGTGACTCAGATAGGTTCATACTTTGGAGAATGAAATGATTTTGTATCTTTTACATACATATATATACAGTTTCAGTCTTCCGCTTGCCTTTATACAATTGATCTGTAGTATGAATTACTGTTTTGGTATAATCTCACTCATGTTTATTGCTCTAACATAGACAACATTTAATCATCATTATCTATGTTGCATAAGTGATGCGTTGGAACTCGGGAGTTGAGTTTATGCTCGACCCCCGATTTTTAGGGCGTTACAAGTTGGTATCAGAGCATGATTTTGATTAAACCGGACCTGAGTTATGTTTCCACGACGTACGCTAACGCTTTGACTTAGGAGGGTGTGAGAAAAATATAGAAACAGTCCTAAGTTTCCCCGATTTTTCCATTTGACGAAGTTCATCGAAAACGAGCATTTTGATCGAGTTCGTACTCGATCCTGATCGCACGAGTCAATCTCAAATCACTTCTAGACCATCTATTGACGTGTTTAGATCACAATACACCTCATCCCAGCAGTCAAAGATCTGTAAATGTAAGTATGTGTCTGAAAGTGCTCGAAACTACCCGAAATTAAGCGAATCGGGGTCGGGGGCCTACCCACATTAATGTAGGAGTACCCAGGGTGGGACCCAGCGTTTTTTGGGGCCTACGGGGCAGGAGGGTCTCGCCCATGGGGCGAGCCCTCGAGATCTGGACTGTTGGTAGGCGAGGCCCTCGCCTGGTCAGCGAGGCCTCCCCGGATTTTGGGCTGGGCCGGCCCCACGGCTTCGGCCGATCCACTTTGGGGGTATAATGACCCCCCTGATACAGCTCCCGTCCATTTTTCATACCCCAAACCCTTACCTCCTTCACAAACCTCCCCTCTAAGCTCTCTTTTCCTCCTGTTCTTGCTATTTTCTCTTCAAAATTGTGGCTCCAATCGTCCCATTTTTCATTTTCGGTCATCACCCACTCCCTTCCATCATTCACAGCCCTTCCTACCTCCCTACTCTCTCCATTTTCTCTCATTTGGACTCCTACACGCCCCATTTGAAGCTCTAAAACGTGTAAGCTCCCTAAGCCATCCTACCTCTCTATTTTCTTTC
Source organism: Magnolia changhungtana (assembly GCA_030180095.1). Classification (NCBI taxonomy): domain Eukaryota; kingdom Viridiplantae; phylum Streptophyta; class Magnoliopsida; order Magnoliales; family Magnoliaceae; genus Magnolia; species Magnolia changhungtana. The sequence continues at coordinate 133,641 of JASAUF010000049.1, read as the reverse complement.
TCCATTCACTGTCCTTTGGGCCTTTACAATACCCGTTGAGCCTCCTATCTGTGGAGAACTCACATTTTCAGCCCCTTCTCTCTTTTTCCTTCATTTTCCATGGCCCTTTTTGAAGTCATTATGGCCATTTTCTCCATATCCTCTATCTTTTCTCTCATGACAAAGAGAAAGAGCGCCGCTGATGAGGTTAGGCCTAGTCACCCTACACGTTCAAGGTGGCCGAGGGGCACCGCTGCTAGCTCAAGCATTGCCCGGGAATTTCGAACGAAGCGGGATCTTGATCCCTGGATCTCTGCTGAATGAGATCAGTTGACGGCACTACCTCATGGAGTTTATGAGGACCGCAGGGTTCTCTTTGAAGCCCAGGTGGATGGACGACTCTTCGGTGAATACTACTTGTTCGATCAAGTGGAGGTGGCCCACTGGGGTCCGCTATTTGAGGCCAGAGGTCACGTCAATCTTGGTACTGTCCGAGACTTCTACACCAACATTCGTGAGCCTACACTGGAACCTTTGCAGTTCTGGCTCTTAGTTGGGGTGGATCTATTTGCCACTGTTGATGTGAGAGTGATTGCGCGGCTTATGAATATGTCCCTTGATGACGTATATGCTAGTGAACATAATCTAGGGACTGCTCGTGAAAGGGATTGTCGCACACGTTACCTTTGTAGTAGCCGACTGATTGAGTGGTAGCCGAACAAAAGCCTGTTAGCGTCCCACATATCAGACGACTTTCGCCTACTACATCACATCTTCACATACAACCTCTACCCCAGACACAGTAATGACAGCGAGTGCACGCGACTTATGGTAGACTTTCTGTACTAAGTGGGGCAGAGGGCGAACTTGTGTGTGCCTACATTCGTGTTGCGACAGATTGTGAGTACTGCACACTCCACCAGGAGCTCTAATTCGCTTTCCTTCGGCAGACTCGTATGCAGGATTGCAGGGGAGTTTGGCTACAGCCTGGGGGTGGAAAGGCTAGCACCGATCCATCAAATCGACGAGAGTACTCTCCATCAGATAGAACTTGGGGCATGACAGCAACGGGCCCAACATGAGGAGAGTGAGGATGAATTTGTGAGCGAAGAAGAAGAGAGTGAAGAAGGGAGTGACGATGAAATAGAAGAAGAAGAAGAGGAACCTGAGGCCCAGGATATAGAGGAGAGTTCACCTCCTACGGCTCAAGAGCAGGGCACCGATCGGGCTACCATAGATGCGCATTTATCCCGTCTCGAGGAGGGCCAAGCCGCCCTGTAACAGGAAGTCGGGCAGGTCCAAACCAAGCTCAGCAAGGTGTCTCGCACCTTGAAGGCCATCATGTGTTGTCTACAGGACAAGAATGCCCCTCCTCTATTGTCTGACTCGGATGCCTAACCATCCTTACTGCTGTTTTGTAGTTGTTTTGGTTTCCTCTGTAGTAGGTTTATGTTTCATGTTGATGATGTAGTAGTTAGTAGTATGTTTTAAGTGTTTGATGTTGTGGATGTAATTGGCTCACATGTAATTTCTGTCATGATTCATGTAACTCTGTATTCCATGTATTATGACAATTTTGGGTAAATGAAAAGCATGCAGCCTCTTTTGCTATGAGATGTGTGGAATGCTTAAGTGATTACGTATTGTGTTACCCTGCCTTGTCTTATAAGCGATGTACCCTATGTTGTATAGGGCATGCTATGGAGATCTACGAGGAGCACGGTACCCCTTTTGCTCACTGACTCGATGGACCAGACTCTTTCCCGTAGGGGTGGTCCTATGGGCCCGGGTTCTGGCTCTGATCAGCCTTCTGCTGGTCTTAATGGTGGTTTGTCACCTTATACACCCCCGGTTCGTGACCAGAACCGGGCATCCTCTTCTATGCCGTATGATCCGTAGGCTGCTCCATCTACTGATAGGTTTGAGCAGTTGATGTTGATGATGCAGTAGCAGCAGCAGCAGCAGCACCAGTAACTTATGGCCACTATTGTTGAGGCCTTGTCTCAGGGTGGGAGTACGACTCTACCTCCGATATCTACACGCCCTACTGAGACTTCCGAGCCACCTGCTCAGTTTGGGGATGTGCCTCTGGCCACACCTGATGCGTACGTTACAGGAGATGTGGGTACTCACGGTTTACTCGAGCGATTTCAGCGCTTGAGGCCTCTGACTTTTACGGGTTCTCACAGACCGGAGGAGGCTGAGTACTGGTTGGACCGGGTCTCGAAGATACTGAAGATGCTGCATTATTCTGAGGCTGAACAGGTTGAGTTAGAAGCCTTCATGTTCAAGAAAGAGGCTAGCTTATGGTGGGATAGTATACTACGGACAGTCGCAGTGGGTTACGTGCGGACCTGGGCGGCGTTTGAGTTCCGCTTCCATGAGAAATATTACCCTCAGGCCTACAGACACGAGAGGGAGAATGAGTTTCTGCGCCTCAGGCAGGGAGGCATGACAGTCATGGAGTACGAGCATCGCTTCACCGAGTTAGGCCGCTTTGTCCCGACTATACTCTCTGATGAGCTGATGCAGATTCGACGCTTCACTGAGGGATTGCGACCTGACATCTGGTCGAAGATGTGCTACGTCCGCATACCATCTTATGCGAAGTTGATTCATATATCCATCCAGGTAGAGTAGGATGTGGACCGCTTGACACGCTCCCGTGGTGCTATGGTTACGAGACCACAACCAGAGGTTCAGGGCAGGCCTTTCCTAGGCAAGAGGCCTCGTGTTGATTCGCCTCCCAGGATCGCAGTGCCAGTGGTTTCGATGAGGCGCCCTATTGTGACCTGTACGTACTATGGGAAATAGGGTCATCTTGTTGGGAGTTATTTTGCACAGATGAGGGATAGCGGGTTCTCTCCGCCACAGATGATTGGTTGTTCTCGCCCATAGGCTATATCGACTCCACTACTTCGGATGGTGCCTGCGCTCCGTCTTTCAGACCGCCTGCACCTCATTTCCGGCAGCCTCAACGGCCCATGGTACCTCAGCCTAACCGATCACAGCAGGCTCGTGTTCATGCGCTTACCGCAGAGGAGCCAGATACTGCACCTTCAGTACCTATGGCCTTCGAGGTCACTGCACACGTCCAAGGTACTCCCATCTTCTTATTGGTGGACACTGGGTCCACTACCTCTATGGTTTCATGTGCAGCAGTCAGGCGACTGAGTTTAGTTATTGCTCCTACGAGAGGAGTGAGGGTTATCACTTCTACTGGGACTTCGTCTGAAGTTACTCGTATGTGTGAGGGTTGCCCGATAGACTTGGGTGGCAGAGTGATACTAGTTGACCTGATCGTCGTTCCCCTATTCCATTACGACATTATCTTCGGTATGGATTGACTCACTGAGATACGAGTCGAGATCGACTGCGAGACTAGGGTGGTGACTGCCTATGGACTTGATGGCACAGCCTTTACTTTTCCTTTCAGGTCAGTCACGCTACTCAGTGCGATGTTACGCTTCTTCGTTAGAGGCTACTAATGTTTCGATGCTTGAGGATACGCCTGTAGTTTAGGCTTTTGCGGACATTTTTGCACCGATTCCTGGGTTGCCACCTTGGCGCGAGATCGACTTTACCATAGATCTTACGCCTGGTGCGACACCCATCTCTTTACCGACGTATCGCATGCCTCCGTGTGAGATGGAGAAACTGCGGAAACAGATTGATGGGCTGGTTTTGAAAGGCTTTATGCGACCTAGTGTGTCTCCATGGGGAGCACCTGTGCTGTTTGTGAAGGAGAAAGATGGCTCACTACGGTTGTGTATTGATTACCGTAAGTTGAACCAGGTCACCATGAAGAACAAGTATCCTTTGTCCAGGATAGATGATCTGTTTGATCAGTTGAAGGGGGCGAAGTATTTCTCGAAGATTGACTTACAGTCAGGGTACCACTAGTTGTGCGTCAGAGATGAAGACGTGCAGAGGACAGCTTTCAGGACCTACTTTGGGCATCACGAGTTCTTGGTGATGTCGTTCGGTCTTACGAACGCACTAGCCATGTTCATGAACTTGATGAACAGGGTATTTCGGTCATACTTATACCGATTCGTTATTGTATTCATTGATGACATCCTGATATATTCCACGAGTCGGGCAGAGCATGAGGTGCACCTGAGAGCGGTGTTGGATGCTTTGAGGAAGAACCAGTTGTTTGTGCAGTATAAGAAGTGTGACTTCTGGTAGGAGGAAGTCAAGTTCCTGGGACATGTGGTGTCCAAGGATGGGATAGCTGTAGACCTTGCTAAGGTAGTCGCGGTTCAAGATTAGAAGCAGCCTGGCTTGGTTACCGAGGTGAGGAGTTTTCTTAGCCTGGCAGGGTATTATCGTCGCTTCATTCGGGACTTCTCGAAGATTGCCAGGCTGTTGTCATAGTTGACATGTAAGGATTTAAAGTTTGCCTGGAATGAGAAGGAAGAAGCAGCTTTTCAGGAGCTGAAGGATAGGCTGACGTCCGCCCCTGTGCCAGTATTGCCAGAGCAAGGGGTGAAGTATATGATATACACTGACGCGTCTCTCGTTGGTTTGGGTTGTGTCCTTATGCAGAAGGACGGGGTGATTACGTATGACTCGAGACAATTAAGGAAGCACGAGGAGAATTACCCTACACACGACCTTGAGCTAGCAGCTGTCGTCTTTGCATTGAAGCTCTGGAGACATTACTTCTACAGAGAGGAGTTCGAGCTTTTCTGCGACCACAAGAGCCTTAAGTATATATTCACGCAGTGAGACTTGAATATGAGGTAACATAGATGGATGAAAACCTTGAAGGACTTCAAGTTTGAGGTCTCCTACCGTCCTGGCAAGGCCAACCTTGTGGCGGATGCGTTGAGCCGCAAGAAGGCTATTGCATTTGTGGCTCCGCTGATGATAACTGTGTGGGATATGCTAGAGTTCGTGTGGGACTTCGAGCAGAAACTCACTGTGGAGGAGTCATTTGTGTGTGTCACGCACGTTCGTGTGCGGCCGCTTATTGATGATAGGATCATCGGGGCTCAGAAGGGCGATTAGCGGTTGTTTGAGCTTCGAGAGCAAGCTAGCGATGCCGAGGACTCCGAGTGGAGAGTTGGCATAGATGGGGGTCTACGATACCGTGGCCGTTTATGTGTTCTTGATATTCCTGACTTGTGATAGGAGCTCCTCGAGACTGCCCACAAATTGAAGCTTGCGATGCACCCTGGTAGCATGAAGATGTACCAGGACATGAGACGGTCTTATTGGTGGGACGACATGAAGACCCACATAGCAGAGTATGTTTCTCGTTGTCTGACGTGCCAGCAGGTCAAGGCAGAACATCGCCGACCTCCTGGACTGCTTCAGCCCATGCCCATAGCTGAATGGAAGTGGGACTTCATTTCCATGGATTTTATATCAGGGCTGCCAAAGACGAGGAAGGGACACGATTCCATCTAGGTGATTGTGGACCGATTGACCAAATCAGCTCATTTCCTCCCCATCAGAGTCACAAACTTTGTAGACGAGCTGGCTAGGCTGTACATTAGAGAGATTATGCATATGCATGGAGTTCCCTTAGAGATCGTGTCGGACAGAGACGCGCGGTTCATGTCTATCTTCTAGACTCGTATCCAGGAAGTGATGGGTGTGAAATTGATGTTCAGTACTGCGTTTCACCCTCAGACCGACGGGCAGACAGAGCGGGTGAACCAGATTTTAGAGGATATGTTGCAGGCCTGTGTCTTGGACTTCAAGGACAGTTGGGATGACTGTCTTCCTTATGTAGAGTTGCGTACAACAACAGCTTCCAGGCGAGTATTGGCATGGTTCCATATGAGGCCTTGTATGGTCGTCCTTGCAGAGCGCCACATTGCTAGGCTGAGGTTAGCGAGCACAGTTTGATTAGGCCGGAGTTGGTACAGGCGACCTCGGAGAAGATCGACATTATCAGGCGTCGACTTCTTACAGCGCAGAGCAGGGAAAATAGTTACACCGATACGAGGCGGCAACCGCTTGAGTTTGAGGTCGGAGATCATGTATTCCTTCGAGTTTTCCCTATGATGGGAGTCCTTCGGTTTAGGAAGAAGGGGAAGCTCACACTGAGGTTCATTAGTCCATTTCAGATCCTTAATCGAGTGGGTGCTGTGGCATATTGTCTCGCTTTGCCCACACCACTTGCAGCTGTACATAACGTATTTCATATATCTATGCTAAAGAAGTACGTTCCTGATCCTTCACACATTATCAGCTGGGAGCAGGTACAATTGAGCGAGGATGGTACATATGAGCTGCGCCCGACATGTATCATTGACAGGAAGGAGCAGGTACTGCGTAGCAAGGTGATTTCACTCGTGAAGGTACTGCGAACACATCATACTGAGGAGGAAGCTACCTGGGAGATTGAAGCTGAGATCCGAAAGAACTACCCTCAGCTCCTCGAGGAGTACGAAAAGGTACTAATTTCGAGGACGAACTTTTTTATTAAGGGGGTAGATTGTAACGACTCGAAAATTTTCATACAAAGACCCGAGTATCACCTCGACTAGAAATCACTTAGGATTAAATCTTTTAAAAATTTGACAAAGTTAACTAAGTGCTAAACTAGTGTAGCCATGAAATCCATTTGAATCACTTTAAATACGATATGCAAGACCCAAAACTTGTAAAATCATTGATGCTAGGCTACCCTAAAATCTAGGATCAAACTCATTACCCGACTACTCTCGGGAACGCATTGAAACTCCGCATCAGGTCTAGACCACACATCGGGAGTCTAAATAATACGAGGTTAAGTACTTAGGACCACCTCGCTAAGCTTGACAACCATCTCGGAAATCAAATCCAGCCAGTGTTCCACGGCTGTTCGCTTGAGTCCAAAGCTAGAGTGTGAAAACACCTGTTTTCTTTATAAAATAAATATCTCAAATAGTAATCTGAGACTTGTTACTTGTGGGCATTTTGTAAGCAACCAGACCGTCAGAATCTGATCCAAATACACCCTCGGATCAGGAAAAATTTCATAAACATATCCATGTACTTAGAATTTCAGATCGAGATCCGCTGACCGTTGAACTGAAACTGGTCTGCCACGCGTGATCTGAGAATCCGACTGAAATGAAAAATTAACTTCACCTAGATCCAAAGTCTGTGAGCTTAAGTCTGACATTTGGCTCAAGGGGGGCCGCCAGAAGTCCTCCGTTGAGCTGAAACTAGCTCGCTTTGGTTATAACATAAGTATACCTTGGCCATAAGTCTATTTTATAGTGTTTTTAGGCTATATAAGGACCTTAGAACCCTCTCTCTCACAACCATACGAATTTGAGAGAAACCCTAGAGAGAGAAGAGAGAAAAGAGAGAGAAAGTGTGAGAGAAGTGGGAGAAACTCCCTGCTACTATTTCCTACCGCTACCCAAGCTCACCACTCCATTCTTATTACTTTCCCGGCGATACCGACTTCGTTTCTTGGTAAGAAACCCTAACCCTAATCTGTTTTGGAGTTGTAATGATTGTAGGTTATGAAATAGCTAACCTATTTCATTCTATAGGTTACCAAACTGCCGAATATGGAAGCTTAGCAAACTTATCGTATTCGTTACGATCTACGGTAAAAAGGTGAGGACTTTAGGTGTATAGGTTATGGTTTTCAATGCTTTCAATGTCAAATAATGATAGATTCATGATCTGCATGCAATTGCACATGTACAAAGTACTATCTGTTTTCTGTTTCGATTAAAGACATAGAATATGGAATTCTTCATATTCTAGGTATTTGTAGAAAGTACCGTATACGTATAAATTTTAGAAATGTGTTTACCATGATTATTTGTTGTATGAAAATATTACATGTGGATAAAATACTTGTTTGGCGAAAGGGCTCGCCCTAATACATATTTTGCTAATATACACTATGTATGTTGAAATTGTGTATTCTAGAAAGTACCATATACATATAAATTTTAGAAATGTATTTGCCATAATTATTTGCTATATGAATATATTATATATGCGTAAAATACTTGCTTGGCGAAAGGACTCGCCCTAATACATGTTTTACTAACATACACTATGTATGTTGAAATAGTGTATTCTAAGTGTTTGTAAAAATGCTTGTGAGAGTAAGTGTTTGGATGGTGGTGCCTTAGGTAGGTGTTGAGAGGGGATTCTCAACTACCTTAGAGACATGTATGATTTCCTCCATGTGGTTGTTTAACTTAACCGCTTACTTATGAAATATATGTGTTTGTATTTCTTGTTTACATGATGCTTTATAACATGCTTATAGACATGCTTTATGACATGCTTGTTAACTTGCTTGAATTACTTTGTTTATTATGCTTTACTCTACATGTTCTAAATAAAGATTGATTGAGTTTGGGACTATGTTTATAGTCCAGACAATCAGTACCAGACTTGAGATCGTGGTTGAGATCCATTTCACCACGTAGGATGTTTTTGACGAACCCGAGTCGTACTTCAGTTGGCGACAGTGGTTAGGCCACGCGAAGTGCTTATGTACTTCATGTCGTTCAGTTGATTGTGCTCTCGAGCTAGTCAGACTCGTCAAGTAACCCGATATGTCTAATATATGTTCATCATGTTTGGTCGCTACTGCTTGAACCTAGGGTACCAAACTTACCAGTGAAATCCCGTTTACCATGGTACCTCGATCCGCTAAGACTCATGAGCCGGGCATGGTGGTATGAGACACCATGGTCGAGCCGTCAGCCTACGCTGGGGCCACGTGCCTCCCCGTAGTGACCAATGAGCAACCAGACTCGTGAGCCGATTATAGTGGTATGGGACACTATATTTGCACTGTCAGCCTGCATTGATAAGGTGATGGGGGAGTAGTGTAACCTTTGTGCGTAACAGCCCTGACAGCCTTTTGTAGTGACCTCGTGCATACTCTGAATTTATGGTGAGGCGACAAGTTTTGTCGCAGTGTATAGAGTATGAGCTAGGCCTGTATTAGCTTAGTGATGAACCGTTAAAAAGGTGATGGGGGAGTGGTGTAACTATTGTACGTAATAGCCCTGGTAGCCTTTGCAGCGACCTAAAAATACATTATCGTATGAGATTAACTAGGATTGACGACCCTAGAATGGATCATATTTGGGAATGATATAAGGGAGGTACCTTAGCTTCCCAATCATGCTATTTGAAATGGACTAATAACAACTCAGTAATCATGCTCATCATGCATTGCATGTGCCTGGAAGATGTGGAGCACTGAGGAATGCAAGCATGCCACAAACGTAAGATTTTGTCGCACGAGGGAGTGTGTAGTGAGGGCATACATCATGACCGCATTCATACTTGCATTAATAAGAGTAGTTAGGAGTGTTTAATTGTATTGCTTTATCAATACTGCTTGACTGAGTCGATAACATGTAAACCTATGCTTTATTGTTCCACTGAGTTAGCTACTCACTCCCACGTTACGGGACAGTGTTGTACACACCAACCAGACTCTTTCTTAGGTACAGATGAGATGACGGCTCAGGAGGCTGAGCCGGACTATGACGAGGACCAGGACGAGTTCTCGTTTATGCAGTATTCTGGTGGCTTCGACTAGACTGCTACGATCGACGAGACTTGCAAGGATTACTCCTTAGTTGTATTTTTGACATTTTGTTCATAAAACAGATATATGTATATGGTGACTCAGATGGGTTCATACTCTGGAGAATGAAATGATTTTGTATCTTTTACATACATATATATACAGTTTCAGTCTTCCGCTTGCCTTTATACAATTGATCTGAAGTATGAATTACTGTTTTGGTATAATCTCACTCATGTTTATTGCTCTAACACAGACAACATTTAATCATCATTATCTATGTTGCATAAGTGATTCGTTGGAACTCGAGAGTTGAGTTTATGCTCGACCCCCGATTTTCAGGGCGTTACATGGACTATAGAGAATATAATGATGTGCCGGGAGTACACTTGACCATATCATTCAGCAGTGATTATTCTCCTCTCCCGCATGAAATATTCTCCGGTCCAATAGCCAGTACCTCAGTGGCTTTGGAGACACTGTTAGTGCTATTATTTCATATCCCTTTGGTTGTCAAATTTTATAGTGCCAAAACCTATATGTCTTGTACTTCTTGTGTTTCTTGTTTGTGACTACACACTGCTTCAAGACAAGATCATGAATGAAGAATGTTTTCAAGACAAGATCATAAATGAAGAATGTTTGTAAGACATGTCATGAATGAAGTCTACAAGAATAGAAGACTTCAAGTTTGCTTCTAACAAGTTCAAGATTAGAAGACTTCATCAAGACAAGTCAAGAATGTACCAAGCTCGAGAAAGACCATCAACTCGACTCAAGCTTCTACTTCAATATCATCTGAGAATACAGACCTTCAAGACTTCAATGTCCATCTCACTTCAAGGTTTGTTTGACCTTAGGTTGACCTTAGGTTGGTCTGTATGATAGGTCATTCTGGATATATAATCCGAATATTTTAATTTACTTGGTGTGACTGATCTAAGACCAGTCCTAGAAATCTTAAGACCAGTCCTAGCTTTGCTTCGACCAGTCTTAGGTTTCTCAGGACCAGTCCTAGGTTGTTACAGATTTTCAGATTTTCCTGGTTGTCCTTCGACCAGTCCTGGACTTGCTTCAACCAGTCCTGGGAAGTCCTACGACTCATCCTTCGACCGGTCTCTCGAGTCCCACGACCAGCCGTAGGTATCTCACGACCAGTCGTAGGTGGTCCACGACCGGTCGTAGGCTACCTAAGACCAGTTATGAGAACAGCTAATCTAATCCCACAGAAATCTTTCAAAATTTTTGATGCTACGACCAGTCCTAGGATCCTAAGACCAGTCGAAGGTGAGATTTTTCAGGCTATAAATAATGCACGAATTTCAGAGTTTATTCATTCCATTCCATTCAATTCAAGCAATTTAAGGCTATACTCTGAGATAAGTTGTGATTATTTTTTTAAGCTATTGTGCATATTTAATATTTCTTTTATTAGCATTTTTCTATTGTGATTTTGATCCATATTCCAATCTTATTTAGAAAAGAGTAATTTGTGATATTCCTTCTTCTGGGATCAAAATCAAATAGACCTTGCTCTTCTTGATTTAATTTAAAATCAATTAGACATGGAACCATTCTTTATGTAAGTATTGGACATTGAACGACGTATCATTCATCTACTCCGATTGGTTCTACTGGGCTACTTCAAAAGGAGATCCAGGTATTTTACTTTGTAATTTACTTTCTCTGGTTTTGTTTAAGATTTACCAGAAAAATCTCATTATTTTGGTTATCTGAGGAGAGCCAGAAAACTCAGATTGCGGGGGTTTTTGGATTGTGTAAGCTCGAGATAAAAAGACACAATTGTGAAGGTTTTGGGTGAACCTGTGAAAACCTATTTTGATAGTGCATGCTAATATCCCCTGTGTGAGGATATTAGGAGTGGAGTAGCATTACTGTGTGGTCATTGGCTAATAGTTGGTGAACACAGGTGAACCACTATATATCGTTGTGTTGTGGATGTGCTTGATTTCTTTATTCATTTATTCCTTCAGTATTGTGAGTTGCTTTTGTGGATGAATGTTGTAATTTTCATTTCAAGCAAGTGTGGTTGAATGGTGTAATAACTTAGGATTTATTTCTTTAAGTTATTCTTGATTTATTTTCCATATCATTTGTGTTTTCTAGATCGTTCTAGAAATAAGGTTGTCCTACCATAAGCCATTGGTTTTTGGTGTAAGGTTGTCCTTAGAACTGATTTAGTATCATTCTCATATTTCGTATGTTTTGAGAGTGTTATTATTTTAGCATTGTTATTTATATCTTTTATTATTCTGCTGTTTTAAGTTTTATTTGGCATTGCCGTATTCACCCCCCCTCTAGGGCATATAGCTAGGCCCTTTCAGACACTCCCTATTGTAGTAGATACAACTTAGAATGAGGCAGTTCATGTTTCTGGTACACAATCTACTAGGGCGACTAGAGTATCTCTTACACCTCTAGTTAGGTCTAGTTAAGTGGCTCGTGAGATAATATTTCCAATGGAGCCAGTCGATATAATGACTCTGACTACACTTGCTTCTAGTACGGGTACCAGGGCACCGTCTTTTGTAGACATGATTCCAGATGTTTCAGGTCCTTCATCTCTCCCAAAAAGAACGCAGTCTTAGGAAGTGTCGATTTCGGCTCTGGTTGCTTCGGTTGCAGGTATATTTATTTTGACGCATCTCATTATATGAAGCCTTATAAATTTTGCTCTAACTCATATCTCTATCTCTTTTTTACTGTAGTTAACCCTACTTCGAGTGGTTTTACAAGTTTGAATTCAGTTGCTAATGTTTCGGACATGTTATCCTTGAAAAGGTTCCACCTTATGCATTAGTCTTGATGAAGGGCACTTTGTCAGCGCTATATGCATATTCAAGGATCCTGGGCAGTAGCCAGATCTGCACATCGCCCTGGGGGCTCTGGACAATGCTGCGAGATTGGCAAAGATTAATATTTCTCCTTTGCGTTATTCTCTTTCTAATTTTTGTAATTCACTCTGTGAATTAGAAGCTGCTCGGATGTAATCATCACTCCTGAGATACTTGCTCGCTAGGAGTTATCACAACTTAAAGATAAATTTTCAAAGGCGATGACAATGATTTTTGGATATAGTAATGAATACAATTCTCTCTAAGAGTAATTGAGAGCTTCTAAGCAATCTTCAACAATTATCGGTGAGAAGGTAGCTAATCTCAAGTAGAAGATTTCTGACCTCGAAACTCAACAACATGAGGAGGATTTGAGAGCTAGCAAAATCGAAGCGGATATTAACGATAATATTCGAATGACTGATCTTGAGAAATTAGAAATTTCAAAGAATGAAGCAGCAATTGTTTCTTTGGAACAGGAGTTGGCTGATGCTCCTGATCAGGCTAAGCTTATCGTTGATGCTGAACTGGACAATGCAGCTAATCAAGTTCAATTAAAATAAGATTTTCAACGATACATGATTGCTCTAGGTGTATAGAAGATTTGTAGAATTTTATTCGTATTCAATGTAATTTCATGTTGGGTTGCAAAATTTGATATATCATGAATGAATGAATTTTGATGTTTCTTCTTGTGATATACTCTTTACTTGATTATAACATGATAAGCATATTTTCAAAGATTTTGTGAATGTGAGAAATGACTAAGCATATGCTTGTATGATGTTTACTTTATCGATGTTCATAATCATGCTTTAATAAGATAAGCGATTTTCATCACATAGTAAAGTGACAACCTATTCTCCTTGTTAGTGTAGTGTCACCTATATGGTATTCATTTCAATGGGCAGAGCTAATTTTCAATTTCAATTAGCTTCACACACAGTTTAGGCTCTTGAGTAGTTGGAGTCAAGGTCTTACGCGAATGGTTTCTGTAACTTTTACGTGTTCGCTGAACCATTATAGACGGAGAGTTCACAAACCACGATCCATCAGAGAGGCCTAATGAAGCTATTGGGGCAGTGAACTCGATAGGTCCACAGTGAACTCCGCGAGTCCTCGATAGATAGGATTTGAGTGCGCGGTCTACATTGGTATATGCCAATGTCTGGGTGCTAGTGCTCTCATTACGATCATATATTTCAGCAAGCACTTTTTCTAAATAAAAAATTTTCAAGTCCCTAAAGACTTGAATCAATTATTTAATCAGACTAGGTTCCAATTCCTCTTCTTTTATCAAGCAGTCCATGAAATTTAGCTCATGATTCTCATTACCGTCAATGGGTTTCTTACATAGATTGAAAATATTTAGCTCCGGAGTTATGTTACCAAAAGACAAGTTCATCATTCCATTCCTGCAATTTATGATTGCATTTGAAGTTGCTAGGAATAAGTAGCCTAAAATGATGGGAACTTAAGCGCTACCATTTACACATGGTTCAGTGTCTAGTACAATAAAATCCACGAAGAAGTAGAATTTCTCCACTTGGACTAGCACGTCCTCTAAAATTCATCTTGGTACCTTAATAGAGTGGTCAGTGAGTTGGAGCGTAATTGTGGTTGGTTTAAGTTTGCCTAATCCCATTTGTTGGTAAACCGAATAAAGTACTAAGTTGACACTTGCACCCAAATCTAGCAAAGCATGCTCAATTTAGAAATTCTCAATAATACAAGGAATAGTGGGACTTCCTAGGTCTTTATATTTGGGGATTGCCCTTTGTTGAATGATAGCGCTCACTTTCTCAGTAAGGAAGGCCTTTTTATGCACATTTAATTTCCTCTTTACAGTGCAAAAGTCCTTGAGATATTTAGCATATGATGGAATTTGTCTAATGGCATCAAGCAGATGAATATTTACAGTAACTTTTTGGAGCACATCCGACACCTCTTGATATTTCATGGGGACAGTCGACTTTTGAAGTCTAGATGCGAACGGAACTGGATACTCATGTGACTTAGTCTCTTTATCCTTCTGTTTTTGCGGCTCTTGAAACATAGCCGGTTCATCATTCTCTTGAGATGGTGACTCATCCTTCGGTATTTCTACCAGTTGTGTTATCTTGTTATCGGCTTCTTTTTCACTTCTCAAGGTAATGATGGCCTTAGCTTGTTCATGATGTAGCTTGCTTGGATTTGAGTCTCCAATGCAATGTGTATTTCTAAGGTTTGACATAGGTTGAAAAGGAAGGGTGTCTTTTTCCCTAGCATTTAGTTGAGTCTCAATCCTAGCCATGACCATCTTTAATTCCTGATTTGATTGGATTAGAGATTGATTCATTTAAGGTTGAGCATTCATGAATGCGATCAATGCATCCTCCATAAATGATCGCTTTGATGGGGCACATATGGTGCATTGTTAGATGCCCTAAAGAAGTTGTTTTGTATAGGCATTTGAGGTGAATTGGGTGCATTAATTTGTGGTCCATTCCTCTAACTAAGATTAGGATGGTTACACAAATTTGGATTATACGTGTTTCCCATTGGTTGCATAACCGACCTTTGGTAGTTATTTATAGCATTTGCTTGCTCATGCTCATGCGTGATATTTTGTACAACTAGATTATTGGACAATCTTTTATGTCATGGTCTGCACCATTGAGGGCCAAATATTGCATATTATTCTCTATTTATTACTTAGTTTTATGAACATGAGAATGCTTAATGTTCTATTTTAATCATGTTTATGTTGTAAAGTGAATTTAAGAGCTTGGATTGAAAAAGATTCTAAAAGCATGGATTTAACGCTCAAGAATCACCAAAGCCAAGGATGGATCTTATGAGACTAAGAATGAAGAATTCACATGCCAAAGATCCAAGAGAACCAAATAAGGAATGAAGAACATTGAAGACTTGAAGTAAAGAAAAGGAACCCTAAAAATCTGCCTCCTTCGACTAGTCTAAGCCCATCTTCGACCAGTCTAATGCTCCTACTCAACTAGTCAAAGGTTCATCGACTCGAACTCCAGCGAAAAAATTCTCTAAAGTTTCATCACCTCGACCAGTCAAAGGAGACCCTCAACTAGTCGAAGGTGATCCTCAACCAATCGAAGGTTGTCCTTGACCAGTCGAGGGTTACGCAGATGTTGCGCGGACTGCTTAAATTTGAGGCAGTTTCTGAATTTTTCCAAGTCGGTGCGAAAGGAGGTAATGAACAACTATAAATAGGAGTGCTCAGGGCATCTCTAGGCATCATCTAGGGTTTGAGAAGTGGAGCAAAAGCATGGAGAAGCTGTTGCTAAGAGTTTTTCTTCATTTTCCTTAGTTGTTTTTATGCTTTTCTTAAGAGATTTTAGTTTAATCATGTCTATGGTTGGCTAAACCTCTTAGCTAGGGTTAAGAGGTGAAGCTTGTAGCGTGATGGAATTTTTTCTATTTCTTTGATTCATGTTTAAGTTGAACATCTTTGATTCTAGTTTGATATTTAAAAAATACTTTTAGTTCTTAACGGTTTGTTGTGACTCAAATTACAATAGATTTGTGATAACTTTGAGTATATTCTTTTCATGTATTGAGATTGTGAAATTAGGAAATCCTGTTATTCACCATCGTCCCTTGGGTATGGGTGGAAGATGGAATCCTTCCTAACTTTTGCAATTCTCTCATGTTGGTTGTGGGATTGGTAAATCCTGTTGTTTGCCTTGTCCCCTGGGCATGGTTTTGTGATAGAATCACTTCCAGTTCTCACACCTTTCATCCATTGAGAGTTAGGTCAAAGGAAGTTCAGATTTGGTTTTACTAAGATATCTTCTAATTGGATAAGATGGTACTCTAATTCCATTTATGTCCTTGAATCAAGCATAAATCTCCCTGATCTCTACAAGTGGATCCTTGGAAACCCTAGTTACCACCTTTGAATTTGTTAGTTTTAATCACTTTAATCACAATTACTCTCTTAATTAATTCGGATTTAGATTCACATCTTCTTCTAATTTTAGCTCTAGTTACTTTCAGAAGACACACAAGTTCAGGCCCTGTGGATTCAACCTCGATCTTATCGAGATTATTATTACATCGTGACCTTACACTTGGGGTTGTGAACAAGTTTTTGGCACCGTTGCCAGGGATCTAACGGTTGCATTTTTCTGAGATTAACTAGTTTTAGAATTAGGATTAAGATTAGGGTTTGTTTATTTTCTATTTTTAGGTTATGGTTTTTCTGTTTTCTATTTTAGAAACTAACTTAGCTTTTTATTTCAAGGTTTAGAAATTTTCTAATTTTAGATTTTCTGTTTTTAGAAACTGATTTGTTTTATTTTGTTTTATTTTGAAGGATCTTAATTTAGGAACTTCTAATTTGGTAACTTCTTTCTAATTCCCTCTCTTTTTATTTCTAGATTTCTATTTCCCTTCTTTCTTTTAGCTTTAGGTTAGAATCTGAAATTGAGGGCTAAGAGTGTTTCATGCCCAAGTGGGTCCGTGATAGCACTCGACATCTTTTGAGTGAAGGAGGATTGGTTGAGGGGTTATCTATCCATCATAGGATTATACACCACTCAAGATCCTCAGATTCAATTGAAGTGATGGTTGTCAATCAACCGGTCAATTAACCGAGGAGTCAACCTCAACCTTGGGTTGAGGAAGTCCAGGATGAGAATGAGGTGCATCAAGCACCCTTGCCTCGTACTTTGCAAGACTATTTACAACTAGCGAGGGTGAGCACGCCCTTATGCATGGTTTTTCCAGAAAATACGGGATATATGGATATTAAGCTAGGGGTAATCCAACTCCTTATAAAATTCCGTGAATCTGAAAGTTCATATCTGCACTTGAAAGAGTTTGATGAGATTATAGTCACTTTATATTTTCCTAACGTGTCTGAGGACACGATCAGACTAAAACTCTTTCCCTTTTCTTTAAAAGAGAAAGCTAAGATGTGGTTGCATTCATGTAACATCCCAGATTTTTGCCAACCTAGGATTAGACGTCCTTAGGCAATGGGTCGCTCCTAACGCCTTATTAACTTGTCAGAACTCAATCCTACAGTCTAAAATCGCTTCTTAACCCATTTCCTTCACAAATCTCACCTTTCACTACCTTGTTCTTTAAATGTCTCTAAGTACTTTCACATTAAACACTATCTTAAAGTTTAGGTGATGAAGAACAATACTTAAACTAAATATTACTACAAAGGACTAAGTACCACCTCAGACAGAAATCTTACAGGACTAAATCCTTTAAAAATTTGACAAAGTTAACTAAGTGCTAAAATAGATTAGCTACGAAATCCGCTTGATCCATTTTAAATACGATCTGTAAGACCCAAAGCTTGTAAAATCATTGACGCTAGGTTACCCAGAAATCTAGGATCAATCTCATTACCTAGTTGCTCTCGGGAGCATCCCGAAACTCCGTATCAGATCTGGACCGCACGTCGGAAGTCTGAATAACACGAAGTTAAGGAATTAGGATCACCTTGCTGGCCTTGACAACCATCTCGAAAATCAAATCCAAACAGTGTCCCAGTGCTGTTCGCTTGAGTCCAGAGCGAGGAGTGTGAAAACACTTGATTTTCTTTAAAAATAAATATCTCAAATAGTAATATGAGACTTGTTACTTGCGGTCATTTTGTAAGTAACCAGACCATCAGAATCTGACCCAAATACACCCTCAGATCAGGAAAATTTTCATGAACATATCCATGTACTTGGAATTTCGGATCGAGACCCGCTGACCGTTGAACTGAAACTGGTCTGCCACGCGTGATCTAGGAATCCGACTGAAATGAAAACTTAACTCCACATAGATCTAGTGTTTGTGAGCTTAAGTCTGACCTTTGGCTCACGGGGGGTCGCCAGAAGTCCTTCGTTGAGCTGAAACCAGCTCACTTTGGTTATAACTTAAGTGTACCTTGACCATAAGTCTAATTTGGTGAGTTTTTAGGCTATATAAAGACCTTAGAACCCTCTCTCTCACAGCCATACGAATTTGAGAGAAACCCTAGAGAGAGAAGAGAGAAAAGAGAAAGAATGTGTGGGAGCAGTGGGAGAATCTCCCTGCCACTCTTCCCTGCTGCTATACGTGTTCAACCACTCCGATCTAATCACTTTCTCGGTGATTCCGACTCCATTTTTAGGTAAGAAACCCTAACCCTAATCTGTTTTGGGGTTGTGTAGGTTGTAGGTTATGAAATAGCTAACCTATTTCGTTCTATAGGTTGTCAAACTACTATATACGAAAGCTTAGCAAACCTATCGACTTCGTTACGATTCTACGACAAAAGGTGCAGACTTTAGGTATATAGGTTATGGTTTTCAATGCTTTCAATGTCAAATAATGATAGATTCATGATCTGCATGCAATTGCACATGTACAAAGTGCTGTCTGTTTTCTGTTTCGATTAAAGATATAGAATATGGAATTTTACATGTTCTAGGTATTTGTAGAAAGTACCGTATATGTATAAATTTTGGAAATGTGTTTGCCATGATTATTTGTTGTTTGAATATATTATATATGGATAAAATACTTATTTGGTGAAAGGGCTCACCCTAATACATGTTTTGCTAATATGCTTTATAACATGCTTTATGATATGCTTGTTAACATGCTTGAATTACTTTGTTTATTATGCTTTACTTTACATGTTCTAAATAAGGTTTGATTGAGTTTGGGACTATGTCTATAGTCCAAACAATCGGTACCAAACTTGAGTTCGTGGTTGCGATTCATGTCGCCACATAAGATGTGTTTGACGAACTCGAGTCGTACTTCAATTGGCGACAGTGGTTAGGCCACGCGAAGTATTTATGCACTTCATGCCATTCAACTGGTTGTGCACTCGAGCTAGCCGAGCTCGTCAAGCAACCCGATCTGTCTTATGTATGTTCACCATGTTTGAACGCTACTGTTTGAACCTACGGTACCAAACTTACCAGTAAAATCCCTTTAACCATGGTACCTCGATCCGCTAAGACTTATGAGCTGGACATGGTGGTATGGGACACTGTGGTCGAGCTGTCGGCCTACGCTGGGGCCACGTGCCTCCCCATAGTGACCATTGAGCAACCAGACTCGTGAGCCGAATACGATGGTATGAGATACTGTATTCGAGCTGTCGACACCTACGGCGAGAGCCAAATATGGTAAGACCTGTATTCGTGCTGACGGGTGACGAGCCCTTCGTAATGTCTTCGAGTATACTCTAAAATCTGTGATTGGCGATAAGCCCTTCACAGCAACTAGAGCTTGAGTTAAGCTGAGTACGATGAGACCTGTATTCGAGCTGACAGCCAGCGATTGAGCCAAGTACGGTGAGACCTTGACAGCCAGCAATTGAGCTGCATACGGTGACATCTGTATTCGTGCTGACGGGTGACGAGCCCTTTGCAATGCCTTCGCGATGCCTCTCGAACCATAATATTGTATGAGATTATCTAGGTTTGACGACCCTATAATGGATCATGTTTTGGGAATGATACAAGGGAGGTACCTTAGTTTCTCAATCCTGCTATTTGAAATGGACTAATAACAACTCGGTAATCATGCTCATCATGCATTGCATGTGCCTGGAAGATGTGGAGCACCGAGGAATGCAAGCATGCCCCAAACTTAAGATGGTGTCGCACGAGGGATTGTGTGGTGAGGGCATACATCATGAATGCATTCATACTTGCATTAATAAGAGTAGTTAGGAGTGTTTGATTATACTGCTTTATCATTACTGCTTGACTGTTTTGATAACATGTTAACCTATGCTTTATTGTTCCACTGAGTTGATCACTCACTCCCACGTTACGGGACAGTGTCGTACACACCAACCAGACTTGTTTGAGTTTCAAATGATCGCGATGCTGCGAAGCAGAGCTGGACTTTTATGAGAATGAGGAGGATTCCTCCTTTATGCAGCTTCAGGCGGGTTCCTGTGAGCCATGTCCTGATTGACGGGGCTTCCTCGGATATTGACTTGAGGACTTTACACATTTGGTATATTTTAGAATTGAACTTGTAATTATTTAACCTGGTAACATTATCACACTCTGGAGACTTACCATAATTTATATATTTTATATATTTATCACAGTCTTCTTCTTGCATAATTTAATCGTCTCTGGTGTATGATATGCTATTTTGGCTTAATCTCACTCATGTTCACTACTCTAATACAGACAACACTCAATTATCATTCATTTTGTTGCATAGGTGATGCGTTGGAACTCAGGAGTTGAGTTTATGATCGACCCTCGATTTTCAGGGCGTTACAAGATGGTATCAGAGCATGATTTGGATTAAACCGGACCTGAGTTATGGTCACACGACGCACTCTGACGCACTCAGACTTAGGTGGGAGCGACGGAATGTAGAAACAGACTTAGGTTTTCTAATTTCACCAAATAACACAATTGGTTGAGATCAACCGTAGAGATTGGACCCATAGGCCTCAATGATTGTACGAAACGATCTCGAATCACCTCTAGGCCGTCAGTTGACAGATTGGAGTCGTTCCCTAGAAATGAATGTTCTTAGGTTATGGGTCAACCACAACACCAAAGCTTAAAACCCCTTTTTACCCAATTCCTTCAAAATCTCTCCTTGCACCACTTCATTCTTTAATTTTTTCTAAATACTTTCATACTAGATATAAATTCTAACATATAAATGATGAAGAATAATACTTAAACAAAAAGTTACTATAAATAGTAAATATATGTATAAATTGGACTTTTGACCATTCAAACTTTGGAATCTAACCAAGTAAATGGGTTAGTTGGATAGATTAGCTCCTCATACCCCAAAATCATATGCCACACATCATATAAACTCATTCCAGTTTACAAATTAGCCCGGAAATGCCTCAAATGGAGTCGGGGGCCACACTATGCAATCCGGGTGGACCCGGGACAGACCCGGGGTACCATTGGCCCCTTGGGAGGGTGGAGAACACCACCCAACTACAGTGGCACGACGTCGAGCAAGGTGGACTGCGGTGGAACAGCGGTCACCGCAGTCCAACGGGCCCGGGCGAGCTATAGTTCATTGGCTGGCCTGTTTTCGGCTACATTTTTTTACGATTTTGGTCCAACTTCGAAAAGTCATGTCTCCCTCGTTATAACTCCGATTTAGGTGATTCAATAGCTAGATTTAAGCTTGATAAGTCTAGTTTCATATAAAAATAAGTGAAAAATATAATAAAATATTTAATATAGTTAAGAATGGGTCGTTCTGTCAACTATCCAAAAATTATTAGTTTAGACAGCTGCTGCTTCTAGAATTTTTAGAATTTTTCTACAAGACGAAATCAATGAAATTTGGTGAAGATGAAGTATACTTGATGATGAACTTTTAAAAAAATAATTAAAATAATAAACCAACTAGAAATGCCAGAAAAAGGCGTAGAACTTTCCTAAACACTTGTGGTGCCCACGAAATTTCGTGAGGACCCCTGTTTTTGTTCCATTTTGCCCCCTCCCCCTCACACACCCTTCCAAGCTCTCCTTTTCTTCAAAAGTTTCTATTTTCTCTCTCAAACCTCCCTTTTAATCGCCCCTTCCACTGTTTTCTATTAAATCTCGCACCCCTCTAATGTTCACAGCAACACTTACTCCCCTACTCTCTCCATTCTTGTTCATTTAAGCTCCTACACTCTCCATTTGAAGCTCAAAATCATGTAAGCACTCAACCCAGCCCATCTCTTCACTTCTTTTTTGTAAACCCTGTCTATTGGGCCTCTACAACGTCTGTTGAGGCTCCAATCCGTGGAGAACCAAACCTCCAGCCCTTTTTCTCTCTCTCTCTCTCCATCACTTTTCATTCACTCTTCCATGGCTCTCTCTGAGCTTGGTATGGCCATCTTCTCGGATGTCTAGCTATCTATATGTTATTTTGTAGTTTGCATGGGTTACTGTCTTAGGGTGGTTATGTTTCCATGTTCATGGGTGTAGTAGTTAGTAGTATGTTTTAAGTGTTTGAAGTATTGGTTGTATTAGCTCACATGCATCTTCTGTCATGGACTGGAGTTGTACTTGATAATTGCGAACTCCTTCTACCCCTCCACCATTACTTCTCTAAACCCATCACTTACTCCTTTTGGCCTCACCAGTTCACACCCATATGGGCACAACAATCCACATTTTTATGTCCCATGACCCATTCGGTCAACTACATTAGGTGAGTTAGGTGGATAAAATTGTATAAGTAACAATAAATGTATGTGTAAGATATGGTCCCTAGATTGGGTGTATCCCATGTTTTCTAATGCCATGTTTGGAATGTATGCAATGAAAAGTATATCCCAGATTTTCCTATTACACATAAAAATTCATTATCCTGGGATTTGGAAATCCCATCTCACACTTTCCCACACAAGGCTCATTTTCCAAAGCCTATACCATTAATTTTAATCCCCTCCCACCCTCCTACCAGACATGTCACTCCCAATCCCGAGGAGGGATTAGCAATGCAGTCCCGTTTACTACAACTTAAGACCACTGGCCAAATAGTGTTGATGTGATAAAGTCCCTTGATATACATGAACCCACCACACTCTGACAACTTAAGCTTTTAGAGTAAATGGTGGTTTGACAAATAGGCCCTAGAGTTTTGGACCTAGAGCGGTGCTCCTAGATTTCGACAGACATGACCGTGTAGGAAATCCAACAAATTTATAATGTGGACCTTCGGACCCTCTTAGTTAGAATGAGCATATGTGAAATGCTCGAGCGTCAAGTACAGACAACTCAGTTCCAATTAGACAACTTTGACCCTAAGTGATAAAACCCTTCCTGTATTAGAAATGAGGTTAAATCATCTAGCGTATGAGCATAGACTTTGGACTACACCTATAGATTTCCACTACTCCTAAATTAAGACTAGGCTACCGGTTACACTAGAGAATGCTAGAGACCGATAGATGTAGCTAGGTCAAATCAATACACCTCTTTAATCTGGGTGGCGCAGCGAAAGCGTGGTGGACCCTACCCCACTGGCCCAGGATCGAAAGAAATTACTCCCAGTTATACATAAGATAGGTCAATAAATAGGATCTGAATCTTCCTTAGAATGTAAAGCAATTAGGGTTCAAGTATTAAATAACTTCATAGTACAGAATAGGCCTAACAATTGGTACGGACTGAATTATAATAGCCAAGGTCAACGCATCTACAACTGTGCTCGTTGAAAATGAACATAATAGAAGCCCCAGCAAGTTCTACTATGAGAAACCGTTTTAGGATGATCTAGTAAGATTTGATTCATCATTTCCTTGGACATCGATGATATCGAGGATTTTCTTAGACTAAGACCTAAAGGGCAACCCGAAAAATAAGACATTTGAACCTTTCTGTGATGGGCATTTCCTAAGTTTTTTAGAGTGATCGGTTTATAGAGTTATTGAAATATACAACAGCGAAGCATTTGCGGCTTGACCTAATTCTCAATCCTGGGCGATTACTAATGGACTCACTGCTTGGCCGAGCAGAAGACCAGGATCCACCAGGATTCGGAAAGGGATACGATGAGCTTTCTACCCTGGCCCGGTAGATGATCGATGTATCGATATCAAGCCCACTATAACTGTTTCTCCGTGTTAGTCAAACAATGAAAATAACTATCTTACTCTAAATTATTGGGGATTGTCGTCGAGACTCCAAATAGGTAAAGAAATAAATTGTAGCGAACCATCAGGGTAAGAGAAATGGATAAAGAAATAAGTTTTAAGGGGGGTAGACTAAAATGAACCAGGCTAGTAAATACCCTACCACACGTAGAAACTTGAAATCAATAAGTCTTAGGTAAATGAAATAATATAATTCTTACTTATTACCCTTAGGCAATTTCGGGGATGAAATTTTATTTTAAGGGGGGTAGATTGTAACATCCCAGATTTTTGCCAACCTGGGATTAGACGTCCTTAGGCAATGGGTCGCTCCTAACGCCTTATTAACTTGTCAGAACTCAATCCCACAGTCTAAAATCGCTTCTTAACCTATTTCCTTCACAAATCTCACCTTTCACTACCTTGTTCTTTAAACGTCTCTAAGTACTTTCACATTAGACACTATCTTAAAGTTTAGGTGATGAAGAACAATACTTAAACTAAGCCTTACTATAAAGGACTAAGTACCACCTCAGACAGAAATATTACAGGACTAAATGCTTTAGAAATTTGACAAAGTTAACTAAGTGTTAAACTAGATTAGCTACAAAATCCGCTTGATCCATTTTAAATACGTTATGTAAGACCCAAAGCTTATAGAATCATTGACGCTAGGTTACCCTGAAATCTAGGATCAATCTCATTACCCGGTTGCTCTTGGGAGCATCCTAAAACTCCGTATCAGATCTGGACCGCACGTCGGAAGTCTGAATAACATGAAGTTAAGGACTTAGGACCGCCTTGCTGGCCTTGACAACCATCTCGGAAATTAAATCCAGACAGTGTCCCAGTGCTATTCGCTTGAGTCCGGAGTGAGGAGTGTGAAAACACTTGATTTTTTTTAAAAATAAATATCTCAAATAGTAATATGAGACTTGTTACTTGCGGTCATTTTGTAAGCAACTAGACCGTCAGAATCTGACCCAAATACACCCTCGGATCAGGAAAATTTTCATGTACTTGGAATTTTAGATCGAGACCTGCTGACCGTTGAACTGGAACTGGTCTGCCACGCATGATCTAGGAATCTGACTAAAATGAAAACTTAACTCCACATAGATCCAGTGTCTATGAGCTTAAGTCTCACTTTTGGCTCAAGAGGGGCTGCCAGAAGTCCTCCGTTGAGCTGAAACCAACTCACTTTGGTTATAACTTAAGTGTACCTTGACCATAAGTCTAATTTGGTGAGTTTTTAGGCTATATAAAGGCCTTAGAACCCTGTCTCTCACAGCCATGCGAATTTGAGAGAAACCCTAGAGAGAGAAGAGAGAAAAGAGAGAGAATGTGTGGGAATAGTGGGAGAATCTCCCTGCCACTCTTCCCTGCTGCTATACGTGTTCAACCACTCTGATCTAATCACTTTTTCAGCGATTCCAGCTCCATTTCTAGGTAAGAAACCCTAACCCTAATCTGTTTTAGGGTTGTATAGGTTGTAGGTTATGAAATAGCTAACCTATTTCGTTCTATAGGTTGCCAAACTGCCATATACGAAAGCTTAGCAAACCTATCGACTTCGTTACGATTCTACGACAAAAGGTGCGGACTTTAGGTGTATAGGTTATGGTTTTCAACGCTTTCAATATCAAATAATAATAAATTCATGATCTGCATGTAATTGCACATGTACAAAGTGCTGTCTTTTTTCTGTTTCGATTAAAGACGTAGAATATAGAATTTTACATATTTTAGGTATTTGTAGAAAGTACCGTATACGTATAAATTTCAGAAATGTGTTTGCCATGATTATTTGCTGTTTGAATATATTATATATGGATAAAATACTTATTTGGCGAAAGGGCTCGCCCCAATACATGTTTTGTTAATATACACTATGTATGTTGAAATAGTGTATTCTAGAAAGTATCATATATGTATAAATTTTTTGACATGTGTTTGCCATGATTATTTGCTATATAAACATATTATATATGCATAAATTAATTGTTTGGTGAAAGGACTCGCCCTAATACATGTTTTGTTAATATACACTATGTATGTTGAAATAATGTATTCTAAGTGTTTGTGAAAATGCTTGTGAGAGTAAGTGTTTAGATGATAGTGCCTTAGGTAGGTGTTGTGATGGGATTCTCAACTACCTTAGAGACGTGTATGATTTCCTCCATGTAGTTGTTTACTTTAACCACTTATGAAATATATGTATTTGTATTCTTGTTTATATAGTGCTTTATAACATGCTTTATGATATGCTTGTTAACAAGCTTGAATTACTCTGTTTATTATGCTTTACTCTACATGTTCTAAATAAGGATTGATTGACTTTGGGACTATTTCTATAGTCCAGACAATCGGTACCAGACTTGAGTTCGTGGTTGAGATTCATGTCGCCACGTAAGATGTGTTTGACGAACCCGAGTCGTACTTCAGTTGGCGACAATGGTTAGGCCACGCGAAGTGTTTATGCACTTCATATCGTTCAACTGGTTGTGCACTTGAGCTAGCCGAGCTCGTCAAATAATCTGATCTGTCTTATGTATGTTCACCATGTTTGGACGCTACTGTTTGAACCTAGGGTACCAAACTTACGAGTGAAATCCCTTTAACCATGGTACCTCGATCTACTAAGACTCATGGCCGACATGGTGGTATGGGACACCGTGGTCGAGCTGTCGGCCTACGCTGGGGCCACGTACCTCCCCGTAGTGACCATTGAGCAACCAGACTAGTGAGCCAAATACGGTGATATGGGACACTGTATTCGAGCTGTCGACACCTACAACGAGAGCGGAGTATGGTGAGGCATGTATTCGTGTTGATGGGCGACGAGCCCTTCGTAGTGTCTTTGAGTATACTCTAAAGTCTGTGATTGACGATGAGCCCTTCGCAGCAACTAGAGCATGAGTTGAGCTGAGTACAGTGGGACCTGTATTTGAGCTGACAGCCAACGATTGAGCCGAGTATGGTGAGACCTGTATTCGAGCTGACGTCCAGCAATTGACCCGCATATGGTGAGATCTGTATCCGTGCTTACGGGTGACGAGCCCTTTGCGATGCCTTCGCGATGCCTCTCGAACTATAATATCGTATGAGATTATCTAGGTTTGACGACCCTAGAATGGATCATGTTTTGGGAATGATACAAGGGAGGTACCTTAGTTTCCCAATCCTGCTATTTGAAATGGACTAATAACAACTCGGTAATCATGCTTATCATGCATTACATGTGCCTGGAAGATGTGGAGCACTGAGGAATGCAAGCATGCCGCGAACGTAAGATGGTGTCGCACGAGGGAGTGTGTGGTGAGAGCATACATCATGAATGCATTCATACTTGCATTAATAAGAGTATTTAGGAGTGTTTGATTATACTACTTTATCATTACTGCTTGACTGTTTTGATAACATGTTAACCTATGCTTTATTGTTCCACTGAGTTGATCACTCACTCCCACATTACGGGACGGTGTCGTATACACCAACCAGACTTGTTTGAGTTTCAGATGATGGCGATGCTGCGAAGCGGAGCCGGACTTTTATGAGAATGAGGAGGATTCCTCCTTTATGCAGTTTTAGGTGGGTTCCTGTGAGTCGTCCTAATCAACAGGGCTTCCTGGGATACTGACTAGAGGACTTTACACATTTGGTATATTTTAGAATTGAACTTGTAATTATTTAACCTGGTAACATTATCACACTCTGGAGACTTACCATAATTTATATATTTTATATATCTATCATAGTCTTCCGCTTGCATAATTTAATCGTCTCTGGAGTATGATATGCTATTTTGGCTTAATCTCACTCATGTTCACTACTCTAATATAGACAACATTCAATTATCATTCATTTTATTGCATAGGTGATGCGTTGGAACTTGGGAGTTGAGTTTATGCTCGACCCCCAATTTTCAAGGCATTACAATACACTACATCCCCAATCTATTGGCACATGGAATGACATGATAAGGGAGTTCATAAAGAAATTTTTTCACATCATAAAATGAACACCCTCAGAAAGTCAATCATGAACTTCGCCCAAAAGGAGGATGAAACATTCTTCCAATATTGAGTGCGGTTCAAGGATCTTCTCAGTTCATGCCCACAACACAGTTTTGAAACGTGACGCATCACGAACTTTTTCTATGGACTGACATCTCCCATGCACCAATTGGTCAAGACAATGTGTAATGGGGAATTCATGAATAAAAATGTCGATGATGTGTGGGACTACTTTGATAAGCTTGCTGAAAACACACAATATCATGGGACATCTCCTCAAAATCAAGCACCATGTCTAGGCCGACTCAATCCAAGGAGAGGGGTGGAATGTATCTCCTGAGAGAGGATGATGATATCAATGATAAAGTGGCTAATCTCACCAGAAAACTTGAGGCCATAGAATTAAAGAAGGATAAGGCTAAGGAAACTATATGCAGTATTTGTGCTTGCAACATTCACACAACTGAAAATTGTCCAACAATACCTACCTTTCAAGAGGTACTGAATGAGCAATCCAATGCCGTGAATAATTACCAAAGACCTTTCAGTGGGCCCACCTCTAATACGTACAATCCCAGCTAGAGAAATCATCCAAACTTCAGTTAGAGAAACGAACATAATGCTACACCTCAAGGATTCCCTAACTAAATTCCACATAAAGGGAAACCTCAGGAGGATCCGGTTTTAAAGCATCTTTAAAATCAAGAACTTTTTAATCAGAGTATGCTACAAGTCTTTCAAGACCTCACAAAGGCCATATAAGAACTTAAGACTAAAAGTGGGATTCAAATTAGATGGAGCAACCTAAATCTATCACCACTTTGAGGAGTAGGAAGACCACTGACAAAACCATTCCAGTTAGGGCTGAAAAGCTTAAAGATCCGGAAGAGGACAATAATGATAAACATAGTCATGCCCTACAAGAGTTAGAACCGAAACCTCAAGGTAAGATAATTGCTCCATTTCCCCAATGGTTGGTTGCACCAAGACCTCTCTCTAACTCTCAGGACATTCTAAAGGTGTTGAAACAAGTGAAGGTCAACATCCCTCTACTGGATGCGGTTAAACAAATGCCTTCATATGCTAAATTTCTGAAAGACTTGTGTACGACCAAAAGACAACAAAATATTCAAAAGAAAATCTTTTTAACTGAAAAAGTGAGTGCCATCCTAAAATAAGATGTGCCACAGAAATACAAAGATCCCGGTAGCTCAACCGTCGCTTATGTAATTGGGAATTACTGCATTGAGCATGCACTTCTTGATTTAGGAGAGAGCATAAATCTGATCCTATACTCGGTCTATGAATAATTGGGTCTAGGTGAATTAAAACTCACCCAAACTACATTACAACTTGTTGATCGCTTAGATCGAGTACCGAGAGGGATAATCGAGGATGTGTTGGTCCAGGTTGACAAATTCTACTACCCAGTAGATTTTATCGTCCTGGATACTCAAATTCCAGTCATTCTTCGTCTCCCATTCCTTGCTACATCAAACACAATCATTAATTGAAGGAATGGAGTCATGAGTTTATCTTTTGGAAATATGACATTGGAGTTGAATATCTTTTTCAATACGGGTAAACAGTTAGAGGAAGATGATGATTTCCACGACATTAACATGATTGACTCATTCGTGGAAGATACAACACTTCTGACCTTATCCTCTAACCCTCTAGAGATGTGCCTGGCCCACTCTCATGATCTTGATGATGACATGATTAAGGAGATGGGGACCATGCTGGATACTGTGTTGGTACTTAAAGTTAACCGGTGGAGGCCACAATTCGAAGAATTGCCCCAAACTGATGTAGTGCCTCTACGGTCTAACCTCAAGGCACCAAAGGTTGACCTAAAAATTTTTCCCTCTAATTTGAAATATATCTATTTAGGTCAAGATGAGACATACCCAGTGGTGATTTCTTCCCACCTCGAGCAAGAACAGGAGAGTATGCTCATCTCTACTCTCATTGAGCTAAAGGAGCCATTGGATGGTCAATTGCAGACTTCGAGGGAATTGACCCTTTGATTTGTACTCACTGCATTCATCTTGAGAATAATGCAAAGACCTCACGACAACCACAATGTAGGAAAAATCCAAACATGAAGGAAGTGGTTAAGGCCGAGGTTCTTAAACTTTTGGATGTATGTATCATATATCTAATATCTGATAGCTAATGGGTGAGTCCAACTTAGATGGTTCCCAAGAAGTCTGGAATCACCATCGTAGACAATGCCAATAAGGAACTCGTGCCAACTAGGATCACTACTGGTTGGAGAATGTGCATTGATTATATGAAGTTAAATACCGTCACGAGGAAGGACCACTTTCCTTTGCCCTTTATCAATCAAGTTTTAGAAAGGCTAGCTGGTAACTCTTACTATTGCTTCCTAGATGGTTATTCGGGCTATAATCAGATTGTGATAGCCCTTGAAGATTAGGAAAAGACCACATTTACATGTCCTTGCAACACATTTTCTTACCGAAGAATGCTATTCCGGCTATGTAATGCCCCCGCCACTTTTCAGCGATGCATGTTAAGTATTTTTTTCTGACATGGTAGGGCAATATTTAGAGGTCTTCATGGATGACTTCTCGGTCTTTAGTCCATCCTTCAACGAATGTTTAAAAATTTTGAAAAATGTGTTAAAGCAATGCAAGGAAAAGAACTTAGTACTGAATTAGGAAAAATTCCACTTCATCGTTTGTAAGGGAATTGTCCTTAGACACATTATCTCGTCTAAGGGAATTGAGGTAAATAAGACTAAAATTGATCTTATCTCTAACTTACCTCCACCCAAGAACATATGAGGCGTACGATCCTTGTTAAGACATGCCGGGTTTTACAGAAGATTCATAAAGGACTTTAGTCACATCTCTCATCCTCTATGTAATCTACTTCAAAATGATGCACCATACGAGTGGACTGAGCAATGCCAGGAAGTTTTTATTAAGCTCAAGGGCATGTTAACCACTATACCTATTATGCAGCCACCCGATTGAAGCATTCCTTTTGAACTTATGTGCAACGTGTTTGACTATGCTTTTGGGATGATTTTAGGCCAAAGAAAAGAAAAGAAGCCCTATGTTATTTATTACGCAAGTAATACTTCCTGAGTGAACCACTCGACTATGGAAAAGGAACTCTTAGCCATACTATTCGCTTTGGATAAATTTAGGTCCTACTTGATTGAATCCAAGATCATCATTTACATAGATCATGCAACGCTCAAGTATCTTCTTTCTAAGAATGATGCTACGTCCCTCCTGATTAGATGGATCCTCCTACTCTACGAATTTGATTTGAAAATAAAAAATAAAAATGGAGTAAAGAACATAGTGGCTGACCATCTTTCCAGCTTTAATCTCTTTGATTCCCTTGAGAAGACACATATAAATGACGTATTCCATGACAAACAATTGTTCAAAGTCTCCCATTCACCTTGGTTTGCTGATATTGCTAATTATCTTGCCACAAGTTTCACGCCAACACATTGGACTGCGCAATATAAGAAAAAATTCTTTGTCAAAGTTCGTAAGTTCTTTTAGGATGATCTGTATTTGTTTAAATATTGCCCAGACCAAATATTAAGGAGATGTGTGTCAGACAATGAACACCAAAGTGTCATCTCCTTCTTCACTCTCAAGCCTGTGGTGGTCACTTTTCTGCTAAAAACACCACGACCAAGATTCTGCTGTGTGGCTTTTATTGGCCTACTATGTTCAGGGACACTCATGAGTTTTACAAAGCTTGTGAGCTTTGTCAGAAGTTGGGAGCTTTGTCCCATTAAAATATGATGCCTCTGAACCCCATTTTGATCATTGAAGCATTTGATTGTTGGGGCATCGATTTCATAGGACCATTCCCCCAATCCTTTAGGAATTTATACATTTTGCTAGCAGTAGACTATGTCACTAAATGGGTCAAAGCGATTTTATGTCGGAATAATGACCATTAAACGGTTATTAAGTTTTTAAAAGAGAACATTCTTTCTTAGTTCGGAACGCCTTAAGCCATCATTAATGATGGGGGCTCACATTAATGTAATAGGCCATTCGAGAACTTAATGAAGAAATATGGCATCTCTGACAAGGTGAGCACTCCATACCACCCACAAACAAGTGGGCAAGCTGAGATTTCCAATAGGAAGATCAAACACATTTTAGATAAAACGGTTAACCCTGATTAAAAGGATTGGTCAATCTGATTGACTAATGCTTTATGGGCTTACCGTACCGTATTTAAGACCTCTATTAGAATGTCTCCCTCTAGACTTATCTATGGGAAGGCTTGCCACTTGCCTGTGGAGTTGGAACATAGAGCCTACTAGGTGATTAAAAATTTGAATTTCAATCTAGACAATGTTGGCTCGCTGCGCAAACTACAATTGAATGAACTCGAAGAGATCTAAAATGACGCATATGAGAACTCAAGAATTTACAAGGACAGGATGAAGGTGTTCCATGACAGGAACATCTTTAAGAAATCATTCTTAGTTGGTCAAAAAGTCCTTCTATATAATTCTCAGTTACATCTTATCTAAGTAAACTCTGATCTCGTTGGACAGTCATTTCACTATTACTAATGTCTATCCTATGGGACCATCGAGACAAAGAATCCTAATGGAGATGCTTTTAAAGTAAATGGACATCGGTTGATGCCATTTGTTGAGAAATTTGATTCAGAGGACATGTCTATACCTTTGATTGATCCTGTTTACTAGGATTAACCTCCTAGTCTGACAGAGGTATAGTTAATTTTATTGCTTTCATAAAATTTAGGACTAGGATAGTTTGCTTCTGCTGTTTTAGGATAGTTTGCTTTTCGGTTATTTAATTCTTATGCTAACCCACCTTCACGTTGAGATCCATTGAAAAAAGCCTCAAAATTCCTTCATCAGGTATTATCTTTCCATCACTTCTCCTTTAATTACATTGTCCCTTTTGCAAATTATGCTTATTTCTTTTACATTGAGGACAATGTAGATTTTAGGTCGGGGATGGGAGATTAGGAAAACTAATTAGTGTTTTCTCAGTTTTTGAGCAAAATTTGTAAATTTTTTTGAAAATTTGTCAATCTTTATCTGTTTGGAAAGCGATAAAATGTGTATTTAAGACTATTTTGAGTATAATGATAAGATAGAGATTGAATTTTGAATTATTAGAGTTTGATCAACTAAAGTAGCCTATCACTTATGGTCCTTGCACTCAATTGATTAAGAGGAAGTTTGAATATTATGTTAATCTAAATCACAAGACATATTCAAATTGTTTTTTATGAATAGTACTAAATTTTCTGATTGTTAGTATGATGATCATTGAAAGATATTAAGAACCGAGTCTGAAGAATTTTATCCACCTTAAAAGAAGAAAAGAATCAGTTAAAAAATAAGAGATCGATAAAAAAGGTCATGTATGGTGAAAAGATTGAAAAAGTCTGAACAAAAATGAAAAATCTAAAAGAAAAGAGAAAAGATGAAAAGATTGAATAAATACCAATGACCGTCGATATAAAATCAAAAACTAGAAAAAAGAAGGAAAATGGGTTAAGTTCGGAATCAGTACTTGAGTTTTCAACCAATCTTGAAGTGATGAGCATGGTTAACATTATAAAAAAAAATATTATTTTTATGAGAAGTAAGTTGATTTTCACTGAGCACGTTGAAAAACTTCATATGCGAACTATGCTCTGACTTGATGGATAGAGAACTTATTTGATTGATTGCTTATGTGATTCGGCTCCATGTTTTCAAAATCTCACTTTCTCATCTTGAGTCTACTCATTCATACTTGATTACACAAAAGATTGTTTTTTGAAAAAGGTTTAAACATTGTGCATTGAAGTTCATTTTTCGCATACTTTGCTTAGGACTAACAAAATGCTGGTTGGGGATTGTGTTGAGGATCAAATATTACATATTATCCTCCATTTATTACTCGGTTTTATGAACATGATAATGCTTAATGTTATATTTTAATCATGTTTGTGTTGTAAGGTGAATTTAAGAGCTTGGATTGAAAAGGATGCTAAAAGCATAGATTTAATGCTCTCAAGAATCACCAAAGCTAAGGATGGATCTTATGAGACTAAGAATGACAAATTCATATGCCAAAGATCTAATAGAACCAAGTGAGGAATGAAGAGCATTGAAGACTTGGAGTGAAGAAAAGGAACCCTAAAAATCTGCCTCATTCGACTAGTCCAAGCCCTTCTTCGACTAGTCGAAAGCTCTTGCTCGACTAGTTAAAGGTTCCTCGACTCGAACTCCGGCGACAAAATCCTCTAAATTTCCATCATCCTCGACCAATCAAAGGAGACCCTTGACCATTCGAAGGTGATCCTCGACCAGTCGAGGGTTATGCAAATGTTGCGCAGACAGCGTAAATTTGAGGCGATTTTCAGATTTTTCCAAGTTGGTGTGAAAGGAGGTGATGCACAACTATAAATAAGAGTAATTAGGGCATCATTAAGCATCATCTAGGGTTTGAGGAGTGGAATAAAAGTGTAGAGAAGCCGTCGCCAAGAGTTTTTCTTCCTTTTCCTTAGTTGTTTTTATGATTTTCTTAAGAAATTTTAGTTCAATCATGTCTATGGTTGGGTAAACCTCTTAGTCAGGGCTAAGAGGTGAAGCTTGTAGTGTAATGAGATGTTTATTTATTGCTTTGATTCATGTTTAAGTTGAACTATCTTTGATTCTAGTTTAATATTTAAGAAATATTTTTAGTTATTAATGGTTTGTTGTGACTCAAATTACAATAGATCTGCGATCGCTTTGAGTATGTTCTTTTCATGTATTGAGAATGTGAAATTAGGAAATCCTGTTGTTCACCATCGTCCCTTGGGCACAGTTGGATGATGAAATCCTTCCTAACTGTCGCATTTCTCTCATGTTGGTTGTGGGATTGGTAAATCTTGTTGTTTGCCTTGTCTCCCAGACATGGTTTTGTGATGGAATCACTTCCAGTTCTCACACCTCCCATCCATTGAGAGTTAGGTCAAAGGAAGTTCAGATTTGGTTTTACTGAGACATCTTCCAATTAGATAAGATGGGACTCTGATTCCAGTTGTGTCCTTGAATCAAGCATAGATCTCCCTAATCTCTACAAGTGGATCCTTGAAAACCCTATTTATCACCTTTGAATTTGTTAGTTTTAATCACTTTAATCACAATTACTCTCTCAATTAATTTAGATTTATATTCACATCTACTTCTAGTTCTAGTTCTAGTTACTTTCAGAAGACACACAAGTTCAGTTCCTGTGAATTAGACCTCTATCTCACCGAGATTATTACTACATCGCGACCCTACACTTGGGGTTGTGATCAGTACCACCACAAATGCTACAAAAATTACCTAAGGAAGTGTTTTCTTTAACCATATCAACCTTCCTAATTTTCAAGGATTCGACCTTTCTAGCCAATGTAGCGAATTTTACATTAAGCTCGTCTTCCTCTCTTAGACATACATCCCGCTTTCTCTCTAGGAATGAGTCTAGTTTGGTTTGGTTTAGTAGAGACATCTCATGTTTGTGTATTCTCTGCTAACATGTCTAAAAAATCTCAGGCCTCGTTATGATCTTTGTCAAGAAAGGTTCCACCTCACATCATCTCTATGAACTAACGGGTATTCATGGTGAGCCCCTTTCAGAACGCATCAATCACGTGCTATAGTTCATAACCATGATGTGGACAAGTAGAAGGTCTTTGAAGTGCTCCCAAGGTTGGAAAAATGGTTCATTCCCCTTTTAGGAGAATGTCACGCCCCAGACTCGGTAACCGGACTCACAAGGAACCCGATGGCCGGTTCTGGCCACAACAGCCTCCGTAGTACCCCATTCTCGGCTCCTGAAGGCAGGTTCCGATCCTGGGATCCTACAAGGAGGATTTTCATAACAGTATAATCATTACCAATACGAGCATACCCAAGATCACAGCAAGTACATCTGGAAGTAACAAAGGATACATATCACAAAATTCACTAAGAATTTAAACTTTTACAAGCTTACATCAGGTCTGAAAGGACATACATAAGATAATGGGAAAAGAGAGAAAAGAGTCAGCAACACTGGAGTCCTCAAGCTCACTCTACTCCACGCTCTGCTACTACGACGCCTGCCTAGGATCTCCTGCACGCATCAATCGTGCATAAGCTTATAGAAAGCTTAGAGGGTGGTGAAAGTGGGTGATAATAGTGCTCAGAAGAAGATAGAGAATGCAGAAGGGAGTCATGATTAATACCAATACCACTAGCCTTACCAAGGCTATCATGAATGTAAGAAACTATACCAAGGCAGTACAATAATGCAGGAAGCCATACCAAGGCTATATAATGCAATGAGTACTATGATGCAATGAGTACTGTAATGCCATGAGTACTGTAATGCGATGAGTACTGTAATGCATTATGAGGCTTACATAGCCGATGTAAATGCAATGCGAAGTAATGCCAGTGCTCATATCCAATCCACATCAAATACATTTCCATCATAAGGAAATCACTGAGGTCCATTACATTGTTGGATGACTGCCGCTCTACAGACCCCGCACAGTCAAACGAGCGTAAGAGACCTCACTACCCTGCCTGCGGACAGCCAATCACCAGCAAGGCCTGAAGGTAGCGGACCCATTCACGAGCTGGTCAGACTCAGCCTAGTAATGCCCCCTTACGTCAGGCGAGTAAGGCCACACCCCTATCCAACCGACTACACGACAGTGGGAGTCGCGGCCTAACGGTATAAGGCCCTCATGCGCTCATATATACCACCCGGTCACGCCGTTGGAGCAGATCCTGGTACCATGGAAGTTTTGGGAATTTCACCCATGGGCATCCTATGCACCCGGTATGCTCAAGTAACATTTCCGGTGTCCAAACATGGCCATCCACGATGTATCTGTGGAGGCTACAACCCTGATGAAATAAGGGCAATAATGCTCATATGTTATGTAATGTCAGATGCATGAATCACACAATCAACCATGCATCAATCCCAAGCATCCAACGTGCTCAAGAGGGGATACTACGTCCCTCGGAGAATGTATCATGCAATGCCCAATATGACCACACACACAGTGTCAACCAAGCATACAATGATGCACATGGTCATGAGGATGAATTTAATCACACCATAGGGCGATACACAATGTATATTACATTCCTCTTATCCAAGAAGGAACCAAGACCAGGTACTTGACAATATCCTCAAGGAATCCAACTTCTAGTGGGGGCCCATTTACCTGGGGTAGCCCACGAACTAAGTATACAAGCTACGGGTCTAGGTAATGTGGAAATGAGCCTAATAAGAGTCTAAGATAAGTATCTAATCACATTTAGATACAATCGGGCCTAGAGGGGTCCATAATGGGGACATTTAACCATCATTCCCCAAGAAGCATCTCAACCATGAACTATATGGATACAAGACCCAAGGCCCTACATTCAAGATAAGAACACAGGTAACCACATACATACATTCCTCATAATAGGCAATAAAAAGATACAATACCACTTTTAACAACATGGGCCCCAAGAGAGAAATTAAGGCCTAAGGCTCAATTCCCAATAGCCATAGAATCCATGCATTAAGTTGGACTTGGTGGGCAGCCCGCATACACAATATAAGGCCCAAAATAAGTTTAAGTTTGGATGATGAAATGGGCCCAACTACATCAGCCCAATAACTAGCAATTTAAGTGGGTAACCAAGAGCCCAATACTATCCTTACCTCAGCCCACAAGTCCATCAAAATGGTGGAAGTCGGCCCAATATATGGTTAGGCCAAGCTGGGACGTCCCATCCCACTCTGGGCCCATGGGATGCCCCAAAAATCTAATCTAAGATGGGGGTCCTCATGTGATCACTAAAGGTGACCCAAAAATGCATTTATTAAGCCCAAAGATTATAAGAAAACATAAGCATGCAACACGCATACAAGTTCTCAATATGGTGGGTCCCATGTCCAATAAAGTTTCAACCATAACAATGTACATTTAAGACCCCTTAATAAACGTTCGGCCTACTCTGCTTCCTGGGCTTGCGAAAACCCAGAAATTTGTCAAATAAGTGGGAATGATCTCATGAAGGCCAACAATATTTATAGGGGACCCCACCAGATGGAGGGTGTGTATACATCAAGAAAAGATCAAGTGGGCCTGCTATTGGATTGTGAATCCAGTAGCAACCCAAGGCAGAGAGTGCCTCCATGATCGGGTGATCCAAGGCTTGGACGGCCTGGACTACATGCATTAAGGTAGGTTCCACATACATACACATTGAGCCTTAAACAAATGGCCTAGGGTCTATGGTGGGCCTTTAACCATCCATAGAGAAACCTATGGGCCTACCTTAGGATCACCCAGGAGGACATCCAACCTCAACTGGTTTCCAAGAGGTAGCCCGCCACTACTCGAACATGAACTAAGGCCCAAGGCCTAAGGCAAATCCATGGCCTAGTGGGCTTATACTCAAAGCCCAACACTTAGGTAGCATGGTGGGCCATTAAGAAAGGTTTGAGCCCAACCATAGAGGTCATAAATCCATATATTGTGGTGGGTTTCATGGGCAGCTTAGTAATTCATTTACATGGGCAAGTTTCACATTTAACACAAGGGAGTTGGGCCTCACTTTTGGCCCAAGTACAGGATCAGTTTAGTGGGCAGCCAGGGGCCCAACTTCTTGTGTATTATTGCCCCTAAGCCCGTCACAATCGATAGGAGACTATAGGCCCAAGATCAATGGGCCTATCCAAAAGAACTGAGTCCACAAGGCCTACTTGCTAACACAAACATGCATATAGTATATCACATAATGGGCCCAAAAGAAATGGCCCAAATAAAAGCCATCCAATTCATACATTATGGTGGACTTGAAGGCAGCCCGTAAACCCAAGAATACACATGGGCAAGGCCTATACTGATAGTGTGGGCCTTGCCACATCAGCCCAAAGACTTAGCAAGGTCCCCACAATAAAGTCAACCCACAATTAAGCACTTCATGAGGGCATCAAGGCTAATAAATGCACAGGATCAGCTTGTAGACAGCCCATTGGGCCCGTGAATCAATAAGGTTAGCCCTTGCACAATCTTGGGCTCAAGGGATAGGTTTTCAGCCCATAGGGCCTATAAAACTATCAAAAATTCTGGTTAAGGTTAGCCCAAAAACCACCACAAAGGTGGGCTTCAAGGGGCACTAATTAAGCCCAAAATGTCTAAGGAAGGAGGGAAAAGGAGTGTGTGCAATACTCCCTTAAATATGATGGGCTGCCACAGCTCCAAAAGATCAACTATGCAGTAAATTTGGGCCCCTTGCTAGAATTCCAGCCCACCCACTTCCTGGGCCTGCTGGAGTCCAAAAATTTATTTAATTTAAATGGGTTACTGACCCATGGTGACCCACACTCATCACAGTGGGTCCCACCAGATAAGAAGGGAGATATACAACACTTACTTCAAGTGGGTCATGCCGTTAGAATGTAGGCCCAGCATCCCAAGGTAGGGGTATGCCATGGTGGTTAGTCATTTGGGCCTGGGTATTTGGCCCAAAACTGACCCAACTTACAGGCCATACCACGGTCAGTCCAGGGGCCTGATGGCCCTAAAAATTTGCAGGATTGTCCTTCCATAGGTGGACCACAACCCCACAAAATTTCAGAATTTTTGGACATCTAGAAATAATTTAATTAATTTGAATAAAACAAGTTGTCCAGAAAATCGGACTGGCATGGACGTCCCAACGTGGTGGGCCAGTCCGGGCCTTGCCACGGTATACACAGGGGTTCATTAGACCTAAAATTTGGTAGGTAGGTTCTACCATGAGCTTACTACCTCCCTGTAAATTTTCATAATTTTTCGATACTCCAAAGTATTTTAATTAATTTAAAGAATACAATCTATACAGGGTGAAATACTGCTGGAATATAATTGTCCTGAATTTGGGCCATCAAATGGGTGAGTTCTGGGCCTCCAAAATTCTTGAAATTTGGACCTAAGGTCCCTAATTAAGCCCACAACAATAAAGGATCAATAAATATAGCCCACCTTCTGAGAAAATATTTTTTTTTAATTTATTTTTATAGAACTATGCTGCTGAACTGCATAGCAGAAATTTCTGGC
Source organism: Magnolia changhungtana (assembly GCA_030180095.1). NCBI lineage: Eukaryota > Viridiplantae > Streptophyta > Magnoliopsida > Magnoliales > Magnoliaceae > Magnolia > Magnolia changhungtana. Next base: position 93,567 of record JASAUF010000049.1, on the reverse strand, counting down.
AGCCCACTATATTAGCCCACCCGTTTGGATGCCCAAATGAGGTCCATTGGCCCTAAAATTTTGCAGGTAGGCCCCACCATAGGTGGGACACCTCTCTGCAAAATTTTAGAATTTTTGGGATAGTAAAAGTATTTTATTTAACTCCTACAATTTATGGACAGCAAGGTATTTCAAAACAATTCTGCTGCTGAAACAATGCAGCTACCCCTGATTTGTGCACCCCATTAGAGTGGGTCCAGGTCTGCCAAATTTTAAGAAAATGTAGGACCAACATCCCTACACAAGTATACAATAAGGTGGGGTCCACAAAGGTGGCCCACCATTTCAGAAACAGACTGATAATTATGTTTGTACAACAAGCACAGTTGCTAGACAGTCCAGAAAATCTAGACTATCCACCCTCCTTGGCCTACTCTTTTAGGTGATCAAACAGGGACGGATGAGGGTGAAATTTGGGGAACATCTAGGTGGGATCCCCACCTTTAAGAGGTATATATCAAATGGGACCAAACACCCTACCAATCATCCACAAAACTGAGCTTAAGACAGCTCAAAAATCTGTCCAGATGGCTTTTGGACAGCAACATAATACTGAATTAAAATAATTATAATCACTATAAAAAGAGGAAATCAATCCATGAAAATTGTGGTATGGACCACCCCAGTGGGCCCCACAAACATCCACACCATACCCCCTCCATAAAACCCATTGCATGTGCCCAAAATGGAGCAAATAGGGTGCCAATGTCCAAGGAATAGACAGCCATGGGCGTCCACTTTGCTTGGATGGTTTGGATATTCTGAGGCCACTAAGTGGGCCACACACATCAGGAAATCAAGAATAAAATAATGAAAAATAAAAATAATCCAGCCACAAGAGAGGAAAATGACATGCAAAAAAGAAAAATGCCATGATGGGGTCTATGGAGAATAGCCCCATCCATGGATCATGCATGCAAGGAAAAAGGGCCATTGGCCTCAACCATGGAGACATGAGGGACCTCCATCACCACTTGATGGGTCCCACAAGCTCCTAAGAAAGAAATGAAGAAGGATCTAAGAGCACCCACCTAGATCAACCTTGAAACTTACATCACCATCATCTAGAGGCTCCAAGCAACATGGATCAATGGTTAAGATCAAGTGAGAAGGGTTAGATGAGAAGGTATTTTAGGGAGAAGGGGCTGGAGAAAATGGAGGAATTGCTGGAGAAGAAGAGATGAGAGAGAGAGAGAAATGAGAGGAAAAGAGAGAGAAAAGCCTTTTAAGGGAAGTAATCATAACCTATGGTGACAATAACAATGTTGCTAGGGTAGGTTAGGTGTGGGTAGTGTTTAGGGTGGGTAGTGTTTATTCCATGCAATAGTGTAGTGTGTGTGTGGTATGCATGGAAAATTGTGCCATGGAGGAGTGGGGTCCACATACATTTGTACAAAAAGTGGGCCACATGATGAAATGCTCGTAACTTGAGATGTACACGTCGGATTAACGCATGGGACGCAGTGTTAGAATCGCGGTGCCGATACGGACAAGATGACATGTGTCTCGGGTCAATCCGAGTCGGGTCTATGTGACCAAACTTAAGGATGACCACAGCATAATCTAAGGGTCGCGAGTCGCCGGGATTCGACCGGTAGGACCGCGGGACCAAAATAAATGAGACGCATACTCACACACACATATGCACACATGCGAACCTGGGTCGGGTCTCACAGAGAACGACATGGTTTCCTATTTAAGTGCATTTATTTTGTGCTCGGGAAAGAATTTTTTCAAAAACTCTCTACCTAAGGCTTGACATGTAGTGATGGTATTAGGTCTTAGAGAGCTGAGCCATGCTTTGGCCCGATCCTTTAGAGAAAATGAGAATAACCTAAGCTTAAGTGCATCCCTATTACCATTGTTTACTTGTAATGTTGCAATTACTTCCTCAAAGTCTGTAAGGTGCAAGTAGGGACTTTTAGAATCTAAGCCATGAAATTGAATCATACCTGGTTTAAAATCAATGTTCCCTGTGTGAGCAGGGAACACTATGCAAGATGGTAAAGTTGATCTCTCAGGGTGAAGGCATTCATGTAAAGTTCGTGGTTGATTTAACACATTCCTATGAACTTCATTCTCATCTTCAAGAGGAGGATTACGTTGATTTTCTCTATTTTGATTTATAGTTAGATCTGACAGATTTGGATTTGGATTATCAACTAGGTCTATCATAGAATCCAAGTGATGTTGGATGCCTTTTCTAAGTGAATGATCAAGGTCTAGAATTAGTCCCCCTTCAGAGGAGAGTTGATTGTTTTGATCCCTACTCCAACGGGACATAAACCATCCACACCACACAACAAATACCACTAATTCAAATAACAAGTATGATACTTAAAATAAAAATAAAAACTTAACCAATAGCCCAGGCGGCAGGGCTGAACATGAGGGTTCAATCCACAAAGAAAAATAAATCAACAACCCAGGTAGTAGAGTCGACCATAAAGTTCAATCCACAAAGTAAAATAAATCAATAACCCATGTGGCAGGGCCAACCATGAGGGTTCAATCCACAAAGCAAAATAAATCAACAACACAGGTGACAGGGCTGACCATGAGGTTTCAATCTATAAAGCAAAATAAATCAACAACCCAGGCGGCAGAGCTGACCATAAGGGTTTAAACCACAAAGCAAAAATAAAATATAAATCAACAAAAGTTAAACTAATGCAGAAATTAAACTATGTTAATTTGAAAAATAGATTCAGCAGATGATCTTTGTGATCAAGCAGCAACTGTAAGACAATCATGATAGTTGGGTAATAAAATTCCAAGCAGGGCAACCTTATGTCACAGTTAGTTCTTGAAAGACCCAACTGAATTTACTTTCAGAGAAAAACAGAAAATCTATAAAAATTTTAGAGGGTTTGAAAGAGAACTTACCTTAGAAAAGAACTTACCTTAGCTATCTTGCACAGATCTAATCTATCTCAGTCTCTCTCTCCAGCAACAGTGCCAAAAACTTGATTGCTTGCCTCCAAGTGCAAAGGTTCGTAAGTAATATTCGGTGAATACAGGGTCGATCCCATAGGGAGATGAATTGTGAAAAGGAGAAAATTAAATACAAAACAAACTAAGTAATAAAAACTAAAACGATGATTTAATTTTGAGAATTTTGAATGAATGTAATTCAACTAAATTAAAACAACACCCAAGCTTCAAAGTTCTACATATAGGTTAATGTTTCAAAATCATGATGACTTGGATAACACAACTAGGATCCGAGCACTATGGTTGGCCTAATCGGAAAATAAAATAATTTAAACATTTTAAATAAATGATATAAAAGATTAGAAAATCATGGATTTGCACCATTGATATATATTCTCAAGCGCCAGTGATTTTAAGAATTCATATCTATAAGATATATAATAAATATCAAAGAAATGTAACAGGTTGAGAACCTCTCCTATCTAAGAAATCTAATTGATTCAGGGTAAGCCTATCCATCAATGTGGATGTTATATGATGGAAACATATGGATCTCACATGAAGATAAAAAAGTAAACATAAACAACTAATAACATGCATTCACCATTCTTCTCATCATTAAAACAATCAATTATCATAACTATGAAAACATTAAACCAATGTGCTTTCCTTCTAGCTTGGGCTAAAGGAAACTTAGAAGAACATAATTAAATTACAAAATAGAAAAGCAACAAGAAAGAAATAAATGCATATAAAAAAATCTAAAAGGAAAAAAAAACTATTTATAAAATTTTAATAAAATTGAAAACTCTCTAAAAACCCTAAATCTTACTTTGAAATGCTTTAAATAATGCTTTGGAATGCCTTGGGAAGCCCTATTTATAAGTGGGGAACTCCAACTTTTGCACCTAGCTGGAAAACTCTATAAACCGCCTCAAATTTACGCAGTTTGCTAAAATAGACTTCACTCTGCGCAGTTTTCTAAAATAGACTTCAGAGTTTCAGAATATGCTTTTTCAGGATGATTTCAGGATTCTTTTTCTTCACTTCAAATCTTTGATTCTCTTCATTCCTTACCTGGTTTTCTTGAATCTTTGGCATGTGAATTCTTTAATCTTGGTCTCCTAAGATCCATCCCTTGCCTTGGTGATTCTTGAGCCTTAAATTCATACTTTTAGCACCCTTTTCAATCCAAGCTCTTAAATTCACCTTGCAACACAAACATGAGTAAAATAGAACATTAAGTTGATTCATATTTATAAAACCAAGATATAAATAGGAAAAATTATGCAATATTTGAGTCTAAACAGTTTTACACACAAGGTTGGCTGCAGTAACTCTCTAGAGTTCACGGGGCTCATAAGGTACTCAATTTCAATAGTTATGCATCCCGATCAGGTTACATATGAAAAAGATATTGGGCATACAAGATTGATCAACAATTTTAGTGAAATTTGATTTAAACATTTGAAGTGTTTTACTCTTCAATCTGGACTGATTAGATTGTCCAAAAACGGTTAAAGCTACAATTAGTGATGTGCCTAATAATTTAGTATTTTTTTTCAAATATAAATTTCAATTTCCATTTAAAAATAACATATTTTAATAAAATAACATTTCTTTTATAAAATGCATATTTTTGAAAATATTTTAACAAAATAACATTTTTATTATAAATTATTTCAAAAAAAAAAATTAAATACAAATTCTGAATTTTTATTTTCAAAATTTTAAAATATTTTCTCATATTTTAAATGTTTTCTAAATAATTTCAAAATGCCGATTTTCTTTTCATCAAAATCAGCATCATTTTATTTTCAAAAATTTTCTCAAACATTGTTAAAATTTTAAACTCCTCAATATTCTTTTTCATGTAATATTACAAATATTTAAATATAACATTTTAATTATAAAAAATAATAAAAAATTCCACATACGATATAAAAACCATATATATATATATAGAGAGAGAGAGAAAAACAGAGGATTATTACCGATGGTTGCTGGTTGTCGGTAAAAGTAATTAGCAATGGTTATCTATCATCGGGAAAATTTTTATTTATTTGCGAAAACCCTTTCCCGACGGTTTTAGTGCGTCGGAAAAACTGTCATACTTTCTGTCTAGGTGGTAATCTTTGGTACCTAGCGGGAAAAGTTTCCCGACGATTTTCGTTCGTCGGCAAAACTGATGCTTTTGGCGGGAACCTTTTCTCGACGGTTTTCATACGTCGGCAAAACTGTCATGCTTTTAGTCCCTGGCGGGAATCTTTGGTCCCTGGAGGGAACCTTTTCCCGACGGTTTCAGAACGTTGGCAAAACTGACATGGACCCTTTTCCGACGGTTTTAGTTCATCGGCAAAACTGTCATGCTGTCAGTCATGGCGGGAACCTTTTTTCCGACGATTTTAGTTCGTCGGTAAAAAACAATATTACCGACCCTTGAATGAAACTAGTATGGGATTTTTGCCGATCGTTGATTTCCGTCGGGAAAAACAATTTGACCGACGACATTGGTGTTCGTCGGTATTTACGTCCTCACCAGATTTTCTCTGACGGTTGATGTCCGTCGGTAAAAACACATTTACCAATGAAACTATTTTTCATCGGTACTAACATTGTACCAGATTTGTGCCAACGTGTCATGTCCGTCAGGAAAAATACTTCTACCCACGAAGATAGATTTAGTCGGTAAATACATCGTACAAGATTTTTGCCGACGGTTCATGTCCGTCGGGAAATACACTTACCTACGAAAATGAAATTTCGTTGGTAAAAATAAATTTTTTGAATTTTTTTTCAAGAAATAAAAATAACCATTACCAATGAAAATTTACGTTGGTAAAAGTATACTTTTACCTGCGAAATTACAATTTACGTTGGTAAAAGTAGACTTTTACCTACGAAATTAAAATTTCGACGGTAGAAGTGAACTTTTACCAACGAAAATAATTTTCATTGGTAAAAGCCCTTTTTACCTACGGAAAAAAAAATCGTAGGTAAAAGTTTTGTTGGTAAAAATCCTGTTTCCTGTAGTGAATACTCAATTTCAAAAGTTATTCATCCCGATCAGGTTACATATGAAAAAGATATTGGGCATACAAGATTGATCAACAATTTTAGTGAAATTTGATTTAAACATTTGAAGTTTTTTACTCTTCAATCTGGACTGATTAGATTGTCCAAAAACGGTTAAAGCTACAATTAGTGGATGTGCCTAATAATTTAGTATTTTTTTTCAAATATAAATTTCAATTTCCATTTAAAAATAACATATTTTAATAAAATAACATTTCTTTTATAAAATGCATATTTTTGAAAATATTTTAACAAAATAACATTTTTATTATAAATTATTTATAAAAAAAAATTAAATACAAATTCTGAATTTTTAATTTCAAATTTTCAAAATATTTTCTCATATTTTAAATATTTTCTAAATAATTTCAAAATGCCGATTTTCTTTTCTTCAAAATAAGCATCATTTTATTTTCAAAAATTTTCTCAAACATTATTAAAATTTTAAACTCCTCAATATTCTTTTTCATGTAATATTACAAATATTTAAATATAACATTTTAATTATAAAAAGAAAAAACTTCCACATATGATATAAAAACCATATATATACAGAAAAACAAAGAATTATTACCGATGGTTGCTGGTTGTCGGTAAAAATAATTAGCGACGGTTATCTGCCGTCAGGAAAATTTTTATTTATTTGCAGAAACCCTTTCCCGACGGTCTAAGTGCGTCAAAAAAACTATCATACTTTCTGTCTAGGTGGTAATCTTTGGTACCTGGCGGGAAAAGTTTCCCGACGGTTTTCGTTCGTCGAACCTTTTCCCGACGATTTACATTCGTCGGCAAAACTGTCATGCTTTTCGTCCCTGGCGGGAATCTTTGGTCCCAGGCGGGAACCTTTTCCCGACGGTTTCAGAACATTGTCAAAACTGACATGGACCCTTTTCCGACGGTTTTAATTCGTCGGCAAAACTGTCATGCTGTCAGTCATGGTGGGAACCTTTTTCCGATGGTTTTAGTTCGTCGGCAAAACTGTCATGCTGTCAGTCATGGCAGGAACCCTTTTCCGACGGTTTTAGTTCGTCGGTGAAAAGCAATATTACCGACCCTTGAATGAAACTAGCACGGGATTTTTGCCGACGGTTGATTTCCGTATGGAAAAACATTTTGACCGACGACATTTGTGTTCGCCGGTATTTACGTCCTTACCAGATTTTTTCCGACGGTTGATGTCTGTCGGTAAAAACACATTTACCAACGAAACTTTTTGATCGATACTAACATTGTACTATATTTGTGCCAACATGTCATATCCGTCAGGAAAAATACTTCTACCCACGAAGATAGATTTAGTCGGTAATTACATCGTACGAGATTTTTGCCAACGGTTCATGTCCATCGGGAAATACACTTTTACCTATGAAAATGAAATTTCATTGGTAAAAATAAATTTTTGAATTTTTTTGCAAGAAATAAAAATAACTTGTTACCAACGAAAATTCTGTTGGTAAAAGTATACTTTTACCTGCGAAATTACAATTTACGTTGGTAAAAGTAGACTTTACCTACGAAATTAAAATTTCGTCGGTAGAAGTGAACTTTACCAACGAAAATAATTTTCATTGGTAAAAGCCCTTTTACCTATGAAAAAAAATCGTAGGTAAAAGTTTCGTTGGTAAAAATCCTGTTTCTTGTAGTGAATACACAATTTCAATAGTTATCCCGATAAGGTTACATATGAAAAAGATATTGGGCATACAAGATTGATCAACAATTTTAGTGAAATTTGATTTAAACATTTGAAGTTTTTTACTCTTCAATCTGGACTGATTAGATTGTCCAAAAACGGTTAAAGCTACAATTAGTGGATGTGCCTAATAATTTAATAATTTTTTTTTCAAATATAAATTTCAATTTCCATTTAAAAATAACATATTTTAATAAAATAACATTTCTTTTATAAAATGCATATTTTTGAAAATATTTTAACAAAATAACATTTTTATTATAAATTATTTCTAAAAAAAAAATAAATACAAATTCTGAATTTTTATTTTCAAAATTTTAAAATATTTTCTCATATTTTAAATGTTTTCTAAATAATTTCAAAATGCCCATTTTCTTTTCTTCAAAATAAGCATCATTTTATTTTCAAAAATTTTCTCAAACATTGTTATAATTTTAAACTCCTCAATATTCTTTTTCATGTAATATTACAAATATTTAAATATAACATTTTAATAATAAAAAATTTAAAAAATTCCACATATGATATAAAAACCATATATATATATATATATATATATATATATACAGAAAAACAGAGGATTATTACCGATGGTTGCTGGTTGTCGGTAAAAACAATTAGCGACGGTTATCTGCCGTCAGGAAAATTTTTATTTATTTGCGGAAACCCTTTCCCGACGGTTTTAACGCGTCGGAAAAACTGTCATACTTTCTGTCTAGTTGGTAATCTTTGGTACCTGGCGGGAAAAGTTTCCCGACGGTTTTTGTTCGTCAACAAAACTGATGCCTTTGGCGGGAACCTTTTCCCGACGGTTTTCATTCGTCGGCAAAACTGTCATGCTTTTGGTCCCTGGCAGGAATCTTTGGTCCCTGGCGGGAACCTTTTCCTGACGGTTTCAGAACGTTGGCAAAACTTACATGGACCCTTTTCCGACGGTTTTAGTTCGTCGGGAAAACTGTCATGCTGTCAGTCATGGCGGGAACCCTTTTCCGACGGTTTTAGTTCGTCGGTGAAAAGCAATATTACCGACCCTTGAATGAAACTAGCACGGGATTTTTGCCAACGGTTGATTTCCGTCAGGAAAAACATTTTGACCGACGACATTTGTGTTTTTGGGTATTTACGTCCTTACCAGATTTTTTCCGACGGTTGATGTCCGTCGGTAAAAACACATTTACCAACGAAACTGTTTTTCATCAGTACTAACATTGTACCAGATTTGTGCCAACGTGTCATGTCCGTCAGGAAAAATACTTCTACCCACGAAGATAGATTTAGTCGGTAATTACATCGTACGAGATTTTTGCCGACGGTTCATGTCAGTCGGGAAATACACTTTTACCTACGAAAATGAAATTTCGTTGGTAAAAATAAATTTTTTGAATTTTTTTTGCAAGAAATAAAAATAACCGTTACCAAAGAAAATTTACGCTGGTAAAAGTATACTTTTACCTGCGAAATTACAATTTACGTTGGTAAAAGTAGACTTACCTACGAAATTAAAATTTCGTGGGTAGAAGTGAACTTTTACCAACGAAAATAATTTTCGTTGGTAGAAGCCCTTTTTACCTATGAAAAAAAAAATCGTAGGTAAAAGTTTCGTTGGTAAAAATCCTGTTTCTTGTAGTGAATACTCAATTTCAATAGTTATTCATCCCGATAAGGTTACATATGAAAAAGATATTGGGCATACAAGATTGATCAACAATTTTAGTGAAATTTGATTTAAACATTTGAAGTTTTTTACTCTTCAATCTGGACTGATTAGATTATCCAAAAAGGGTTAAAGCTACAATTAGTGGATGTGCCTAATAATTTAATAATTTTTTTTTCAAATATAAATTTCAATTTCCATTTAAAAATAACATATTTTAATAAAATAACATTTCTTTTATAAAATGCATATTTTTGAAAATATTTTAACAAAATAACATTTTTATTATAAATTATTTCTAAAAAAAAATTAAATACAAATTCTGAATTTTTATTTTCAAATTTTCAAAATATTTTCTCATATTTTAAATGTTTTCTAAATAATTTCAAAATGCCCATTTTCTTTTCTTCAAAATAAGCATCATTTTATTTTCAAAAATTTTCTTAAACATTGTTAAAATTTTAAACTCCTCAATATTCTTTTTCATGTAATATTACAAATATTTAAATATAACATTTTAATTATAAAAAAAAAAAACTTCCACATATGATATAAAAACCATATATATACGAGAAAAACAAAGAATTATTACCGATGGTTGCTGGTTGTCGGTAAAAATAATTAGCGACGGTTATCTGCCGTCAGGAAAATTTTTATTTATTTGCAGAAACCCTTTCCTGACGGTCTAAGTGCGTCAAAAAAACTATCATACTTTCTGTCTAGGTGGTAATCTTTGGTACCTGGTGGGAAAAGTTTCCCGACGGTTTTCGTTCGTCGAACCTTTTCCCGACGATTTACATTCGTCGGCAAAACTGTCATGCTTTTCGTCCCAAGGCGGAATCTTTGGTCCCGGTAGAACCTTTTCCCGACGGTTTAACATTGTCAAAGCCCGACATGGACCCTTTTCCGACGGTTTTAATTGCGTCGGCAAACCGTCATCTTTGTCGGTCATGGTGGGAACCTTTTTCCGATGGTTTTAGTTCGTCGGCAAAACTGTCATGCTGTCAGTCATGGCAGGAACCCTTTTCCGACGGTTTTAGTTCGTCGGTGAAAAGCAATATTACCGACCCTTGAATGAAACTAGCACGGGATTTTTGCCGGCGGTTGATTTCCGTCGGGAAAAACATTTTGACCGACGACGTGTTCGCCGGTATTTACGTCCTTACCAGATTTTTTCCGACGGTTGATGTCTGTCGGTAAAAACACATTTACCAACGAAACTTTTTGATCGATACTAACATTGTACTATATTTGTGCCAACATGTCATATCCGTCGGGAAAAATACTTCTACCCACGAAGATAGATTTAGTCGGTAATTACATCGTACGAGATTTTTGCCAACGGTTCATGTCCATCGGGAAATACACTTTTACCTATGAAAATGAAATTTCATTGGTAAAAATAAATTTTTTGAATTTTTTTTGCAAGAAATAAAAATAACCGTTACCAACGAAAATTTACGCTGGTAAAAGTATACTTTTACCTGCGAAATTACAATTTACGTTGGTAAAAGTAGACTTTACCTACTGAAATTAAAATTTCGTCGGTAGAAAGTGAACTTTTACCAACGAAAATAATTTTCGTTGGTAAAAGTCCTTTTACCTATGAAAAAAAAATCGTAGGTAAAAGTTTCGTTGGTAAAAATCCTGCTTTCTTGTAGTGAATACACAATTTCAATAGTTATCCCGATAAGGTTACATATGAAAAAGATATTGGGCATACAAGATTGATCAACAATTTTAGTGAAATTTGATTTAAACATTTGAAGTTTTTACTCTTCAATCTGGATGATTAGATTGTCCAAAAACGGTTAAAGCTACAATTAGTGGATGTGCCTAATAATTTAATAATTTTTTTTTCAAATATAAATTTCAATTTCCATTTAAAAATAACATTTTAATAAAATAACATTTCTTTTATAAAATGCATATTTTTGAAAATATTTTAACAAAATAACATTTTTATTATAAATTATTTCTAAAAAAAAATTAAATACAAATTCTGAATTTTTATTTTCAAAATTTCAAAATATTTTCTCATATTTTAAATGTTTTCTAAATAATTTCAAAATGCCCATTTTCTTTTCTTCAAAATAAGCATCATTTTATTTTCAAAAATTTTCTTAAACATTGTTAAAATTTTAAACTCCTCAATATTCTTTTTCTTGTAATATTACAAATATTTAAATATAACATTTTAATTATAAAAAATTTAAAAAATTCCACATGATATAAAAACCATATATATATATATATACACAAAAACAGAGGATTATTACCGATGGTTGCTGGTTGTCGGTAAAAACAATTAGCGACGGTTATCTGCCGTCGAAAAATTTTTTATTTATTTGCGGAAACCCTTTCCCGACGGTTTTAGTGCGTCGGAAAAACCGTCTTACTTTGTCTAGTTGGTAATCTTTGGTACCTGGCGGGAAAAGTTTCCCGACGGTTTTTGTTCGTCGGCAAAACTGAAGCTTTTGGCGGGAACCTTTTCCCGACGGTTTTCATTCGTCGTCAAAACTGTCATGCTTTTGGTCCCTAGCAGGAATCTTTGGTCCCTGGCGGGAACCTTTTTCCGACGGTTTCAGAACGTTGGCAAAACTGACATGGACCCTTTTCCGACGGTTTTTAGTTAAAAAAAGCTATCATCTTTGTCGATCATGGCGGGAACCCTTTTCCGACGTTTTTAGTTTGTCGGTGAAAAGCAATATTACCGACCCTTGAATGAAACTAGCATGGGATTTTTGCCGACGGTTGATTTCCGTCGGGAAAATTTTTATTTATTTGCGGAAACCCTTTCCGACGGTTTTAGTGCGTCGGAAAAACTATCATACTTTCGTCTAGTTGGTAATCTTTAGTACTTGGCGGAAAAGTTTCCGACGATTTTAGATTCGTCGGCAAAATTGATGCTTTTGGCGGAACCTTTTCCGATGGTTTTGAAACGTTGGCAAAGCGACATGGACCCTTTTCCGACGGTTTTAGTTAAATTCAAAAACCGTTATCTTTGTCGATCATGGCGGGCACCTTTTTCCGATAGTTTTTGTTCGTCGGCAAAACTGTCATGCTATCAGTCATGGCGGGAACCCTTTTCCGACGGTTTTAGTTCGTCGGTGAAAAGCAATATTATTGACCCTTGAATGAAACTAGCACGGGATTTTTGCCAACGGTTGATTTCCGTCGGGAAAAACATTTTGATCGATGACGTGTCGTCGGTATTTACGTCCTTACCAGATTTTTCCCGACGGTTGATGTTCATCGGTAAAAACACATTTACCAACGAAACTGTTTTTCATCGGTACTAACATTGTACAAGATTTGTGCCGTGTCATGTCCGTCGGGAAAAATACTTCTACCCACGAAGATATAGTTGGTAATTACATCGTACGAGATTTTTGCCGACGGTTCATGTCCGTCGGAAAATACACTTTTACCTACGAAAATGAAATTTCATTGATAAAAGTAAATTTTTTGAATTTTTTTGCAAGAAATAAAAATAACCGTTACCAACGAAAATTTACGCTGGTAAAAGTTACTTTTTCCTGCGAAATTACAATTTACATTGGTAAAAGTAGACTTTTACCTTCAAAATTAAAATTTTGTCGGTAGAAGTGAACTTTTACCAACGAAAGTAATTTTCATTGGTAAAAGCCCTTTTTACCTATGAAAAAAAAAATCGTATGTAAAAGTTTCGTTGGTAAAAATCCTGATTCTTGTAGTGAATACTCAATTTCAATAGTTATCCCGATCAGGTTACATATGAAAAAGATACTGGGCATACAAGATTGATCAACAATTTTAGTGAAATTTGATTTAAACATTTGAAGTTTTTTACTCTTCAATCTGGACTGATTAGATTGTCCAAAAAGGGTTAAAGCTACAATTAGTGGATGTGCCTAATAATTTAGTAATTTTTTTTTCAAATATAAATTTCTATTTCTATTTAAAAATAACATATTTTAATAAAATAACATTTCTTTTATAAAATGCATATTTTTGAAAATATTTTAACAAAATAACATTTTTATTATAAATTATTTCTAAAAAAAAATTAAATACAAATTCTGAATTTTTATTTTCAAAATTTCAAAATATTTTCTCATATTTTAAATGTTTTCTAAATAATTTCAAAATGCCCATTTTCTTTTCTTCAAAATAAGCATCATTTTATTTTCAAAAATTTTCTTAAACATTGTTAAAATTTTAAACTCCTCAATATTCTTTTTCATGTAATATTACAAATATTTAAATATAACATTTTAATTATAAAAAAAAAAAAAACTTCCACATATGATATAAAAACCATATATATACGAGAAAAACAAAGAATTATTACCGATGGTTGCTGGTTGTCGGTAAAAATAATTAGCGACGGTTATCTGCCGTCGGAAAATTTTATTTATTTGCGAAACCCTTTCCGAAGCGGTCTAAGTGCGTCGAAAAAACTATCATACTTTACGTCTAGGTGGTAATCTTTGGTACTGGCGGAAAAGTTTCCGACGGTTTTCGTTTGTCGAACCTTTTCCCGACGATTTACATTCGTCGGCAAACTAATCATGCTTTTAGCCCTGGCGAAATCTTTGGTCCCAGTGAAGGAACCTTTTCCCGACGGTTTCAGAACATTGTCAAAACTGACATGGACCCTTTTCCGACGGTTTTAATTCGTCGGCAAAACTGTCATGCTGTCAGTCATGGTGGGAACCTTTTTCCGATGGTTTTAGTTCGTCGGCAAAACTGTCATGCTGTCAGTCATGGCAGGAACCCTTTTCCGACGGTTTTAGTTCGTCGGTGAAAAGCAATATTACCGACCCTTGAATGAAACTAGCACGGGATTTTTGCCGACGGTTGATTTCCGTCGGGAAAAACATTTTGACCGACGACGTGTTCGCCGGTATTTACGTCCTTACCAGATTTTTTCCGACGGTTGATGTCTGTCGGTAAAAACACATTTACCAACGAAACTTTTTGATCGATACTAACATTGTACTATATTTGTGCCAACATGTCATATCCGTCGGGAAAAATACTTCTACCCACGAAGATAGATTTAGTCGGTAATTACATCGTACGAGATTTTTGCCAACGGTTCATGTCCATCGGGAAATACACTTTTACCTATGAAAATGAAATTTCATTGGTAAAAATAAATTTTTTGAATTTTTTTTGCAAGAAATAAAAATAACCATTACCAACAAAATTTACGGTGGTAAAAGTATACTTTTACCTGCAAAATTACAATTTACGTTGGTAAAAGTAGACTTTTACCTACTGAAATTAAAATTTCGTCGGTAGAAGTGAACTTTTACCAACGAAAATAATTTTCGTTGGTAAAAGCCCTTTTTACCTATGAAAAAAAAAAAATCGTAGGTAAAAGTTTCGTTGGTAAAAATCCTGTTTCTTGTAGTGAATACACAATTTCAATAGTTATCCCGATAAGGTTACATATGAAAAAGATATTGGGCATACAAGATTGATCAACAATTTTAGTGAAATTTGATTTAAACATTTGAAGTTTTTTACTCTTCAATCTGGACTGATTAGATTGTCCAAAAACGGTTAAAGCTACAATTAGTGGATGTGCCTAATAATTTAATAATTTTTTTTTCAAATATAAATTTCAATTTCCATTTAAAAATAACATATTTTAATAAAATAACATTTCTTTTATAAAATGCATATTTTTGAAAATATTTTAACAAAATAACATTTTTATTATAAATTATTTCTAAAAAAAAATTAAATACAAATTAAATTTTTATTTTCAAAATTTCAAAATATTTTCTCATATTTTAAATGTTTTCTAAATAATTTCAAAATGCCCATTTTCTTTTCTTCAAAATAAGCATCATTTTATTTTCAAAAATTTTCTTAAACATTGTTAAAATTTTAAACTCCTCAATATTCTTTTTCATGTAATATTACAAATATTTAAATATAACATTTTAATTATAAAAAATTTAAAAAATTCCACATGATATAAAAACCATATATATATATACACAAAAACAGAGGATTATTACCGATGGTTGCTGGTTGTCGGTAAAAACAATTAGCGACGGTTATCTCCGTCGGAAAATTTTTATTTATTTGCGGAAACCCTTTCCCCGACGGTTTTAGTGCGTCGGAAAAACGTCTTACTTTCTGTCTAGTTGGTAATCTTTGGTACTGGCGGGAAAAAGTTTCCCCGACGGTTTTGTTCGTCGGCAAAATCTGAAGCTTTTAGGCGGGAACCTTTTCCCGACGGTTTTCATTCGTCAAAAAGCTGTCATGCTTTTGGTCCCTAGCGAGAATCTTTGGTCCCTGGCGAACCTTTTTTCCGACGGTTTGAACGTTAGCAAAGCCGACATGGACCCTTTTCGGCGGTTTTAGTTAGTCGGCAAAAATCTGTCATCTTTGTCGATCATGGCGGGAACCCTTTTCCGACGTTTTTAGTTTGTCGGTGAAAAGCAATATTACCGACCCTTGAATGAAACTAGCATGGGATTTTTGCCCGACGGTTGATTTCCGTCGGGAAAATTTTTATTTATTTGCGGAAACCCTTTCCCGACGGTTTTAGTGCGTCGGAAAAACTATCATACTTTCTGTCTAGTTGGTAATCTTAGTACTTGGCGGGAAAAGTTTCCCGACAGTTTTCGTTCGTCGGCAAAATTGATGCTTTTGGCGGGAACCTTTTCCCGATGGTTTCAGAACGTTGGCAAAACTGACATGGACCCTTTTCCGACGGTTTTAGTTCGTCGGCAAAACTGTTATGCTGTCAGTCATGGCGGGCACCTTTTTCCGATAGTTTTTGTTCGTCGGCAAAACTGTCATGCTATCAGTCATGGCGGGAACCCTTTTCCGACGGTTTTAGTTCGTCGGTGAAAAGCAATATTATTGACCCTTGAATGAAACTAGCACGGGATTTTTGCCAACGGTTGATTTCCGTCGGGAAAAACATTTTGATCGATGACGTGTCGTCGGTATTTACGTCCTTACCAGATTTTTCCCGACGGTTGATGTTCATCGGTAAAAACACATTTACCAACGAAACTGTTTTTCATCGGTACTAACATTGTACAAGATTTGTGCCGTGTCATGTCCGTCGGGAAAAATACTTCTACCCACGAAGATATAGTTGGTAATTACATCGTACGAGATTTTTGCCGACGGTTCATGTCCGTCGGAAAATACACTTTTACCTACGAAAATGAAATTTCATTGATAAAAGTAAATTTTTTGAATTTTTTTGCAAGAAATAAAAATAACCGTTACCAACGAAAATTTACGCTGGTAAAAGTTACTTTTTCCTGCGAAATTACAATTTACATTGGTAAAAGTAGACTTTTACCTTCAAAATTAAAATTTTGTCGGTAGAAGTGAACTTTTACCAACGAAAGTAATTTTCATTGGTAAAAGCCCTTTTTACCTATGAAAAAAAAAATCGTATGTAAAAGTTTCGTTGGTAAAAATCCTGATTCTTGTAGTGAATACTCAATTTCAATAGTTATCCGATCAGGTTACATATGAAAAGATCTTGGGCATACAAGATTGATCAACAATTTTAGTGAAATTTGATTTAAACATTTGAAGTTTTTACTCTTCAATCTGGTGATTAGATTGTCCAAAAAGGGTTAAAGCTACAATTAGTGGATGTGCCTAATAATTTAGTAATTTTTTTTCAAATATAAATTTCTATTTCTATTTAAAAATAACATATTTTAATAAAATAACATTTCTTTTATAAAATGCATATTTTTGAAAATATTTTAACAAAATAACATTTTTATTATAAATTATTTCTAAAAAAAAATTAAATACAAATTCTGAATTTTTATTTTCAAAATTTCAAAATATTTTCTCATATTTTAAATGTTTTCTAAATAATTTCAAAATGCCCATTTTCTTTTCTTCAAAATAAGCATCATTTTATTTTCAAAAATTTTCTTAAACATTGTTAAAATTTTAAACTCCTCAATATTCTTTTTCATGTAATATTACAAATATTTAAATATAACATTTTAATTATAAAAAAAAAAACTTCCACATATGATATAAAAACCATATATATACAGAAAAACAAAGAATTATTACCGATGGTTGCTGGTTGTCGGTAAAAATAATTAGCGACGGTTATCTGCCGTCAGGAAAATTTTTATTTATTTGCAGAAACCCTTTCCCGACGGTCTAAGTGCGTCAAAAAAACTATCATACTTTCTGTCTAGGTGGTAATCTTTGGTACCTGGCGGGAAAAGTTTCCCGACGGTTTTCGTTCGTCGAACCTTTTCCCGACGATTTACATTCGTCGGCAAAACTGTCATGCTTTTCGTCCCTGGCGGGAATCTTTGGTCCCAGGCGGGAACCTTTTCCCGACGGTTTCAGAACATTGTCAAAATCTGACATGGACCCTTTTCCGACGGTTTTAATTAAATCGGCAAAGCGTCATCTTTGTCGATCATGGTGGGAACCTTTTTCCGATGGTTTTAGTTCGTCAGCAAAAAAAGCGTCATCTTGTCGATCATGGCGGGAACCCTTTTCCCGAAGCGGTTTTAGTTCGTCGGTAAAAAGCAATATTACCGACCCTTGAACGAAACTAGTACGGGATTTTTGCCGACGGTTGATTTCCGTCGGAAAAACATTTTGACCGACGACATGTGTTCGCCGGTATTTACGTCCTTACGATTTTTCCGACGGTTGATGTCCATCGGTAAAAACACATTTACCAACGAAACTTTTTGATCGATACTAACATTGTACTATATTTGTGCCAACATGTCATATCCGTCGGAAAAATACTTCTACCCACGAAGATAGATTTAGTCGGTAATTACATCGTCGAGATTTTTGCCAAGCGGTTCATGTCCATCGGGAAATACACTTTTACCTATGAAAATGAAATTTCATTGGTAAAAATAAATTTTTTGAATTTTTTTGCAAGAAATAAAAATAACCATTACCAACAAAAATTTACTTGGTAAAAGTATACTTTTACCTGCAAAATTACAATTTACGTTGGTAAAAGTAGACTTTACCTACGAAATTAAAATTTAAATCGGTAGAAGTGAACTTTTACCAACGAAAATAATTTTCGTTGGTAAAAGCCCTTTTACCTATGAAAAAAAAAAAATCGTAGGTAAAAGTTTCGTTGGTAAAAATCCTGTTTCTTGTAGTGAATACACAATTTCAATAGTTATCCCGATAAGGTTACATATGAAAAAGATATTGGGCATACAAGATTGATCAACAATTTTAGTGAAATTTGATTTAAACATTTGAAGTTTTTTACTCTTCAATCTGGACTGATTAGATTGTCCAAAAACGGTTAAAGCTACAATTAGTGGATGTGCCTAATAATTTAATAATTTTTTTTTCAAATATAAATTTCAATTTCCATTTAAAAATAACATATTTTAATAAAATAACATTTCTTTTATAAAATGCATATTTTTGAAAATATTTTAACAAAATAACATTTTTATTATAAATTATTTCTAAAAAAAAATTAAATACAAATTCTGAATTTTTATTTTCAAAATTTCAAAATATTTTCTCATATTTTAAATGTTTTCTAAATAATTTCAAAATGCCCATTTTCTTTTCTTCAAAATAAGCATCATTTTATTTTCAAAAATTTTCTTAAACATTGTTAAAATTTTAAACTCCTCAATATTCTTTTTCATGTAATATTACAAATATTTAAATATAACATTTTAATTATAAAAAATTTAAAAAATTCCACATGATATAAAAACCATATATATATATACACAAAAACAGAGGATTATTACCGATGGTTGCTGGTTGTCGGTAAAAACAATTAGCGACGGTTATCTGCCGTCGGAAAATTTTTTATTTATTTGCGGAAACCCTTTCCCGACGGTTTTAGTGCGTCGGAAAAACCGTCTTACTTTCTGTCTAGTTGGTAATCTTTGGTACCTGGCGGAAAAGTTTCCCGACGGTTTTTGTTCGTCGGCAAAACTGAAGCTTTTGGCGGGAACCTTTTCCCGACGGTTTTCATTCGTCGTCAAAACTGTCATGCTTTTGGTCCCTAGCAGGAATCTTTGGTCCCTGGCGGGAACCTTTTTCCGACGGTTTCAGAACGTTGGCAAAACTGACATGGACCCTTTTCCGACGGTTTTAGTTCGTCGGCAAAACTGTCATGCTGTCAGTCATGGCGGGAACCCTTTTCCGACGTTTTTAGTTTGTCGGTGAAAAGCAATATTACCGACCCTTGAATGAAACTAGCATGGGATTTTTGCCGACGGTTGATTTCCGTCGGGAAAATTTTTATTTATTTGCGGAAACCCTTTCCCGACGGTTTTAGTGCGTCGGAAAAACTATCATACTTTCTGTCTAGTTGGTAATCTTAGTACTTGGCGGGAAAAGTTTCCCGACAGTTTTCGTTCGTCGGCAAAATTGATGCTTTTGGCGGGAACCTTTTCCCGATGGTTTCAGAACGTTGGCAAAACTGACATGGACCCTTTTCCGACGGTTTTAGTTCGTCGGCAAAACTGTTATGCTGTCAGTCATGGCGGGCACCTTTTTCCGATAGTTTTTGTTCGTCGGCAAAACTGTCATGCTATCAGTCATGGCGGGAACCCTTTTCCGACGGTTTTAGTTCGTCGGTGAAAAGCAATATTATTGACCCTTGAATGAAACTAGCACGGGATTTTTGCCAACGGTTGATTTCCGTCGGGAAAAACATTTTGATCGATGACGTGTCGTCGGTATTTACGTCCTTACCAGATTTTTCCCGACGGTTGATGTTCATCGGTAAAAACACATTTACCAACGAAACTGTTTTTCATCGGTACTAACATTGTACAAGATTTGTGCCGTGTCATGTCCGTCGGGAAAAATACTTCTACCCACGAAGATATAGTTGGTAATTACATCGTACGAGATTTTTGCCGACGGTTCATGTCCGTCGGAAAATACACTTTTACCTACGAAAATGAAATTTCATTGATAAAAGTAAATTTTTTGAATTTTTTTGCAAGAAATAAAAATAACCGTTACCAACGAAAATTTACGCTGGTAAAAGTTACTTTTTCCTGCGAAATTACAATTTACATTGGTAAAAGTAGACTTTTACCTTCAAAATTAAAATTTTGTCGGTAGAAGTGAACTTTTACCAACGAAAGTAATTTTCATTGGTAAAAGCCCTTTTTACCTATGAAAAAAAAAATCGTATGTAAAAGTTTCGTTGGTAAAAATCCTGATTCTTGTAGTGAATACTCAATTTCAATAGTTATCCCGATCAGGTTACATATGAAAAAGATACTGGGCATACAAGATTGATCAACAATTTTAGTGAAATTTGATTTAAACATTTGAAGTTTTTTACTCTTCAATGACGGGTGATTAGATTGTCCAAAAAGGGTTAAAGCTACAATTAGTGGATGTGCCTAATAATTTAGTAATTTTTTTTCAAATATAAATTTCTATTTCTATTTAAAAATAACATATTTTAATAAAATAACATTTCTTTTATAAAATGCATATTTTTGAAAATATTTTAACAAAATAACATTTTTATTATAAATTATTTCTAAAAAAAAATTAAATACAAATTAAATTTTTATTTTCAAAATTTCAAAATATTTTCTCATATTTTAAATGTTTTCTAAATAATTTCAAAATGCCCATTTTCTTTTCTTCAAAATAAGCATCATTTTATTTTCAAAAATTTTCTTAAACATTGTTAAAATTTTAAACTCCTCAATATTCTTTTTCATGTAATATTACAAATATTTAAATATAACATTTTAATTATAAAAAAAAAAACTTCCACATATGATATAAAAACCATATATATACAGAAAAACAAAGAATTATTACCGATGGTTGCTGGTTGTCGGTAAAAATAATTAGCGACGGTTATCTGCCGTCAGGAAAATTTTTATTTATTTGCAGAAACCCTTTCCCGACGGTCTAAGTGCGTCAAAAAAACTATCATACTTTCTGTCTAGGTGGTAATCTTTGGTACCTGGCGGGAAAAGTTTCCCGACGGTTTTCGTTCGTCGAACCTTTTCCCGACGATTTACATTCGTCGGCAAAACTGTCATGCTTTTCGTCCCTGGCGGGAATCTTTGGTCCCAGGCGGGAACCTTTTCCCGACGGTTTCAGAACATTGTCAAAACTGACATGGACCCTTTTCCGACGGTTTTAATTCGTCGGCAAAACTGTCATGCTGTCAGTCATGGTGGGAACCTTTTTCCGATGGTTTTAGTTCGTCGGCAAAACTGTCATGCTGTCAGTCATGGCAGGAACCCTTTTCCGACGGTTTTAGTTCGTCGGTGAAAAGCAATATTACCGACCCTTGAATGAAACTAGCACGGGATTTTTGCCGACGGTTGATTTCCGTCGGGAAAAACATTTTGACCGACGACGTGTTCGCCGGTATTTACGTCCTTACCAGATTTTTTCCGACGGTTGATGTCTGTCGGTAAAAACACATTTACCAACGAAACTTTTTGATCGATACTAACATTGTACTATATTTGTGCCAACATGTCATATCCGTCGGGAAAAATACTTCTACCCACGAAGATAGATTTAGTCGGTAATTACATCGTACGAGATTTTTGCCAACGGTTCATGTCCATCGGGAAATACACTTTTACCTATGAAAATGAAATTTCATTGGTAAAAATAAATTTTTTGAATTTTTTTTGCAAGAAATAAAAATAACCATTACCAACAAAATTTACTGTTGGTAAAAGTATACTTTTACCTGCAAAATTACAATTTACGTTGGTAAAGTAGACTTTACCTACTGAAATTAAAATTTAGTCGGTAGAAGTGAACTTTTACCAACGAAAATAATTTTCGTTGGTAAAAGCCCTTTTACCTATGAAAAAAAAAATCGTAGGTAAAAGTTTCGTTGGTAAAAATCCTGTTTCTTGTAGTGAATACACAATTTCAATAGTTATCCCGATAAGGTTACATATGAAAAAGATATTGGGCATACAAGATTGATCAACAATTTTAGTGAAATTTGATTTAAACATTTGAAGTTTTTTACTCTTCAATCTGGATGATTAGATTGTCCAAAAACGGTTAAAGCTACAATTAGTGGATGTGCCTAATAATTTAATAATTTTTTTTTCAAATATAAATTTCAATTTCCATTTAAAAATAACATATTTTAATAAAATAACATTTCTTTTATAAAATGCATATTTTTGAAAATATTTTAACAAAATAACATTTTTATTATAAATTATTTCTAAAAAAAAATTAAATACAAATTCTGAATTTTTATTTTCAAAATTTCAAAATATTTTCTCATATTTTAAATGTTTTCTAAATAATTTCAAAATGCCCATTTTCTTTTCTTCAAAATAAGCATCATTTTATTTTCAAAAATTTTCTTAAACATTGTTAAAATTTTAAACTCCTCAATATTCTTTTTCATGTAATATTACAAATATTTAAATATAACATTTTAATTATAAAAAATTTAAAAAATTCCACATGATATAAAAACCATATATATATATACACAAAAACAGAGGATTATTACCGATGGTTGCTGGTTGTCGGTAAAAACAATTAGCGACGGTTATCTGCCGTCGGAAAATTTTTTATTTATTTGCGGAAACCCTTTCCCGACGGTTTTAGTGCGTCGGAAAAACCGTCTTACTTTCTGTCTAGTTGGTAATCTTTGGTACCTGGCGGGAAAAGTTTCCGACGGTTTTTGTTCGTCGGCAAAACTGAAGCTTTTGGCGGGAACCTTTTCCCGACGGCTTTTCATTCGTCGTCAAAAGCTCGCCATGCTTTTGGTCCCTAGCGAGAATCTTTGGTCCCTGGCGAACCTTTTTCCGACGGTTTGAACGTTAGCAAAGCGACATGGACCCTTTTCCGAAGCGGTTTTAGTTCGTCGGCAAAAGCCGCATCTTTGTCGGTCATGGCGGGAACCCTTTTCCGAAGCGTTTTTAGTTTGTCGGTGAAAAGCAATATTAATGCAACCCTTGAATGAAACTAGCATGGGATTTTTGCCGCGGTTGATTTCCGTCGGAAAATTTTTATTTATTTGCGGAAACCCTTTCCCACGGTTTTAGTGCGTCGGAAAAAAACTATCATACTTTCTGTCTAGTTGGTAATCTTAGTACTTGGCGGGAAAAGTTTCCCGACGATTTTTAAGTTTCGGCAAAAATTGATGCTTTTGGCGGGAACCTTTTCCCGAGAGGACGATGGTTTTGAACGTTGGCAAAATGACATGGACCCTTTTCCGACGGTTTTAGTTCGTCGGCAAAAAAGCAGGTATCTTTGTCGATCATAAGCGGGCACCTTTTTCCGATAGTTTTTGTTCGTCGACAAAACTGTCATGCTATCAGTCATGGCGGGAACCCTTTTCCGACGGTTTTAGTTCGTCGGTGAAAAGCAATATTATTGACCCTTGAATGAAACTAGCACGGGATTTTTGCCAACGGTTGATTTCCGTCGGGAAAAACATTTTGATCGATGACGTGTCGTCGGTATTTACGTCCTTACCAGATTTTTCCCGACGGTTGATGTTCATCGGTAAAAACACATTTACCAACGAAACTGTTTTTCATCGGTACTAACATTGTACAAGATTTGTGCCGTGTCATGTCCGTCGGAAAAATACTTCTACCCACGAAGATATAGTTGGTAATTACATCGTACGAGATTTTTGCCGACGGTTCATGTCCGTCGGAAAATACACTTTTACCTACGAAAATGAAATTTCATTGATAAAAGTAAATTTTTTGAATTTTTTTGCAAGAAATAAAAATAACCGTTACCAACGAAAATTTACGCTGGTAAAAGTTACTTTTTCCTGCGAAATTACAATTTACATTGGTAAAAGTAGACTTTTACCTTCAAAATTAAAATTTTGTCGGTAGAAGTGAACTTTTACCAACGAAAGTAATTTTCATTGGTAAAAGCCCTTTTTACCTATGAAAAAAAAAATCGTATGTAAAAGTTTCGTTGGTAAAAATCCTGATTCTTGTAGTGAATACTCAATTTCAATAGTTATCCCGATCAGGTTACATATGAAAAAGATATCAAGGCATACAAGATTGATCAACAATTTTAGTGAAATTTGATTTAAACATTTGAAGTTTTTACTCTTCAATCTGGACTGATTAGATTGTCCAAAAAGGGTTAAAGCTACAATTAGTGGATGTGCCTAATAATTTAGTAATTTTTTTTCAAATATAAATTTCTATTTCTATTTAAAAATAACATATTTTAATAAAATAACATTTCTTTTATAAAATGCATATTTTTGAAAATATTTTAACAAAATAACATTTTTATTATAAATTATTTCTAAAAAAAAATTAAATACAAATTCTGAATTTTTATTTTCAAAATTTCAAAATATTTTCTCATATTTTAAATGTTTTCTAAATAATTTCAAAATGCCCATTTTCTTTTCTTCAAAATAAGCATCATTTTATTTTCAAAAATTTTCTTAAACATTGTTAAAATTTTAAACTCCTCAATATTCTTTTTCATGTAATATTACAAATATTTAAATATAACATTTTAATTATAAAAAAAAAAACTTCCACATATGATATAAAAACCATATATATACAGAAAAACAAAGAATTATTACCGATGGTTGCTG
The DNA here is from genome assembly GCA_030180095.1 of Magnolia changhungtana. NCBI lineage: Eukaryota > Viridiplantae > Streptophyta > Magnoliopsida > Magnoliales > Magnoliaceae > Magnolia > Magnolia changhungtana. The sequence continues at coordinate 68,589 of JASAUF010000049.1, read as the reverse complement.
GTTGTCGGTAAAAATAATTAGCGACGGTTATCTGCCGTCAGGAAAATTTTTATTTATTTGCAGAAACCCTTTCCACGGTCTAAGTGCGTCAAAAAAACTATCATACTTTCTGTCTAGGTGGTAATCTTTGGTACCTGGCGGGAAAAGTTTCCCGACGGTTTTCGTTCGTCGAACCTTTTCCCGACGATTTACATTCGTCGGCAAAACTGTCATGCTTTTCGTCCCTGGCGGGAATCTTTGGTCCCAGGCGGGAACCTTTTCCCGACGGTTTGAATTTGTCAAAATCGACATGGACCCTTTTCCGACGGTTTTAATTAAATCGTCGCAAAAGCTGTCATCTTTGTCGATCGGTCATGGTGGGAACCTTTTTCCGATGGTTTTAGTTAAGTCGGCAAAAGCGTCATCTTTGTCGATCATGGCGGGAACCTTTTCCGAAGCGGTTTTAGTTCGTCGGTGAAAAGCAATATTACCGACCCTTGAATGAAACTAGCACGGGATTTTTGCCGACGGTTGATTTCCGTCGGGAAAAACATTTTGACCGACGACGTGTTCGCCGCTATTTACGTCCTTACCAGATTTTTCCGACGGTTGATGTCCATCGGTAAAAACACATTTACCAACGAAACTTTTTGATCGATACTAACATTGTACTATATTTGTGCCAACATGTCATATCCGTCGGAAAAATACTTCTACCCACGAAGATAGATTTAGTCGGTAATTACATCGTACGAGATTTTTGCCAACGGTTCATGTCCATCGGAAATACACTTTTACCTATGAAAATGAAATTTCATTGGTAAAAATAAATTTTTTGAATTTTTTTGCAAGAAATAAAAATAACCATTACCAACAAAATTTACTGTTGGTAAAAGTATACTTTTACCTGCAAAATTACAATTTACGTTGGTAAAAGTAGACTTTTACCTACGAAATTAAAATTTAATCGGTAGAAGTGAACTTTTACCAACGAAAATAATTTTCGTTGGTAAAAGCCCTTTTTACCTATGAAAAAAAAAATCGTAGGTAAAAGTTTCGTTGGTAAAAATCCTGTTTCTTGTAGTGAATACACAATTTCAATAGTTATCCCGATAAGGTTACATATGAAAAAGATATTGGGCATACAAGATTGATCAACAATTTTAGTGAAATTTGATTTAAACATTTGAAGTTTTTACTCTTCAACTGGACCGATTAGATTGTCCAAAAGCGGTTAAAGCTACAATTAGTGGATGTGCCTAATAATTTAATAATTTTTTTTCAAATATAAATTTCAATTTCCATTTAAAAATAACATATTTTAATAAAATAACATTTCTTTTATAAAATGCATATTTTTGAAAATATTTTAACAAAATAACATTTTTATTATAAATTATTTCTAAAAAAAAATTAAATACAAATTAATTTTTATTTTCAAAATTTCAAAATATTTTCTCATATTTTAAATGTTTTCTAAATAATTTCAAAATGCCCATTTTCTTTTCTTCAAAATAAGCATCATTTTATTTTCAAAAATTTTCTTAAACATTGTTAAAATTTTAAACTCCTCAATATTCTTTTTCATGTAATATTACAAATATTTAAATATAACATTTTAATTATAAAAAATTTAAAAAATTCCACATGATATAAAAACCATATATATATATACACAAAAACAGAGGATTATTACCGATGGTTCTGGTTGTCGGTAAAAACAATTAGCGCGACGGTTATCTCTTAGTCGGAAAATTTTTATTTATTTGCGGAAACCCTTTCCCGAAGCGGTTTTAGTGCGTCGGAAAAACCGTCTTACTTTCTGTCTAGTTGGTAATCTTTGGTACAAGGCGGGAAAAGTTTCCGACGGTTTTTGTTCGTCGGCAAAATCGAAGCTTTTGGCGGGAACCTTTCCCGACGGTTTTCATTCGTCGTCAAAGCTGTCATCATGCTTTTGGTCCCTAGCGAGAATCTTTGGTCCCTGGCGGAACCTTTTTCCGACGGTTTGAACGTTAAAAAGCGACATGGACCCTTTTCCGACGGTTTTAGTTCGTCGGCAAAAGCGCTATCATCTTTGTCGATCATGGCGGGAACCCTTTTCCGACGTTTTTAGTTTGTCGGTGAAAAGCAATATTACCGACCCTTGAATGAAACTAGCATGGGATTTTTGCCGACGGTTGATTTCCGTCGGGAAAATTTTTATTTATTTGCGGAAACCCTTTCCCGACGGTTTTAGTGCGTCGGAAAAACTATCATACTTTCTGTCTAGTTGGTAATCTTAGTACTTGGCGGGAAAAGTTTCCCGACAGTTTTCGTTCGTCGGCAAAATTGATGCTTTTGGCGGGAACCTTTTCCCGATGGTTTCAGAACGTTGGCAAAACTGACATGGACCCTTTTCCGACGGTTTTAGTTCGTCGGCAAAACTGTTATGCTGTCAGTCATGGCGGGCACCTTTTTCCGATAGTTTTTGTTCGTCGGCAAAACTGTCATGCTATCAGTCATGGCGGGAACCCTTTTCCGACGGTTTTAGTTCGTCGGTGAAAAGCAATATTATTGACCCTTGAATGAAACTAGCACGGGATTTTTGCCAACGGTTGATTTCCGTCGGGAAAAACATTTTGATCGATGACGTGTCGTCGGTATTTACGTCCTTACCAGATTTTTCCCGACGGTTGATGTTCATCGGTAAAAACACATTTACCAACGAAACTGTTTTTCATCGGTACTAACATTGTACAAGATTTGTGCCGTGTCATGTCCGTCGGAAAAATACTTCTACCCACGAAGATATAGTTGGTAATTACATCGTACGAGATTTTTGCCGACGGTTCATGTCCGTCGGAAAATACACTTTTACCTACGAAAATGAAATTTCATTGATAAAAGTAAATTTTTGAATTTTTTGCAAGAAATAAAAATAACTTGTTACCAACGAAAATTTGTTGGTAAAGTTACTTTTTCTGCGAAATTACAATTTACATTGGTAAAAGTAGACTTTTACCTTCAAAATTAAAATTTTGTCGGTAGAAGTGAACTTTTACCAACGAAAATAATTTTCATTGGTAAAAGCCCTTTTTACCTATGAAAAAAAAAATCGTATGTAAAAGTTTCGTTGGTAAAAATCCTGATTCTTGTAGTGAATACTCAATTTCAATAGTTATCCCGTCGGTTACATATGAAAAAGATATTGGGCATACTGATTGATCAACAATTTTAGTGAAATTTGATTTAAACATTTGAAGTTTTTACTCTTCAATCTGGTGATTAGATTGTCCAAAAGGGTTAAAGCTACAATTAGTGGATGTGCCTAATAATTTAGTAATTTTTTTTCAAATATAAATTTCTATTTCTATTTAAAAATAACATATTTTAATAAAATAACATTTCTTTTATAAAATGCATATTTTTGAAAATATTTTAACAAAATAACATTTTTATTATAAATTATTTCTAAAAAAAATTAAATACAAATTAAATTTTTATTTTCAAAATTTCAAAATATTTTCTCATATTTTAAATGTTTTCTAAATAATTTCAAAATGCCCATTTTCTTTTCTTCAAAATAAGCATCATTTTATTTTCAAAAATTTTCTTAAACATTGTTAAAATTTTAAACTCCTCAATATTCTTTTTCATGTAATATTACAAATATTTAAATATAACATTTTAATTATAAAAAAAAAAACTTCCACATATGATATAAAAACCATATATATACTAGAAAAACAAAGAATTATTACCGATGGTTGCTGGTTGTCGGTAAAAATAATTAGCGACGGTTATCTGCGTCGTCGGAAAATTTTATTTATTTGCGAAACCCTTTCCCGACGGTCTAAGTGCGTCAAAAAAACTATCATACTTTCTGTCTAGGTGGTAATCTTTGGTACCTGGGAAAAGTTTCCCGACGGTTTTCGTTCGTCGAACCTTTTCCCGACGATTTACATTCGTCGGCAAAACTGTCATGCTTTTCGTCCCTGGCGGGAATCTTTGGTCCCAGGCGGGAACCTTTTCCCGACGGTTTCAGAACATTGTCAAAACTGACATGGACCCTTTTCCGACGGTTTTAATTCGTCGGCAAAACTGTCATGCTGTCAGTCATGGTGGGAACCTTTTTCCGATGGTTTTAGTTCGTCGGCAAAACTGTCATGCTGTCAGTCATGGCAGGAACCCTTTTCCGACGGTTTTAGTTCGTCGGTGAAAAGCAATATTACCGACCCTTGAATGAAACTAGCACGGGATTTTTGCCGACGGTTGATTTCCGTCGGGAAAAGCATTTTGACCGACGACATGTGTTCGCCGGTATTTACGTCCTTACAGATTTTTCCGACGGTTGATGTCTGTCGGTAAAAACACATTTACCAACGAAACTTTTTGATCGATACTAACATTGTACTATATTTGTGCCAACATGTCATATCCGTCGGGAAAAATACTTCTACCCACGAAGATAGATTTAGTCGGTAATTACATCGTACGAGATTTTTGCCAACGGTTCATGTCCATCGGGAAATACACTTTTACCTATGAAAATGAAATTTCATTGGTAAAAATAAATTTTTTGAATTTTTTTTGCAAGAAATAAAAATAACCATTACCAACAAAAATTTACGCTGGTAAAAGTATACTTTTACCTGCAAAATTACAATTTACGTTGGTAAAAGTAGACTTTTACCTACGAAATTAAAATTTCGTCGGTAGAAGTGAACTTTTACCAACGAAAATAATTTTCGTTGGTAAAAGCCCTTTTTACCTATGAAAAAAAAAAATCGTAGGTAAAAGTTTCGTTGGTAAAAATCCTGTTTCTTGTAGTGAATACACAATTTCAATAGTTATCCCGATAAGGTTACATATGAAAAAGATATTGGGCATACAAGATTGATCAACAATTTTAGTGAAATTTGATTTAAACATTTGAAGTTTTTTACTCTTCAATCTGGACTGATTAGATTGTCCAAAAACGGTTAAAGCTACAATTAGTGGATGTGCCTAATAATTTAATAATTTTTTTTCAAATATAAATTTCAATTTCCATTTAAAAATAACATATTTTAATAAAATAACATTTCTTTTATAAAATGCATATTTTTGAAAATATTTTAACAAAATAACATTTTTATTATAAATTATTTCTAAAAAAAAATTAAATACAAATTAAATTTTTATTTTCAAAATTTCAAAATATTTTCTCATATTTTAAATGTTTTCTAAATAATTTCAAAATGCCCATTTTCTTTTCTTCAAAATAAGCATCATTTTATTTTCAAAAATTTTCTTAAACATTGTTAAAATTTTAAACTCCTCAATATTCTTTTTCATGTAATATTACAAATATTTAAATATAACATTTTAATTATAAAAAATTTAAAAAATTCCACATGATATAAAAACCATATATATATATACACAAAAACAGAGGATTATTACCGATGGTTGCTGGTTGTCGGTAAAAACAATTAGCGACGGTTATCTGCCGTCGGAAAATTTTTTATTTATTTGCGGAAACCCTTTCCCGACGGTTTTAGTGCGTCGGAAAAACCGTCTTACTTTCTGTCTAGTTGGTAATCTTTGGTACCTGGCGGGAAAAGTTTCCCGACGGTTTTTGTTCGTCGGCAAAACTGAAGCTTTTGGCGGGAACCTTTTCCCGACGGTTTTCATTCGTCGTCAAAACTGTCATGCTTTTGGTCCCTAGCAGGAATCTTTGGTCCACTGGCGAACCTTTTTCCGACGGTTTGAACGTTAGGCAAAGCCGACATGGACCCTTTTCCGAAGGCGGTTTTAGTTCGTCGGCAAATCATCTTTGTCGGTCATGGCGGGAACCCTTTTCCGACGTTTTTAGTTTGTCGGTGAAAAGCAATATTACAGACCCTTGAATGAAACTAGCATGGGATTTTTGCAGACGGTTGATTTCCGTCGGAAAATTTTTATTTATTTGCGGAAACCCTTTCCGACGGTTTTAGTGCGTCGGAAAAACTATCATACTTTCTGTCTAGTTGGTAATCTTAGTACTTGGCGGGAAAAGTTTCCCGGCATTTTAGCTTCAATTCAAAATTGATGCTTTTGGCGGGAACCTTTTCCGATGGTTTTGAACGTTAGCAAAGCGACATGGACCCTTTTAAAACGGTTTTAGTTCGTCGGCAAAATCTGATATCTTTGTCGATCATGGCGGGCACCTTTTTCCGATAGTTTTTGTTCGTCAATGCGAAAGCTGCGTATGCTATCGATCATGGCGGGAACCCTTTTCCGAAGCGGTTTTAGTTCGTCGGTGAAAAGCAATATTATTGACCCTTGAATGAAACTAGCACGGGATTTTTGCCAATTGGTTGATTTCCGTCGGAAAAACATTTTGATCGATGACGTGTTTGTGTTTCGGTATTTACGTCCTTACCGATTTTTTTCCGACGGTTGATGTTCATCGGTAAAAACACATTTACCAACGAAACTGTTTTTCATCGGTACTAACATTGTACAAGATTTGTGCCGTGTGTCATGTCCGTCGGGAAAAATACTTCTACCCACGAAGATATAGTTGGTAATTACATCGTACGAGATTTTTGCCGACGGTTCATGTCCGTCGGAAAATACACTTTTACCTACGAAAATGAAATTTCATTGATAAAAGTAAATTTTTTGAATTTTTTTGCAAGAAATAAAAATAACCGTTACCAACGAAAATTTACTGCTGGTAAAAGTTACTTTTTCTGCGAAATTACAATTTACATTGGTAAAAGTAGACTTTTACCTTCAAAATTAAAATTTTGTCGGTAGAAGTGAACTTTTACCAACGAAAGTAATTTTCATTGGTAAAAGCCCTTTTTACCTATGAAAAAAAAAAATCGTATGTAAAAGTTTCGTTGGTAAAAATCCTGATTCTTGTAGTGAATACTCAATTTCAATAGTTATCCATCCCGATCAGTTACATATGAAAAAGATATTGGGCATACAAGATTGATCAACAATTTTAGTGAAATTTGATTTAAACATTTGAAGTTTTTTACTCTTCAATCTGGACTGATTAGATTGTCCAAAAAGGGTTAAAGCTACAATTAGTGGATGTGCCTAATAATTTAGTAATTTTTTTTTCAAATATAAATTTCTATTTCTATTTAAAAATAACATATTTTAATAAAATAACATTTCTTTTATAAAATGCATATTTTTGAAAATATTTTAACAAAATAACATTTTTATTATAAATTATTTCTAAAAAAAAATTAAATACAAATTCTGAATTTTTATTTTCAAAATTTCAAAATATTTTCTCATATTTTAAATGTTTTCTAAATAATTTCAAAATGCCCATTTTCTTTTCTTCAAAATAAGCATCATTTTATTTTCAAAAATTTTCTTAAACATTGTTAAAATTTTAAACTCCTCAATATTCTTTTTCATGTAATATTACAAATATTTAAATATAACATTTTAATTATAAAAAAAAACTTCCACATATGATATAAAAACCATATATATACAGAAAAACAAAGAATTATTACCGATGGTTGCTGGTTGTCGGTAAAAATAATTAGCGACGGTTATCTGCCGTCAGGAAAATTTTTATTTATTTGCAGAAACCCTTTCCCGACGGTCTAAGTGCGTCAAAAAAACTATCATACTTTCTGTCTAGGTGGTAATCTTTGGTACCTGCGGAAAAGTTTCCCGACGGTTTTAAATTCGTGTAAATCGAACCTTTTCCGACGATTTACATTCGTCAAGCAAAGCTGTCATGCTTTTAGTCCCTGGCAAAGAAATCTTTGGTCCCAAAGTGGGAACCTTTTCCCGACGGTTTGAACATTGTCAAACCGACATGGACCCTTTTCCGACGGTTTTAATTCGTCGGCAAAACTGTCATGCTGTCAGTCATGGTGGGAACCTTTTTCCGATGGTTTTAGTTCGTCGGCAAAACTGTCATGCTGTCAGTCATGGCAGGAACCCTTTTCCGACGGTTTTAGTTCGTCGGTGAAAAGCAATATTACCGACCCTTGAATGAAACTAGCACGGGATTTTTGCCGACGGTTGATTTCCGTCGGGAAAAACATTTTGACCGACGACATGTGTTCGCCGGTATTTACGTCCTTACCAGATTTTTTCCGACGGTTGATGTCTGTCGGTAAAAACACATTTACCAACGAAACTTTTTGATCGATACTAACATTGTACTATATTTGTGCCAACATGTCATATCCGTCGGGAAAAATACTTCTACCCACGAAGATAGATTTAGTCGGTAATTACATCGTACGAGATTTTTGCCAACGGTTCATGTCCATCGGGAAATACACTTTTACCTATGAAAATGAAATTTCATTGGTAAAAATAAATTTTTTGAATTTTTTTTGCAAGAAATAAAAATAACCATTACCAACAAAAATTTACGCTGGTAAAAGTATACTTTTACCTGCAAAATTACAATTTACGTTGGTAAAAGTAGACTTTTACCTACGAAATTAAAATTTCGTCGGTAGAAGTGAACTTTTACCAACGAAAATAATTTTCGTTGGTAAAAGCCCTTTTTACCTATGAAAAAAAAAAATCGTAGGTAAAAGTTTCGTTGGTAAAAATCCTGTTTCTTGTAGTGAATACACAATTTCAATAGTTATCCCGATAAGGTTACATATGAAAAAGATATTGGGCATACAAGATTGATCAACAATTTTAGTGAAATTTGATTTAAACATTTGAAGTTTTTTACTCTTCAATCTGGACTGATTAGATTGTCCAAAAACGGTTAAAGCTACAATTAGTGGATGTGCCTAATAATTTAATAATTTTTTTTTCAAATATAAATTTCAATTTCCATTTAAAAATAACATATTTTAATAAAATAACATTTCTTTTATAAAATGCATATTTTTGAAAATATTTTAACAAAATAACATTTTTATTATAAATTATTTCTAAAAAAAATTAAATACAAATTAAATTTTTATTTTCAAAATTTCAAAATATTTTCTCATATTTTAAATGTTTTCTAAATAATTTCAAAATGCCCATTTTCTTTTCTTCAAAATAAGCATCATTTTATTTTCAAAAATTTTCTTAAACATTGTTAAAATTTTAAACTCCTCAATATTCTTTTTCATGTAATATTACAAATATTTAAATATAACATTTTAATTATAAAAAATTTAAAAAATTCCACATGATATAAAAACCATATATATATATACACAAAAACAGAGGATTATTACCGATGGTTGCTGGTTGTCGGTAAAAACAATTAGCGACGGTTATCTGCCGTCGGAAAATTTTTTATTTATTTGCGGAAACCCTTTCCCGACGGTTTTAGTGCGTCGGAAAAACCGTCTTACTTTCTGTCTAGTTGGTAATCTTTGGTACCTGGCGGGAAAAGTTTCCCGACGGTTTTTGTTCGTCGGCAAAACTGAAGCTTTTGGCGGGAACCTTTTCCCGACGGTTTTCATTCGTCGTCAAAACTGTCATGCTTTTGGTCCCTAGCAGGAATCTTTGGTCCCTGGCGGGAACCTTTTTCCGACGGTTTCAGAACGTTGGCAAAACTGACATGGACCCTTTTCCGACGGTTTTAGTTCGTCGGCAAAACTGTCATGCTGTCAGTCATGGCGGGAACCCTTTTCCGACGTTTTTAGTTTGTCGGTGAAAAGCAATATTACCGACCCTTGAATGAAACTAGCATGGGATTTTTGCCGACGGTTGATTTCCGTCGGGAAAATTTTTATTTATTTGCGGAAACCCTTTCCCGACGGTTTTAGTGCGTCGGAAAAACTATCATACTTTCGTCTAGTTGGTAATCTTAGTACTTGGCGGGAAAAAGTTTCCCGGCGACGCTGTCGTCGGCAAAATTGATGCTTTTGGCGGGAACCTTTTCCGATGGTTTCGAACGTTGGCAAAATCGACATGGACCCTTTTCCGACGGTTTTAGTTCGTCAAGCAAAGCGCAGCTTTGTCATTATCATGGCGGGCACCTTTTTCCGATAGTTTTTGTTCGTCGGCAAAACTGTCATGCTATCAGTCATGGCGGGAACCCTTTTCCGACGGTTTTAGTTCGTCGGTGAAAAGCAATATTATTGACCCTTGAATGAAACTAGCACGGGATTTTTGCCAACGGTTGATTTCCGTCGGGAAAAACATTTTGATCGATGACGTGTCGTCGGTATTTACGTCCTTACCAGATTTTTCCCGACGGTTGATGTTCATCGGTAAAAACACATTTACCAACGAAACTGTTTTTCATCGGTACTAACATTGTACAAGATTTGTGCCGTGTCATGTCCGTCGGGAAAAATACTTCTACCCACGAAGATATAGTTGGTAATTACATCGTACGAGATTTTTGCCGACGGTTCATGTCCGTCGGAAAATACACTTTTACCTACGAAAATGAAATTTCATTGATAAAAGTAAATTTTTTGAATTTTTTTGCAAGAAATAAAAATAACCGTTACCAACGAAAATTTACGCTGGTAAAAGTTACTTTTTCCTGCGAAATTACAATTTACATTGGTAAAAGTAGACTTTTACCTTCAAAATTAAAATTTTGTCGGTAGAAGTGAACTTTTACCAACGAAAGTAATTTTCGTTGGTAAAAGCCCTTTTTACCTATGAAAAAAAAAATCGTATGTAAAAGTTTCGTTGGTAAAAATCTTTCTTGTAGTGAATACTCAATTTCAATAGTTATCCCGATCAGTTACATATGAAAAAGATATTGGGCATACAAGATTGATCAACAATTTTAGTGAAATTTGATTTAAACATTTGAAGTTTTTACTCTTCAATCTGACTGATTAGATTGTCCAAAAAGGGTTAAAGCTACAATTAGTGGATGTGCCTAATAATTTAGTAATTTTTTTTTCAAATATAAATTTCTATTTCTATTTAAAAATAACATATTTTAATAAAATAACATTTCTTTTATAAAATGCATATTTTTGAAAATATTTTAACAAAATAACATTTTTATTATAAATTATTTCTAAAAAAAATTAAATACAAATTAATTTTTATTTTCAAAATTTCAAAATATTTTCTCATATTTTAAATGTTTTCTAAATAATTTCAAAATGCCCATTTTCTTTTCTTCAAAATAAGCATCATTTTATTTTCAAAAATTTTCTTAAACATTGTTAAAATTTTAAACTCCTCAATATTCTTTTTCATGTAATATTACAAATATTTAAATATAACATTTTAATTATAAAAAAAAAAAATTCCACATATGATATAAAAACCATATATATACAGAAAAACAAAGAATTATTACCGATGGTTGCTGGTTGTCGGTAAAAATAATTAGCGACGGTTATCTGCCGTCAGGAAAATTTTTATTTATTTGCAGAAACCCTTTCCCGACGGTCTAAGTGCGTCAAAAAAACTATCATACTTTCTGTCTAGGTGGTAATCTTTGGTACCTGGCGGAAAAGTTTCCCGACGGTTTTTCGTGCTTTTGTCGAACCTTTTCCCGACGATTTACATTCGTCGGCAAAAATCATGCTTTTTCGTCCCTGGCGAAATCTTTGGTCCCAAAGGGAACCTTTTCCCACGGTTTGAACATTGTCAAACCGACATGGACCCTTTTCCGACGGTTTTAATTCGTCATGGCAAACCGCATGTCATCTTTGTCGATCATGGTGGGAACCTTTTTCCGATGGTTTTAGTTCGTCCAAAATCGCGTCATCTTTGTCGGTCATGGCGAACCTTTTTCCGACGGGTTTTAGTTCGTCGGTGAAAAGCAATATTACCAACCCTTGAATGAAACTAGCACGGGATTTTTGCCAACGGTTGATTTCCGTCGGGAAAAACATTTTGACCGACGACGACATGTGTTCGCGGTATTTACGTCCTTACAGATTTTTCCGACGGTTGATGTCCGTCGGTAAAAACACATTTACCAACGAAACTTTTTGATCGATACTAACATTGTACTATATTTGTGCCAACATGTCATATCCGTCAGGAAAAATACTTCTACCCACGAAGATAGATTTAGTCGGTAATTACATCGTACGAGATTTTTGCCAACGGTTCATGTCCATCGGGAAATACACTTTTACCTATGAAAATGAAATTTCATTGGTAAAAATAAATTTTTTGAATTTTTTTTGCAAGAAATAAAAATAACCGTTACCAACGAAAATTTACGCTGGTAAAAGTATACTTTTACCTGCGAAATTACAATTTACGTTGGTAAAAGTAGACTTTTACCTACGAAATTAAAATTTCGTCGGTAGAAGTGAACTTTTACCAACGAAAATAATTTTCGTTGGTAAAAGCCCTTTTTACCTATGAAAAAAAAAAATCGTAGGTAAAAGTTTCGTTGGTAAAAATCCTGTTTCTTGTAGTGAATACACAATTTCAATAGTTATCCCGATAAGGTTACATATGAAAAAGATATTGGGCATACAAGATTGATCAACAATTTTAGTGAAATTTGATTTAAACATTTGAAGTTTTTTACTCTTCAATCTGGACTGATTAGATTGTCCAAAAAGGGTTAAAGCTTCAATTAGTGGATGTGCCTAATAATTTAGTAATTTTTTTTTCAAATATAAATTTCTATTTCTATTTAAAAATAACATATTTTAATAAAATAACATTTCTTTTATAAAATGCATATTTTTGAAAATATTTTAACAAAATAACATTTTTATTATAAATTATTTCTAAAAAAAAATTAAATACAAATTCTTTTTATTTTCAAAATTTCAAAATATTTTCTCATATTTTAAATGTTTTCTAAATAATTTCAAAATGCCCATTTTCTTTTCTTCAAAATAAGCATCATTTTATTTTCAAAAATTTTCTTAAACATTGTTAAAATTTTAAACTCCTCAATATTCTTTTTCATGTAATATTACAAATATTTAAATATAACATTTTAATTATAAAAAATTTAAAAAATTCCACATGATATAAAAACCATATATATATATACACAAAAACAGAGGATTATTACCGATGGTTGCTGGTTGTCGGTAAAAACAATTAGCGACGGTTATCTGCCGTCGGAAAATTTTTTATTTATTTGCGGAAACCCTTTCCCGACGGTTTTAGTGCGTCGGAAAAACCGTCTTACTTTCTGTCTAGTTGGTAATCTTTGGTACCTGGCGGGAAAAGTTTCCCGACGGTTTTTGTTCGTCGGCAAAACTGAAGCTTTTGGCGAACCTTTTCCGACGGTTTTCATTCGTCATCAAAATGTCATGCTTTTGGTCCCTAGCGAGAATCTTTGGTCCCTGGCGGGAACCTTTTTCCGAACGGTTTAAACGTTGGCAAAGCCGACATGGACCCTTCTCCGAAGCGGTTTTAGTTCGTCAAAAATCATCTTGTCATTACGATCATGGCGGGAACCCTTTTCCGACGTTTTTAGTTTGTCGGTGAAAAGCAATATTACCGACCCTTGAATGAAACTAGCATGGGATTTTTGCCGACGGTTGATTTCCGTCGGGAAAATTTTTATTTATTTGCGGAAACCCTTTCCCGACGGTTTTAGTGCGTCGGAAAAACTATCATACTTTCTGTCTAGTTGGTAATCTTTAGTACCTGGCGGGAAAAGTTTCCTTTTTTAGATGTCGTCGGCAAAATTGATGCTTTTGGCGGGAACCTTTTCCGATGGTTTCGAAAAAGCCGACATGGACCCTTTTCCGACGCGTTTTTAGTTCGTCGGCAAAAGCGTTATCTTTGTCGATCATGGCGGGCACCTTTTTCCGATAGTTTTTGTTCGTCGGCAAAACTGTCATGCTATCAGTCATGGCGGGAACCCTTTTCCGACGGTTTTAGTTCGTCGGTGAAAAGCAATATTATTGACCCTTGAATGAAACTAGCACGGGATTTTTGCCAACGGTTGATTTCCGTCGGGAAAAACATTTTGATCGATGACGTGTCGTCGGTATTTACGTCCTTACCAGATTTTTCCCGACGGTTGATGTTCATCGGTAAAAACACATTTACCAACGAAACTGTTTTTCATCGGTACTAACATTGTACAAGATTTGTGCCGTGTCATGTCCGTCGGGAAAAATACTTCTACCCACGAAGATATAGTTGGTAATTACATCGTACGAGATTTTTGCCGACGGTTCATGTCCGTCGGAAAATACACTTTTACCTACGAAAATGAAATTTCATTGATAAAAGTAAATTTTTTGAATTTTTTTGCAAGAAATAAAAATAACCGTTACCAACGAAAATTTACGCTGGTAAAAGTTACTTTTTCCTGCGAAATTACAATTTACATTGGTAAAAGTAGACTTTTACCTTCAAAATTAAAATTTTGTCGGTAGAAGTGAACTTTTACCAACGAAAGTAATTTTCGTTGGTAAAAGCCCTTTTTACCTATGAAAAAAAAAAATCGTATGTAAAAGTTTCGTTGGTAAAAATCCTGATTCTTGTAGTGAATACTCAATTTCAATAGTTATCCATCCCGATCAGTTACATATGAAAAGATATTGGGCATACAAGATTGATCAACAATTTTAGTGAAATTTGATTTAAACATTTGAAGTTTTTTACTCTTCAATCTGGACTGATTAGATTGTCCAAAAAGGGTTACAGCTACAATTAGTGGATGTGCCTAATAATTTAGTAATTTTTTTTTCAAATATAAATTTCTATTTCTATTTAAAAATAACATATTTTAATAAAATAACATTTCTTTTATAAAATGCATATTTTTGAAAATATTTTAACAAAATAACATTTTTATTATAAATTATTTCTAAAACAAAATTAAATACAAATTCTGAATTTTTATTTTCAAATTTTCAAAATATTTTTCATATTTTAAATGTTTTCTAAATAATTTCAAAATGTCGATTTTCTTTTCTTCAAAATAAGCATCATTTTATTTTTAAAAATTTTCTCAAACATTGTTAAAATTTTAAACTCCTCAATATTCTTTTTCATGTAATATTACAAATATTTAAATTTAACATTTTAATTATAAAAATTTAAAAAAATTCCTCATGATATAAAAACCATATATATATATATATATATATATATATATATATATATAGAAAAACAAAGGATTATTACTGATGGTTGCTAGTTGTCGGTAAAAACAATTAGCGACGGTTATCTACCGTCGGGAAAATTTTTATTTATTTGCGGAAACCCTTTTCCGACGGTTTTAGTGCGTCGGAAAAACTGTCATACTTTCTGTCTAGTTGGTAATCTTTGGTACTTGGCGGGAAAAGTTTCCTGACGGTTTTCGTTCGTCGGTAAAACTGATGCTTTTGGCGGGAACCTTTTCCCGACGGTTTTCATTCGTCGACAAAACTGTCCTGCTTTTGGTCCCTGGCGGGAATCTTTGGTCCCTGGCGGGAACCTTTTCCCGACGGTTTCAGAACGTTGACAAAACTGACATGGACCCTTTTCCGATGGTTTTAGTTTGTCGGCAAAACTA
The DNA here is from genome assembly GCA_030180095.1 of Magnolia changhungtana. Lineage (NCBI taxonomy): Eukaryota > Viridiplantae > Streptophyta > Magnoliopsida > Magnoliales > Magnoliaceae > Magnolia > Magnolia changhungtana. Next base: position 53,240 of record JASAUF010000049.1, on the reverse strand, counting down.
TCATGCAGTCAGTCATGGCGGGAACCTTTTTCTGACGGTTTGTTCTTCGGCAAAACTGTCATGCTGTCAGTCATGGCAGGAACCCTTGTGAGACCCGACCCTAGTTCCCATGTTTGCATGTGTGTGTGTAAGTATGCATCTTGTTCATCATGGTCTCGCGGTCCTACTGGTCAAATTCGACGACCCGCGACCCTCGGATTGTGTTTACAAATCACCTTGAGTTCGGTCATATAGACCCAACTCGATCAACCCGAGACCTATGCCATCTCGTTCGTATCGTCGTTGCGGTTCCAACGACGCGTCTTGTGCGTCAATCCGACCTATGGATCAAAAGTTATGAGCATTTCATCATGTGGCCCACTTTTTACAAAAGCATGTGGACCACCTCCATGGCACAATTTCCCATGCACACCACACACACACACTACACTATTGCATGGAATAAACACTACCCACCCTAAACACTACCCATACCTAACCTACCCTAGCAACATTGTTATTGTCACCATAGGTAATGATTACTTCTCTTAAATAGTTTTTTCTCTCTCTCCCCTCTCATTTTCCTTCATTGCTGAAATTTCCAGCAACTTCTCTTCCTCCTCCCTCTCTTCTCCAGCCCCCTTACCCCCATTATACTCTCAATCCCTCCATTTGAACTAGATCTCCACCATTGAAATCCATTCTTTGCTCCAAGAGCTTCATGGAGTAGAAGTTTGGGGGTGAGATCACAAGTGGGTAACTATGATCTTGCTTGATCTAATTTTATATCTTTAAATCTTCTTATTTCTTTTGTATGGATCATATGGGGCCCACCAATCCATGGTGGAGACCCCATTTGACCCCATGGATGTGGCCTTGGCCCATCCTACATGCATGTCATGATCCATGATGGGGCCATTCTCCATGGACCCCATCATGATGTATGTAATGATCCACTCCATCTCAAGGTCATCTAGACCTAAGGATCATGTTGGGATGACATTTCAACCATCCATAGCAATTATAGATCATGCATGTAGTGATTTCATGTTGCATGTACAATCAATGTAGTTATATGGGTATGATTCTTTCTTGGGAGGGCCCATTAGTGGCGGGGCCCTACCCTATGGCCGGATTATGTTTCTTCTCCATATTTTCTTTCCTATGTTTATAGTAAATCTGATGTATGTGGGGCCCACTTGATGTGCCATGCAACTAGGCCCAAGTGGTTAGACATCCAAGCCCACCTTGTTGCCCCATATTGTTGGCATGTTTTGGACAGCCTTTGGGCTTGATTTTATGGATGATATTGGAAGGGGATTGTCTGAGAGTTGTGTGACCCATCTAGATGGACCCCACCACTGAGAAAATGCTGATTTATTTTCCTTTTAATTATCTTTTGGGGTGGTTTGGACATTACATGTTGCTGTCCAAATCTGCCTGGACAGATTTTTGGGCCACTTTGGGGCCTGATTTATGGGTCTTTGGTGGGAATAATGAAACAAAATAATATGTGATTCTTGTAGTCTTATGACCCACCTACAACCATACCAAATTTCAGCCCCATCTGACCTTCATTGGGGTCCCAAAGGTGTGGTCCAAATGAGGTGGACAGTCTGGATTTTCTGCACTATTCCAGCAATATTCCACCCTGGACAGGTTGGAATTCCAAAAATTATTAAAATATTTTTGGGTGTCTAAAAATTATAAAAATTTACAGGAAGGTGGTCCACTCATGGTGGGACCAACCTACAAAATTTTGGGGCCAATGGAAACCTGTACACACCATGGTGGTGGCTGGACTGGCCCATTACAATATGGTGTCCAGATCAGTCCGATTTTCAGGACAGATTGATTTCTTTAAATAAACTAAAATATTTTTAGGTGTCCATAAATTCTAAAATTTTGTGAAGTTGTGGTCCACCCATGTTGGGACCTACCTACCAACTTTCAGGGCCAATGGACCCCTCAGTGCACATCGTGGCGAGGGCCGGACTGGCCCACCACATTGGGATGTCCAGGTCTGTCCGATTTTCTGGACAGACTGTCTTGTTTAAATCAGTTAAAATACTTAGGGATATCCAAAAATTCTGAAATTTTGTGGGGGTATGTCCTACCTATTGAAGTATCACTCTGAAAATTTTCAGCCCCAACTGACCCTGTTTGGGCATCCAAAAGAATGGGCCAAAATAGTTGGACTGCCAGATTTTTCTGCTGTGCAGTCCAGCAATGTGCCTTGATAAAAACCATAATTCAAAAATATTTCCTCTGATGGTGGGCCACCTTTTTGGGTTTTCTCTCATTGTATGCATAATGAGGGGCCTTGGCCCTCAATTTCCAGAGTTTTAATGGCCCTGGGCCCACTCCAATGGAGTGCCCAAATTTAGGACAGCAACATGTTATAATTATGTTTGGCCTTTGGGCTGAAATTTTGAGGAGTGGGGCCCAACACATTGTGAAGAATCTTAGAGGTAATAATTTATACATTTAGTTCCTTAAATGTTGGGCCTAATAAATACACTTTTGAGGCCCACCACAGTTGAATTTAATTGGGTCCATGAATGTGGCTAGTTGTTGAACTCTTTGAGCCCAATTGGGCTGAAACTTTCTAGATAGGCCCATTGAACTCTTGGGCCATTTTTACCACACTATTGTGTTGGATTAGTGGGCCGATTACACAAGTATATGGGCCCTTGATTGCCCACCAAATTAACTTTATACTTGGGCCGGGTTGTAGGCCCAACTTACTTGACTAAGAACATGACATTTGCCCATGTGATTTGAGCAATGGGCTGCCCACTAGGCCACAACAATATATGGGATTAGTAGCCTTTATGTTGGACCTAACCTTTCCCTTATGGGCCCATAGTGGTATATATGGGTTGGGCTATGTGTGTTCCCATGGACCCATGTTTTGGATGGGCCTTGGGCCGCCTTTCTGAAGCCCAACATGAATGTATGTGGTATGTAATGGCTGTCCATTTCTTATTTCTAATGTTGTGTGGGCCTTGGGCCTTGATCCGTAATCAATTAGAGATGGGCTACCTCTTGGGGACCAATTGTGGTTAGATGTCCACATTGGTGGCCCTAAAGTAGGCCCATGGGCTTCTATGGGTGGTTAAAGGCCCACCATAGACCCTTGCTAGGCTCGTTTCATCTATTTAGGCCCATATCATTGTTCTCCTTAGTCTCATGGGCTACCCTGTATATGGGCCCCACTAGAGGTTGTATTCCTTATGAGGAATTGGTTAAGTACCTAGACCCTTCATGGTTAGGTAGAGAGTTCATCTTCACCTCATTGACACCCCTATTCATCTTCATGGCCCACTCCCATATGCATCATATGCATGCTTAGTTGAGGTATGATTGGCCATGGTTATGTCATTGTGTAGGACATGTTGGTATCTCTCCAAGAGATAGATGCTTGGGATTGATGCATGGGTGATTGTGTGATTCATACATCTGGCATTGCATAGCTTATGGATATCCGCCCTTACTTCATCAGGGCCTTGCCTCCACAGGGTATTCGTGGATGGTCAGTATGTGTGGACACCGGAAATATTAGTTGAGCATACCGGGTGCATAGGATGCCCATGGGTGAAATTCCCAAAACTTCCATGGTACCAAGGATCTGCTCCAACGCCGTGACCGGGTGGAATATATGAGCGCACGAGGGCCTTATACCATTAGGCCGCGTCTCCCACTGTCGTGTAGTCGGTTGGATAGGGGTGTGGCCTTACCTGCCTGATGTGAGGAGGCATTGCTAGGCTGAGTCTGACTAGCTCGTAAATGAGTCCGCTACCTTCAGGCCTCGTTGGTGATTGGCTATCCGCAGGCGGGTAGTGAGGTCTCTTATGCTCGTTTGACTGTGCGGGGTCTCAGAGAGCGCGGCGATCATTCGCCAGCGGTGTAATGGACCCCGTGATTTCCTTATGATTGGAAATGTACATGACTTGTGGTTTGGATATGAGCACGACATTACTTGCATTGCATTAGCATTGGTTGTACAAGCCCCTTCATGCATTGCCTTGACATGGCACCCAAGACTCATTGCATCTTATTCATAAAGCCCGGGCAAGGCTAGTGATATCCTCATTGATCATGCTTCTCTCCTTGTATCTCCTACTACTCTTCAGTGCACCATTATCACACACCTACACCACCCTCTAAGCTTCTATAAAGCTTATGCACGATTGATGCGTGCAGATACTCTAGCAAGCGACACAGGCGGTAGAGAGCATGGAGTAGAGTGAGCATTTGAGGACTCCAAGAAGTGTTCTTTGACCTTTCTCTCTTTTCTTTTTTCTCATGTATGTCCTTTGGACCTTATGGATGATTGTAAAAGTTCAAATTTATAGTGGATTTTGCGATGTGTGCCTTTGTTATTCTCGATGTTCTTCTTTGTGATCTTGGTTATGCTCATATTGGAATGATTATATTGTTATGAAAATCCTCCTTGTAGGATCCCGGATCTAACCCGCCTCGGGAGCCGAGAATGGGGTACTCTGGAGGTTGCTCATTGCCGTTGAGAGTGAGTCCTAAGTCGAGTCCGGGCGTGACACCTTTCCCGACGTTTGGAATACTCCTTGTGGTAGTCATTTCTTGAGTTTCCGGGGTGTGACAACCCTTTTCCGATGGTTTTAGTTCGTCGGTGAAAAGTAATATTACCGACCCTTGAATGAAACTAGCACGGGATTTTTGCCGACGGTTGATTTCCGTCGGGAAAAACATTTTGGCCGACGACATTTGTGTTCGTCGGTATTTACGTCCTTACTAGATTTTTCCCGACGGTTGATGTTCGTCGGTAAAAACACATTTACCAACGAAACTGTTTTTCATCGATACTAACATTGTACCAGATTTGTGCCAATGTGTCATGTCCGTCGAGAAAAATAGTTCTACCCGCGAAGATAGATTGTCGGTAATTACATCGTACGAGATTTTTGCCGACGGTTCATGTCCGTCGGGAAATACACTTTTACCTACGAAAATGAAATTTCGTTGGTAAAAATAAATTTTTTGAATTTTTTTTGCAAGAAATAAAAATAACCGTTACCAACGAAAATTTACGCTGGTAAAAGTATACTTTTACCTGCGAAATTACAATTTACGTTGGTAAAAGTAGACTTTTACCTACAAAAAATTTCGTCAGTAGAAGTGAACTTTTACCAACGAAAATAATTTCGTTGGTAAAAGCCCTTTTTACCTATGAAAAAAAAAATCGTAGGTAAAAGTTTCGTTGGTAAAAATCCTATTTCTTGTAGCGAATACTCAATTTCAATAGTTATTCATCCCGATCAAGTTACATATGAAAAAGATATTGGGCATACAAGATTGATCAACAATTTTAGTGAAATTTGATTTAAACATTTGAAGTTTTTTACTCTTCAATCTGGACTGATTAGATTGTCCAAAAAGGGTTAAAGCTACAATTAGTGGATGTGCCTAATAATTTAGTAATTTTTTTTTCAAATATAAATTTCAATTTCCATTTAAAAATACCATATTTTAATAAAATAACATTTCTTTTATAAAATGCATATTTTTGAAAATATTTTAACAAAATAACATTTTTATTATAAATTATTTCTATAAAAAAATTAAATACAAATTCTGAATTTTTATTTTCAAATTTTCAAAATATTTTCTCATATTTCAAATGTTTTCTAAATAATTTCAAAATGCCCATTTTCTTTTCTTCAAAATAAGCATCATTTTATTTTCAAAAATTTTCTCAAACATTGTTAAAATTTTAAACTCCTCAATATTCTTTTTCATGTAATATTACAAATATTTAAATATAACATTTTAATTATAAAAAGTTTTAAAAATTCCACATGATATAAAAACCATATATATATATATATATATACAGAAAAATAGAGGATTATTACCGATAGTTGCTGGTTGTCAGTAAAAACAATTAGCGACGGTTATCTGCCATCGAAAAAAATTTTATTTATTGCGGAAACCCTTTCCCGACGGTTTTAGTGCGTCGGAAAAACTATCATACTTTCTATCTAGTTGGTAATCTTTTGTACCTGGCGGTAAAAGTTTCTCGACGGTTTTCATTCGTCGGCAAAACTGATGCTTTTGGCTGGAACCTTTTCCCGACGGTTTTCATTCGTCAGCAAAACTGTCATGCTTTTGGTCCCAGGCGGGAACCTTTTCCTGACGGTTTCAGAACGTTGGCAAAACTGACATGGACCCTTTTCCGACGGTTTTAGTTCGTCAGCAAAACTGTCGTGCTGTTAGTCATGGCGGGAACCTTTTTCTGACGGTTTTAGTTCGTCGGCAAAACTGTCATGCTGTCTGTCATGGCGAGAACCCTTTTCCGACGGTTTTAGTTCGTCGGTGAAAAGCAATATTACCGACCCTTAAATGAAACTAGCACGGGATTTTTGCCGACGGTTGATTTCTGTCGGAAAAACATTTTGACCGACGATTTGTGTTTGTCGGTATTTACGTCCTTACCATTTTTCCCAACGGTTGATGTCCATCGGTAAAAACACATTTAACAACGAAACCGTTTTTCATCGGTACTAACATTGTACCAGATTTGTGCCAACGTGTCATGTTCGTCGGGAAAAATACTTCTACCCACGAAGATAGATTTAGTCGGTAATTGCATCGTACGAGATTTTTGCCGACGGTTCATGTCAGTCGGGAAATACACTTTTACCTACGAAAATGAAATTTCGTTGGTAAAAATAAATTTTTTGAATTTTTTTTGCAAGAAATAAAAATAACCGTTACCAACGAAAATTTACGCTGGTAAAAGTATACTTTTACCTGCGAAATTACAATTTACGTTGGTAAAAGTAGACTTTTACCTACAAAAAATTTCGTCAGTAGAAGTGAACTTTTACCAACGAAAATAATTTTCGTTGGTAAAAGCCCTTTTTACCTATGAAAAAAAAAAATCGTAGGCAAAAGTTTCGTTGGTAAAAATCCTGTTTCTTGTAGTGAATACTCAATTTCAATAGTTATTCATCCCGATCAGGTTACATATGAAAAAGATATTGGGCATACAAGATTGATCAACAATTTTAGTGAAATTTGATTTAAACATTTGAAGTTTTTTACTCTTTAATCTGGACTGATTAGATTGTCCAAAAACGGTTAAAGCTACAATTAGTGGATGTGCCTAATAATTTAGTAATTTTTTTTTTCAAATATAAATTTCAATTTCCATTTAAAAATAACATATTTTAATAAAATAACATTTCTTTTATAAAATGTATATTTTTGAAAATATTTTAACAAAATAACATTTTTATTATAAATTATTTCTATAAAAAAATTAAATACAAATTCTGAATTTTTATTTTCAAAATTTCAAAATATTTTCTCATATTTTAAATGTTTTCTAAATAATTTCAAAATGCCGATTTTCTTTTCTTCAAAATAAGCATCATTTTATTTTCAAAAATTTTCTCAAACATTGTTAAAATTTTAAACTCCTCGATATTCTTTTTCTTGTAATATTACAAATATTTAAATATAACATTTTAATTATAAAAAATTAAAAAAATTCCACATGATATAAAAACCATATATATATATATATATATATATATATATATATATATAAAAAAACAGAGGATTATTAGCGATGGTTGCCTGGTTGTCGGTAAAATCAAGTAGCGACGGTTATCTACCGTCGGGAAAATTTTTATTTATTTGCGGAAACCCTTTCCCGACAGTTTTAGTGCGTCGTAAAAACTGTCATACTTTGTCTAGTTGGTAATCTTTGGTACCTGGCGGGAAAAGTTTCCCAACAGTTTTCGTTCGTCAGCAAAGAAATCGATGCTTTTAGGCGGAAACCTTTTTTCAAACGTTAGAAAACGGTTTTTCGACGGTTTTAGTCAAAAAAGCGTCATGCTTTTGGTCCCATGGCGGAACCTTTTCCCGACGGTTTCGAAACGTTAACCGGCAAAGCACATGGACCCTTTTCCGACGGTTTTAGTTCGTCGGCAAAACTGTCATGCTGTCAGTCATGGCGGGAACCTTTTTCCAACGGTTTTAGTTCGTTGGCAAAACTGTCATGCTGTCATTCATGGCGGGAACCCTTTTCCAACGGTTTTAGTTCGTCGTTGAAAAGCAATATTACCGACCCTTGAATGAAACTAGCCTGGGATTTTTGCCGACGATTGATTTCCGTCGGGAAAAACATTTTGACCGACGACATTTGTGTTCGTCGGTATTTACGTCCTTACCAGATTTTTCCCGACGGTTGATGTCCGTCAGTAAAAACACATTTACCAACGAAACTGTTTTTCATCGGTACTAACATTGTAACAGATTTGTTCCAACGTGTCATGTCCGTCGGAAAAAATACTTCTATCCACGAAGATAGATTTAGTCGGTAATTACATCGTACGAGATTTTTGCCGACGGTTCATGTCCATCGGGAAATACACTTTTACCTACGAAAATGAAATTTCATTTATAAAAATAAATTTTTTGAATTTTTTTTGCAAGAAATAAAAATAACCATTACTAACGAAAATTTACGCTGGTAAAAGTATACTTTTACCTGTGAAATTACAATTTACGTTAGTAAAAGTAGACTTTTACCTACGAAATTAAAATTTCGTCGGTAGAAGTGAACTTTTACCAACGAAAATAATTTTCGTTGGTAAAAGCCCTCTTTACTTACGAAAAAAAAAAAATCGTAGGTAAAAGTTTCGTTGGTAAAAATTCTATTTCTTGTAGTGAATACTCAATTTCAATAGTTATTCATCTCGATCAGGTTACATATGAAAAAGATATTGGGCATACAAGATTGATCAACAATTTTAGTGGAATTTGATTTAAACATTTGAAGTTTTTTACTCTTGAATCTGGACTAATTAGATTGTCCAAAAACGGTTAAAGCTACAATTAGTGGATGTGCCTAATAATTTAGCAATTTTTTTTTCAATTATAAATTTCATTTTCCATTAAAAAATAGCATATTTTAATAAAATAACATTTCTTTTATAAAATGCATATTTTTGAAAATATTTTAACAAAATAACATTTTTATTATAAATTATTTCTATAAAAAAATTAAATACAAATTCTGAATTTTTATTTTCAAATTTTCAAAATATTTTCTCATATTTTAAATGTTTTCTAAATAATTTCAAAATGCCGATTTTCTTTTCTTCAAAATAAGCATCATTTTATTTTCAAAAATTTTCTCAAACATTGTTAAAATTTTAAACTCCTCGATATTCTTTTTCATGTAATATTACAAATATTTAAATATAACATTTTAATTATAAAAAATTTTAAAAATTCCACATGATATAAAAACCATATATATATATATATATATATATATATATATATATATATATATACAGAAAAACAGAGGATTATTAGCGATGGTTGCTGGTTGTCGGTAAAAACAATTAGCGACGGTTATCTACCGTCGGGAAAATTTTTATTTATTTGCGGAAACCCTTTCCCGACAGTTTTAGTGCGTCGGAAAAACTATCATACTTTGTCTAGTTGGTAATCTTTGGTACCTGGCGGGAAAAGTTTTTCGACGGTTTTCGTTCGTCGGCAAAACTGATGCTTTTGGCGGAAACCTTTTCCTGACGGTTTTCATTCGTCGGCAAAACTGTCATGCTTTTGGTCCCTGGGGGGAATCTTTGGTCCCTGGTGGGAACCTTTTCCCGACGGTTTCAGAACGTTGGCAAAACTGACATGGACCCTTTTCCGACGGTTTTAGTTCATCGACAAAACTGTCATGTTGTCAGTCATGGCGGGAACCTTTTTCCGACGGTTTGTTGGCAAAACTGTTATGCTGTCAGTCATGGCGGGAACCCTTTTCTGACGGTTTTAGTTCGTCGATGAAAAGCAATATTACCGACCCTTGAATGAAACAAGCACGGGATTTTTGCCGACGGTTGATTTCCGTCGGGAAAAACATTTTGACCGACATGTGTTCGTCGGTATTTACGTGCTTACCAGATTTTTCCCGACGGTTGATGTTCGTCGGTAAAAACACATTTACCAGCGAAACTGTTTTTCATCGGTACTAACATTGTACCAGATTTATGCCAACGTGTCATGTTCGTCGGGAAAAATACTTCTACCCACGAAGATAGATTTAGTCGGTAATTACATCGTACGAGATTTTTGCCGACGGTTCATGTCCGTCGAGAAATACACTTACCTACGAAAATGAAATTTCGTTGGTAAAAATAAATTTTTTGAATTTTTTTTGCAAGAAATAAAAATAACCGTTACCAATGAAAATTTACGCTGGTAAAAGTATACTTTTACCTGCGAAATTACAATTTACGTTGGTAAAAGTAGACTTACCTACGAAATTAAAATTATTTTCGTTGGTAAAAGCCCTTTTTACCTATGAAAAAAAAATCGTAAGTAAAAGTTTCGTTGGTAAAAATCCTGTTTCTTGTAGTGAATGCTCAATTTCAATAGTTATTCATCCCGATCAGGCTACATATGAAAAAGATATTGGGCATACAAGATTGATCAACAATTTTAGTGAAATTTGATTTAAACATTTGAAGTTTTTTACTCTTCAATCTGGACTGATTAGATTGTCAAAAAACGGTTAAAGCTACAATTAGTGGATGTGCCTAATAATTTAGTATTTTTTTTTTCAAATATAAATTTCAATTTCCATCTAAAATTAACATATTTTAATAAAATAACATTTCTTTTATAAAATGCATATTTTTAAAAATATTTTAACAAAATAACTTTTTTATTATAAATTATTTCTAAAAAAATTAAATACAAATTCTGAATTTTTATTTTCAAAATTTCAAAATATTTTCTCATATTTTAAATGTTTTCTAAATAATTTCAAAATGCCGATTTTCTTTTCAAAAATTTTCTCAAACATTGTTAAAATTTTAAACTCCTCAATATTCTTTTTCATGTAATATTACAAATATTTAAATATAACATTTTAATTATAAAAAATTTAAAAAATTCCACCTATGATATAAATACCATATATATATATATATATATATATATATATATATATATATATATAAAAAAAAACAGAGGATTATTACCGATGGTTGCTGGTTGTCGGTAAAAAATTAATTAGCGACGGTTATCTCATTGTCGGAAAAATTTTTATTTATTTGAAACCCTTTCCCGACGGTTTTAGTGCATCGGAAAAAGCTCATACTTTCTATCTAGTTGATAATCTTTGGTACCAAGCGGAAAAGTTTCTGACGGTTTTCGTTCGTCTGCTAAAACTGTTGCTTTTAGCGGGAACCTTTTCCCGCGGTTTTCATTCGTCGACAAAATCATGTCATGCTTTTGGTCTCAGAGCGGGAACCTTTTCCCGACGGTTTGAAACGTTAGCAAAGCCGACATGGACCCTTTTCCCGACGGTTTTAGTTCGTCGGAAAAACTATCATCTTTTCCATCATGGAACCTTTTTCGAAGCGGTTTTAGTTCGTCAAAAGCATCATCTTTGTCGATCATGGCGGGAACCTTTTTCCGACGTTTTTAGTTCGTTGGCAAAACTGTCATGCTGTCATTTATGGTGGGAACCCTTTTCCGACGGTTTTAGTTTGTCGTTGAAAAGCCATATTACCGACCCTTGAATGAAACTAGCCTGGGATTTTTGCCGACGATTGATTTCCGTCAGGAAAAACATTTTGACCGACGACATTTGTGTTCGTCGGTATTTACGTCCTTACCAGATTTTTCCCGACGGTTGATGTCCGTCGGTAAAAACACATTTACCAACGAAACTGTTTTTCATCGGTACTAACATTGTAACAGATTTGTTCCAACGTGCCATGTCCGTCGGGAAAAATACTTCTACCCACGAAGATAGATTTAGTCGGTAATTACATCGTACGAGATTTTTGCCGACGGTTCATGTCCGTCGGGAAATACACTTTTACCTACGAAAATTAAATTTCATTTATAAAAATAAATTTTTTGAATTTTTTTTGCAAGAAATAAAAATAACCATTACTAACGAAAATTTACGCTGGTAAAAGTATACTTTTACCTGCGAAATTACAATTTACGTTAGTAAAAGTAGACTTTTACCTACGAAATTAAAATTTCGTGGGTAGAAGTGAACTTTTACCAACGAAAATAATTTTCGTTGGTAAAAGCCCTCTTTACTTACGAAAAAAAAAAATCGTAGGTAAAAGTTTCGTTAGTAAAAATTCTATTTCTTGTAGTGAATACTCAATTTCAATAGTTATTCATCTCGATCAGGTTACATATGAAAAAGATATTGGGCATACAAGATTGATCAACAATTTTAGTGAAATTTGATTTAAACATTTGAAGTTTTTTACTCTTCAATCTGGACTAATTAGATTGTCCAAAAACGGTTGAAGCTACAATTAGTGGATGTGCCTAATAATTTAGCAATTTTTTTTTCAATTATAAATTTCATTTTCCATTTAAAAATAACATATTTTAATAAAATAACATTTCTTTTATAAAATGCATATTTTTGAAAATATTTTAACAAAATAACATTTTTATTATAAATTATTTCTAAAAAAAAATTAAATACAAATTCTGAATTTTTATTTTCAAAATTTCAAAATATTTTCTCATATTTTAAATGTTTTCTAAATAATTTCAAAATGCCGATTTTCTTTCCTTCAAAATAAGCATCATTTTATTTTCAAAAATTTTCTCAAACATTGTTAAAATTTTAAACTCCTCGATATTCTTTTTCATGTAATATTACAAATATTTAAATATAACATTTTAATTATAAAAAATTTAAAAAATTCCACATGATATAAAAACCATATATATATATATATATATATATATATATATACAGAAAAACAGAGGATTATTAGCGATGGTTGCTGGTTGTCGGTAAAAACAATTAGCGACGGTTATCTACCGTCGGGAAAATTTTTATTTATTTGCGGAAACCCTTTCCCGACAGTTTGTGCGTCGGAAAAACTATCATACTTTGTCTAGTTGGTAATCTTTGGTACCTGGCAGGAAAAGTTTTCCAACGGTTTTCGTTCGTCGGCAAAACTGATGCTTTTGGCGGAAACCTTTTCCTGACGGTTTTCATTCGTCGGCAAAACTGTCATGCTTTTGGTCCCTGGCGGTAATCTTTGGTCCCTGGTGGGAACCTTTTCCCGACGGTTTCAGAACGTTGGCAAAACTGACATGGAGCCTTTTCCGACGATTTTAGTTCATCGACAAAACTGTCATGTTGTCAGTCATGGTGGGAACCTTTTTCCGACGGTTTGTTGGCAAAACTGTTATGCTGTCAGTCATGGCGGGAACCCTTTTCTGACGGTTTTAGTTCGTCGGTGAAAAGCAATATTACCGACCCTTGAATGAAACAAGCACGGGATTTTTACCGACGGTTGATTTCCATCAGGAAAAACATTTTGACCGACAACGTGTTCGTCGGTATTTACGTGCTTACCAGATTTTTCCCAACGGTTGATGTCCGTCGGTAAAAACACATTTACCAAACTGTTTTTCATCGGTACTAACATTGTACCAGATTTATGCCAACGTGTCATGTTCGTCGGGAAAAATACTTCTACCCACGAAGATAGATTTAGTCGGTAATTGCATCGTACGAGATTTTTGCCGACGGTTCATGTCCGTCGGGAAATACACTTACCTACGAAAATGAAATTTCGTTGGTAAAAATAAATTTTTTGAATTTTTTTTGCAAGAAATAAAAATAACCGTTACCAATGAAAATTTACGCTGGTAAAAGTATACTTTTACCTGCGAAATTACAATTTACGTTGGTAAAAGTAGACTTTTACCTATGAAATTAAAATTATTTTCGTTGGTAAAAGCCCTTTTTACCTATGAAAAAAAATCGCAAGTAAAAGTTTCGTTGGTAAAAATCCTGTTTCTTGTAGTGAATGCTCAATTTCAATAGTTATTCATCCCGATCAGGCTACATATGAAAAAGATATTGGGCATACAAGATTGATCAACAATTTTAGTAAAATTTGATTTAAACATTTGAAGTTTTTTACTCTTCAATCTGGACTGATTAGATTGTCAAAAAACGGTTAAAGCTACAATTAGTGGATGTGCCTAATAATTTAGTAATTTTTTTTTCAAATATAAATTTCAATTTCCATCTAAAATTAACATATTTTAATAAAATAACATTTCTTTTATAAAATGCATATTTTTAAAAATATTTTAACAAAATAACTTTTTTATTATAAATTATTTCTAAAAAAAATTAAATACAAATTCTGAATTTTTATTTTCAAAATTTCAAAATATTTTCTCATATTTTAAATGTTTTCTAAATAATTGCAAAATGCCGATTTTCTTTTCAAAAATTTTCTCAAACATTGTTAAAATTTTAAACTCAATATTCTTTTTCATGTAATATTACAAATATTTAAATATAACATTTTAATTATAAAAAATTTAAAAAATTCCACCTATGATATAAATACCATATATATATATATATATGTATATATATATATATATATATACAGAAAAACAGAGGATTATTACCGATGGTTGCTGGTTGTCGGTAAAAACAATTAGCGACGGTTATCTGCCGTCGGAAAAATTTTTATTTATTGCGGAAACCCTTTCCCGACGGTTTTAGTGCGTCAGAAAAACTGTCATACTTTCTATCTAGTTCATAATCTTTGGTACCTGGCGGGAAAAGTTACCTTACGGTTTTCGTTCGTCGAATTGACTTGCTGCTTTAGCGGAACCTTTTCCGACGCTTTTCATTCGTCAAGAAAAGCGTCATGCTTTTGGGCTCGGCGGGAACCTTTTCCCAACGCGGTTTGAACGTTAGCAAAGCCGACATGGACCCTTTTCCGACGATTTTAGTTCGCGGCAAAAAAACATCATGCTTATCGGTCATGGCGGGAACCTTTTTCCGACGGTTTTAGTTCGTCAGCAAAACTGTCATGCTGTCTGTCATGGCGGGAACCCTTTTTCGACGGTTTTAGTTCATCGGTGAAAAGCAATATTACCGACCCTTTAATGAAACTAGCACGGGATTTTTGCCGACGGTTGATTTCTGTCGGGAAAAACATTTTTACCGACGACAATTGTATTCGTCGGTATTTACGTCCTTACCAGATTTTTCCCGATGGATGATGTCCGTCCGTAAAAACACATTTACCAATGAAACAGTTTTTCATCGGTACTAACATTGTACCAGATTTGTGCCAACGTGTCATGTTCGTCGGGAAAAATACTTCTACCCACGAAGATAGATTTAGTCGGTAATGGCATCGTACCAGATTTTTGCCGACGGTTCATGTCCGTCGGGAAATACACTTTTACCTACGAAAATGAAATTTTGTTGGTAAAAATAAATTTTTTGAATTTTTTTTACAAGAAATAAAAATAACCGTTACCAACAAAAATTTACGCTGGTAAAAGTATACTTTTACCTGCGAAATTACAATTTACGTTGGTAAAAGTAGACTTTTACCTACGAAATTAAAATTTCGTGGGTAGAAGTGAACTTTTACCAACGAAAATAATTTTCGTTGGTAAAAGCCCTTTTTACCTATGAAAAAAAAAAATCGTAGGTAAAAGTTTCGTTGGTAAAAATCCTGTTTCTTGTAGTGAATACTCAATTTCAATAGTTATCCTAATCAGGTTACATATGAAAAACATATTGGGCATACAAGATTGATCAACAATTTTAGTGAAATTTGATTTAAACATTTGAAGTTTTTTACTCTTCAATCTGGACTGATTATATTGTCCAAAAACGGTTAAAGCTACAATTAGTGGATGTGCCTAATAATTTAGTATTTTTTTTTTCAAATATAAATTTCAATTTCCATTTAAAAATAACATATTTTAATAAAATAACATTTCCTTTATAAAATGCATATTTTTAAAAATATTTTAACAAAATAACATTTTTATTATAAA
Organism: Magnolia changhungtana; assembly: GCA_030180095.1. NCBI lineage: Eukaryota > Viridiplantae > Streptophyta > Magnoliopsida > Magnoliales > Magnoliaceae > Magnolia > Magnolia changhungtana. The sequence goes on along the minus strand of JASAUF010000049.1, from coordinate 37,373 downwards.
TTATTTCTAAAAAAATTAAATACAAATTCTGAATTTTTATTTTCAAAATTTCAAAATATTTTCTCATATTTTAAATGTTTTCTAAATAATTTCAAAATGCCGATTTTCTTTTCTTCAAAATAAGCATCATTTTATTTTCAAAAATTTTCTCAAACATTGTTTCTTTTTCATGTAATATTACAAATATTTAAATATAACATTTTAATTATAAAAAATTTGAAAAATTCAACATATGATATAAAAACCATATATATATATATATTTATACAGAAAAATAGAGCATTATTACCGATGGTTGCTGGTTGTCGGTAAAAACAATTAGCGACGGTTATCTACCATCGGGAAAATTTTTATTTATTTGCGGAAACCCTTTCCCGACGGTTTTAGTGCGTCTGAAAAACTGTCATACTTTCTGTCTAGTTGGTAATCTTTGGTACCTGGGGGAAAAGTTTCCCGATGGTTTTCGTTCGTCGGCAAAACTGATGCTTTTGGCGGGAACCTTTTCCCGACGGTTTTCATTCGTCGGCAAAACTGTCAGGCTTTTGGTCCATGGCGGGAATCTTTGGTCCCTGGTGGGAACCTTTTCCCGACGGTTTCAGAACGTTGGCAAAACTGACATGGACCCTTTTCCGACGGTTTTAGTTCGTCTACAAAACTGTCATGTTGTCAGTCATGGCGGGAACCTTTTTCCGACGGTTTGTTTATTGGCAAAACTGTCATGCTGTCAGTCATGGCGGGAACCCTTTTCCGACGGTTTTAGTTCGTCGGTGAAAAGCAATATTACCGACCCTTGAATGAAACTAGCACGGGATTTTTGCCATCGGTTGATTTCCGTCGGGAAAAACATTTTGACCGACGACATGTGTTCGTCGGTATTTACGTCCTTACCAGATTTTTCCCGACGGTTGATGTCCGTCGGTAAAAACACATTTACCAGCGAAACTGTTTTTCATCGATACTAACATTGTACCAGATTTGTGCCAACGTGTCATGTTCGTCGGGAAAAATACTTCTACCCACGAAGATAGACTTAGTCGGTAATTGCATCGTACAAGATTTTTGCCGACGGTTCATGTCCGTCGGGAAATACACTTTTACCTACGAAAATGAAATTTCATTGGTAAAAATAAATTTTTTAATTTTTTTTTGCAAGAAATAAAAATAACTTAGTTACAATTCGAAAATTTACGGTAAAAGTATACTTTTACCTGCGAAATTACAATTTACGTTGGTAAAAGTAGACTTTTACCTACGAAATTAAAATTTCATCGGTAGAAGTGAACTTTTACCAACGAAAATAATTTTCGTTGGTAAAAGCCCTATTTACCTATGAAAAAAAAAAATCGCAGGTAAAAGTTTCGTTGGTAAAAATCCTGTTTCTTATAGTGAATACTCAATTTCAATAGTTATTCATCCCGATCAGGTTACATATGAAAAAGATATTGGGCATACAAGATTGATCAACAATTTTAGTGAAATTTGATTTAAACATTTGAAGTTTCGTACTCTTCAATCTGGACTGATTAGATTGTCCAAAAACGGTTAAAGCTACAATTAGTGGATGTGCCTAATAATTTAGTAATTTTTTTTTCAAATATAAATTTCAATTTCCATTTAAAAATAACATATTTTAATAAAATAACATTTCTTTTATAAAATGCATATTTTAAAAAATATTTTAACAAAATAACATTTTTATTATAAATTGTTTCAAAAAAAAAATTAAATACAAATTCTGAATTTTTATTTTCAAAATTTCAAAATATTTTCTCATATTTTAAATTTTTTCTAAATAATTTCAAAATGCCGATTTTCTTTTCAAAAATTTTCTCAAACATTGTTAAAATTTTAAACTCCTCAATATTCTTTTTCATATAATATTAAAAATATTTAAATATAACATTTTAAGTATAAAAAATTTTAAAAATTCCACATGATATAAATACCATATATATATATATATATATATATATATATATATATATATATATATATATATATATACAGAAAAACAGAGGATTATTACCGATGGTTGCTGGTTGTCGGTAAAAACAATTAGCGACGGTTATCTACCGTCGGAAAAATTTTTATTTATTGCGGAAACCCTTTCCCGACGGTTTTAGTGCGTCGGAAAAACTGTCATACTTTCTATCTAGTTGATTATCTTTGGTACCTGGCGGGAAAAGTTTCCCGACGGTTTTCGTCCGTCGGCTAAACTGTTGCTTTTAGCGGGAACCTTTTCCTGACGGTTTTCATTCGTCAGCAAAACTGTCATGCTTTTGGTCCCAGGCGGGAAACTTGTCCCGACAGTTTCAGAACGTTGGCAAAACTGACATGGACCCTTTTCCGACGGTTTTAGTTCGTCGGCAAACCGCATGTCGTCGATTACCATGGCGGGAACCTTTTTCCGATGGTTTTAGTTCGTCAGCAAAAGTGTCATGCTGTCTGTCATGGCGGGAACCCATTTCCGACGGTTTTAGTTCGTCGGTGAAAAGCAATATTACCGACCCTTGAATGAAACTAGCACGGGATTTTTGCCGTCGGTTGATTTCCGTCGGTAAAAACATTTTGACCGACGACATTTGTGTTCGTCGGTATTTACGTCCTTACCAGATTTTTCCCGACGGTTGATGTCCGTCGGTAAAAACACATTTACCAGCGAAACTGTTTTTCATCGATACTAACATTGTACCAGATTTGTGCCAACATGTCATGTTCGTCGGGAAAAATACTTCTACCCACGAAGATAGATTTAGTCGGTAATTGCATCGTACAAGATTTTTGCCGACGGTTCATGTCCGTCGGGAAATACACTTTTACCTACGAAAATGAAATTTCGTTGGTAAAAATAAATTTTTAAAATTTTTTTTGCAAGAAATAAAAATAACCATTACCAATGAAAATTTACGCTGGTAAAAGTATACTTTTACCTGCGAAATTACAATTTACGTTGGTAAAAGTAGACTTTTACCTACGAAATTAAAATTTCGTCGGTAGAAGTGAACTTTTACCAATGAAAATAATTTTCGTTGGTAAAAACCCTCTTTACCTATGAAAAAAAAAAAATCGTAAGTAAAAGTTTCGTTGGTAAAAATCCTGTTTCTTGTAGTGAATACTCAATTTCAATAGTTATTCATCCCGATCAAGTTACATATGAAAAAGATATTGGGCATACAAGATTGATCAACAATTTTAGTGAAATTTGATTTAAACATTTGAAGTTTTTTACTCTTCAATCTGGACTGATTAGATTGTCCAAAAACGGTTAAAGCTACAATTAGTGGATGTGCCTAATAATTTAGTAATTTTTTTCCAAATATAAATTTCAATTTTCAATTAAAAATAACATATTTTAATAAAATAACATTTCTTTTATAAAATGCATATTTTTAAAAATATTTTAACAAAATAACATTTTTATTATAAATTATTTCTAAAAAAAAATTAAATACAAATTCTGAATTTTTATTTTCAAAATTTCAAAATATTTTCTCATATTTTAAATTTTTTCTAAATAATTTCAAAATGCCGATTTTCTTTTCAAAAATTTTCTCAAACATTGTTAAAATTTTAAACTCCTCAATATTCTTTTTCATGTAATATTACAAATATTTAAATATAACATTTTAATTATAAAAAATTTAAAAAATTCCACATATGATATAAATACCAAATATATATACAGAAAAACCGAGGATTATTACCGATGGTTGCTAGTTGTCAGTAAAAACAATTAGCGACGGTTATCTGCCGTCGGAAAAATTTTTATTTATTGCGGAAACCCTTTCCCGACGGTTTTAGTGCGTCGGAAAAACTGTCATACTTTCTATCTAGTTGATAATCTTTGGTACCTGGCGGGAAAAGTTTCCCGACGGTTTTCGTTCGCTAAACTGTTGCTTTTAGCGGGAACCTTTTCCGACGGTTTTCATTCGTCAGCAAAACTGTCATCCTTTTGGTCCCAGGCGGAACCTTTTCCCGACGGTTTCAGAACGTTGGCAAAACTGACATGGACCCTTTTCCGACGGTTTTAGTTCGTCGGCAAAACTGTCATGCTGTCAGTCATGGCGGGAACCTTTTTCCGATGGTTTTAGTTCGTCAGCAAAAGTGTCATGCTGTCTGTCATGGCGGGAACCCTTTTCCGACAGTTTTAGTTCGTCGGTGAAAAGCAATATTACCGACCTTTGAATGAAACTAGCACGGGATTTTTGCCGACGGTTGATTTCTATCGGGAAAAACATTTTGACCGACGACAATTGTGTTCGTCGGTATTTACGTCCTTACCAGATTTTTCCCGATGGTTGATGTCCGTCGGTAAAAACACATTTACCAACAAAACTGTTTTTCATCAGTACTAACATTGTACCAGATTTGTGCCAACATGTCATGTTCGTCAGGAAAAATACTTCTACCCACAAAGATAGATTTAGTCGGTAATGGCATCGTACGAGATTTTTACCGACGGTTCATGTCCGTCGGGAAATACACTTAGGAAAATGAAATTTCGTTGGTAAAAATAAATTTATTGAATTTTTTTTGCAAGAAATAAAAATAACCGTTACCAACAAAAATTTACGCTGGTAAAAGTATACTTTTACCTGCGAAATAACAATTTACGTTGGTAAAAGTAGACTTTTACCGTCGAAATTAAAATTTCGTGGGTAGAAGTGAACTTTTACCAACGAAAATAATTTTCGTTGGTAAAAGCCCACTTTACCTATGAAAAAAAAAAAAAAAATCGTAGGTAAAAGTTTCGTTGGTAAAAATCCTGTTTCTTGTAGTGAATACTCAATTTCAATAATTATTCATCCCGATTAGGTTACATATGAAAAAGATATTGGGCATACAAGATTGATCAACAATTTTAGTGAAATTTGATTTAAACATTTGAAGTTTTTTACTCTTTAATCTGGACTGATTAGATTGTCCAAAAACGGTTAAAGCTACAGTTAGTGGATGTGCCTAATAATTTAGTAATTTTTTTTCAAATATAAATTTCAATTTCCATTTAAAAATAACATATTTTAATAAAATAACATTTCTTTTATAAAATGCATATTTTTGAAAATATTTTAACAAAATAACATTTTTATTATAAATTATTTCTAAAAAAAAAATTTAAATACAAATTCTGAATTTTTATTTTCAAAATTTCAAAATATTTTCTCATATTTTAAATGTTTTCTAAATAATTTCAAAATGCCGATTTTCTTTTCTTCAAAATAAGCATCATTTTATTTTCAAAAATTTTCTCAAACATTGTTAAAATTTTAAATTCCTCGATATTCTTTTTCATGTAATATTACAAATATTTAAATATAACATTTTAATTATAAAAAATTTAAAAAATTCCACATATGATATAAAAACCATATATATATATATATATATATATATATATTTATACAGAAAAACACAGGATTATTACCGATGATTGCTGGTTGTCGGTAAAAACAATTAGCGACGGTTATCTACCATCGGGAAAATTTTTATTTATTTGTGGAAACCCTTTCCCGACGGTTTTAGTGCATCTGAAAAACTGTCATACTTTCTGTCTAGTTGGTAATCTTTGGTACTGGGGAAAAGTTTCCGACGTTGTCGTTCGTCGGCAAAAACCGATGCTTTTGGGGAACCTTTTCCGACGGCCATTCGTCGGCAAAACTGTCAGGCTTTTGGTCCCTGGCGGGAATCTTTGGTCCCTGGTGGGAACCTTTTCCCGACGGTTTCAGAATGTTGGCAAAACTGACATGGACCCTTTTCCGACGGTTTTAGTTCGTCTACAAAACTGTCATGTTGTCAGTCATAGCGGGAACCTTTTTCCGACAGTTTGTTGGCAAAACTGTCATGCTGTCAGTCATGGCGGGAAACCTTTTCCGACTGTTTTAGTTCCTCGGTGAAAAGCAATATTACCGACCCATGAATGAAACTAGAACAGGATTTTTGCCGTCGGTTGATTTCCGTCACGAAAAACAATTTGACCGACGACATGTGTTCGTCGATATTTACGTCCTTACCAGATTTTTCCCGACGGTTGATGTCCGTCGGTAAAAACACATTTACCAACGAAAATATTTTTCATCGGTACTAACATTGTACTAGATTTGTGCCAACGTGTCATGTCCGTCGGGAAAAATACTTCTACCCACGAAGATAGATTTAGTCGGTAATTACATCGTACAAGATTTTTGCCGATGGTTCATGTCCGTCGGGAAATACACTTTTACATACGAAAATGAAATTTCGTTGGTAAAAATAAATTTTTTGAATTTTTTTTTGCAAGAAATAAAAATAACTGTTACCAACGAAAATTTACGCTGGTAAAAGTATACTTTTACCTGCGAAATTACAATTTACGTTGGTAAAAGTAGACTTTTACCTACGAAATTAAACTTTCATCGGTAGAAGTGAACTTTTACCAACGAAAATAATCTTCGTTGGTAAAAGCCCTTTTTACCTACGAAAAAAAAAAAAATCGTAGGTAAAATTTTCGTTGGTAAAAATCATGTTTCTTGTAGGGAATACTCAATTTCAATAGTTATTCATCCCAATCAGGTTACATATGAAAAAGATATTGGGCATACAAGATTGATCAACAATTTTAGTGAAATTTGATTTAAACATTTGAAGTTTTTTACTCTTCAATCTGGACTGATTAGATTGTCCAAAAACGGTTAAAGCTACAATTAGTGGATGTGCCTAATAATTTAGTAATTTTTTTTCAAATATAAATTTCAATTTCCATTTAAAAATAACATATTTTTATAAAATAACATTTCTTTTATAAAATGCATATTTTTGAAAATATTTTAACAAAATAACATTTTTATTATAAATTATTTCTAAAAAAAATTAAATACAAATTCTGAATTTTTATTTTCAAAATTTTAAAATAATTTCTCATATTTTAAATGTTTTCTAAATAATTTCAAAATGCTGATTTTCTTTTCTTCATAATAAGCATCATTTTATTTTCAAAAATTTTCTCAAACATTGTTAAAATTTTAAACTCTTCAATATTCTTTTTCATGTAATATTACAAATATTTAAATATAACATTTTAATTATAAAAAATTAAAAAAATTCCACATGATATAAAAACCATATATATATACACAGAAAACAGAGGATTATTACCGATGGTTGGTGGTTGTCGGTAAAAACAATTAGCGACGGTTATCTGCCGTCGGGAAATTTTTTATTTATTTGCGGAAACCCTTTCCCGACGGTTTTAGTGCGTCGGAAAAACTGTCATACTTTCTGTCTAGTTGGTAATCTTTGGTACCTGGCGGAAAGTTTTCCGACGGTTTTTCATTCGTCGGCAAAACTGATGCTTTTGGCGAACCTTTTCCGACGGTTTTCATTCGTCGGCAAAACAGTCATGCTTTTGGTCCCTGGCGGGAACCTTTTCCCGATGGTTTCAGAACGTTAGCAAAACTGACATGGGCCCTTTTCCGACGGTTTTAGTTCGTTGGCAAAACTGCATTGCTGTCAGTCATGGCGGGAACCTTTTCCCGACGGTTTCAGAACGTTGGCAAAACTGACATGGACCCTTTTCCGACGGTTTTAGTTCGTCGGCAAAACTGTCATGCTGTCGGTCATGGCGGGAACCTTTTTCCGACGGTTTTAGTTCGTCTGCAAAACTGTCATGCTGTCAGTCATGGTGGGAACCTTTTTCCGACAGTTTTAATTCGTCGGTGAAAAGCAATATTACCGACCCTTGAATGAAACTAAAACGGGATTTTTGCCGACGGTTGATTTCCGTCGGGATAAACAATTTGACCGACGACATTTGTGTTCGTCGGTATTTACGTCCTTACCAGATTTTTCCCTACGGTTGATGTCTATCGGTAAAAACACATTTTCCAATGAAACTGTTTTTCATCGGTACTAACATTGTGCCAGATTTGTGCCAACGTGTCATGTCCGTCGGGAAAAATACTTCTACCAACGAAAATATATTTAGTCGGTAATTACATCGTACAAGATTTTTGCCGATGGTTCATGTCCGTCGGGAAATACACTTTTACATACGAAAATGAAATTTCGTTGGTAAAAATAAATTTTTTGAATTTTTTTTGCAAGAAATAAAAATAACTGTTACCAACGAAAATTTACTCTGGTAAAAGTAGACTTTTACCTACGAAATTACAATTTACGTTGGTAAAAGTAGACTTTTACCTATGAAATTAAACTTTCGTCAGTAGAAGTGAACTTTTACCAACGAAAATAATTTTCGTTGGTAAAAGCCTTTTTTACCTATGAAAAAAAAAAAAAATCGTAAGTAAAAGTTTCGTTGGTAAAAATCCTGTTTCTTGTAGTGAATACTCAATTTCAATAGTTATTCATCCCGATCAGGTTACATATGAAAAAGATATTTGGGCATACAAGATTGATCAACAATTTTAGTGAAATTTGATTTAAACATTTGAAGTTTTTTACTCTTCAATCTGGACTGATTAGATTGTCCAAAAACAGTTAAAGCTACAATTAGTGGATGTGCCTAATAATTTAGTAATTTTTTTTCAAATATAAATTTCAATTTCCATTTAAAAATAACATTTCTTTTATAAAATGCATATTTTTTAAAATATTTTAACAAAATAACATTTTTATTATAAATTATTTCTAAAAAAAATTAAATACAAATTCTGAATTTTTATTTTCAAAATTTTAAAATATTTTCTCAAATTTTAAATGTTTTCTAAATAATTTCAAAATGCCCATTTTCTTTTCTTCAAAATAAGCATCATTTTATTTTCAAAAATTTTCTCAAACATTGTTAAAATTTTAAACTCCTCAATATTCTTTTTCATGTAATATAACAAATATTTAAATATAACATTTTAATTATAAAAAATTAAAAAAATTCCACATATGATATAAAAACCATATATATATATATATATATATAGAAAAACAGAGGATTATTACCGATGGTTGCTGGTTGTCGGTAAAAATAATTAGCGACGGTTATCTCGTTTGCTCGGAAAATTTTTATTTATTTGCGGAAACCCTTTCCGACGGTTTTAGTGCGTCGGAAAAAGCGTCATACTTTCTCGTCTAGTTGGTAATCTTTGGTACCTGGCGGAAAAGTTTCCCGACGGTTTTCGTCGTCGGCAAAATCCGATGCTTTTGGCGGGAACCTTTTCCCGACGGTTTCATTCGTCTTAAAACACCGTCATGCTTTTGGTCCCAAGGCGAATCTTTTCCCGAGGGTTTCAGAATGTTGGCAAAACTGACATGGACCCTTTTCCAACGGTTTTAGTTCGTCGGCAAAACTATCATGCTGTCGGTCATGCCGGGAACCTTTTTCCGACGATTTTAGTTCGTCGGCAAAACTATCATGCTGTCAGTCATGGTGGGAACCTTTTTCCGACGGTTTTAGTTCATCGGTGAAATGCAATATTACTGACCCTTGAATGAAACTAGAACGGGATTTTTGCCGACGATTGATTTCCGTCGGAAAAAACAATTTAACCGACGACATGTGTTCGTCGATATTTACGTCCTTACCAGATTTTTCCCGACGGTTAATGTCCGTCGATAAAAACACATTTACCAATGAAACTGTTTTTCATCGGTACTAACATTGTACCAGATTTGTGCCAACGTGTCATGTCCGTCGGGAAAAATACTTCTACCCGCGAAGATAGATTTAGTCGGTAATTACATCGTACAAGATTTTTGCTGATGGTTCATGTCCATCGGGAAATACACTTTTACCTACGAAAATGAAATTTCGTTGGTAAAAATAAATTTTTTGAATTTTTTTTGCAAGAAATAAAAATAACCGTTACCAACGAAAATTTACATTGGTAAAAGTATACTTTTACCTGCAAAATTACAATTTTCATTGGTAAAAGTAGACTTTTACCTACGAAATTAAACTTTCGTCGGTAGAAGTGAACTTTTACAAACAAAAATAATTTTCGTTGGTAAAAGCCCTTTTTACCTTCGAAAAAAAAAAATCGTAGGTAAAAGTTTCGTTGGTAAAAATCCTGTTTCTTGTAGTGAATACTCAATTTCAATAGTTATTCATCCCGATCAGGTTACATATGAAAAAGATATTGGGCATACAAGATTGATCAACAATTTTAGTGAAATTTGATTTAAACATTTGAAGTTTTTTACTCTTCAATCTGCACTGATTAGATTGTCCAAAAACGGTTAAAGCTACGATTAGTGGATGTGCCTAATAATTTAGTAATTTTTTTTTTCAAATATAAATTTCAATTTCCATTTAAAAACAACTTATTTTAATAAAATAACATTTCTTTTATAAAATGCATATTTTTGAAAATATTTTAACAAAATAACATTTTTATTATAAATTATTTCTAAAAAAAATTAAATACAAATTCTGAATTTTTATTTTCAAAATTTCAAAATATTTTCTCATATTTTAAATGTTTTCTAAATAATTACAAAATGCTGATTTTCTTTTCTTCAAAATAAGCATCATTTTATTTTAAAAAATTTTCTCAAACATTGTTAAAATTTTAAACTCCTCGATATTCTTTTCCATGTAATATTACAAATTTTTATTTATTTTAATTATAAAAATTAAAAAAATTCCACATGATTTAGTGCGTACCGGAAAAACTGGGCATATTTACCTAGTTGGTAATCTTTGGTACTGGCGGAAAGGTTTCGACGGTTTTTGTTCGTCGGAAAAACTTTTTATGCTTTTTATGAACCTTTTCCCGACGGCCATTCGTCGGCAAAACATACTCATGCTTTTGGTCCTCTTTGGTACCTGGCGGGAACCTTTTCCGATGGTTTTAACGTTGGCAAAACCGACATGGACCCTTTTCCGACGCTTTTTAGTTCGTTGGCAAAATCGCATTGCACTCGTCATGGCGGGAACCTTTTCCCGACGGTTTTAACGTTATAAACCGACATGGACCCTTTTCCGACGGTTTTAGTTCGTTGGCAAAACTGCATTGCTGTCAGTCATGGTGGGAACCTTTTTTCGACGGTTTTAGTTCGTCTGCAAAACTGTCATGCTATCAGTCATGGCGGGAACCTTTTTCCGACGGTTTTAGTTCGTCGGTGAAAAGCAATATTACCGACCCTTGAATGAAACTAGAACGGGATTTTTGCTGACGGTTGATTTCCGTCGGGAAAAACAATTTAACTGACGACATTTGTGTTCGTCGGTATTTACGTCCTTACCAGATTTTTCCCGACGGTTGATGTCCGTCGGTAAAAACACATTTACCAACGAAACTGTTTTTCATCGGTACTAACATTGTACCAGATTTGTGCCAACGTGTCATGTCCGTCGGGAAAAATACTTCTACCCACGAAGATAGATTTAGTCGATAATTACATCGTACAAGATTTTTACCGACGGTTCATGTCCGTCGGGAAATACACTTTTACCTACGAAAATGAAATTTCGTTGGTAAAAATAAATTTTTTGAATTTTTTTTGCAAGAAATAAAAATAATCGTTACCAACAAAAATTTACGCTGGTAAAAGCATACTTTTACCTGTGAAATTACTATTTACGTTGGTAAAAGTAGACTTTTACCTGCGAAATTAAACTTTCGTCGGTAGAAGTGAACTTTTACCAACAAAAATAATTTTCGTTGGTAAAAGCCCTTTTTACCTACGAAAAAAAAAAATCGTAGGTAAAAGTTTCGTTGGTAAAAATCCTGTTTCTTGTAGTGAATACTCAATTTCAATAGTTATCCTGATCAGGTTACACATGAAAAAGATATTGGGCATACAAGATTGATCAACAATTTTAGTGAAATTTGATTTAAACATTTGAAGTTTTTTACTCTTCAATCTGGACTGATTAGATTGTCCAAAAACTGTTAAAGCTACAATTAGTGGATGTGCCTAATAATTTAGTAATTTTTTTTCAAATATAAATTTTAATGTCCATTTAAAAATAACATATTTTAATAAAATAACATTTCTTTTATAAAATGCATATTTTTGAAAATATTTTAACAAAATAACATTTTTATTATAAATTATTTCTTAAAAAAATTAAAAACAAATTCTGAATTTTTATTTTCAAAATTTTAAAATATTTTCTCAAATTTTAAATGTTTTCTAAATAATTTCAAAATGCCCATTTTCTTTTCTTCAAAATAAGCATCATTTTATTTTCAAAAATTTTCTCAAACATTGTTAAAATTTTAAACTCCTCAATATTCTTTTTCATGTAATATAACAAATATTTAAATATAACATTTTAATTATAAAAAATTAAAAAAATTCCACATATGATATAAAAACCATATATATATATATATATATAGAAAAACAGAGGATTATTACCGATGGTTGCTGGTTGTCGGTAAAAATAATTAGCGACGGTTATCTGCCGTTGGGAAAATTTTTATTTATTTGCGTAAACCCTTTCCCGACGGTTTTAGTGCGTCGGAAAAACTGTCATACTTTCTGTCTAGTTGGTAATCTTTGGTACTGGGGGAAAAGTTTCCGACGGTTTTCGTTCGTCGGCAAAACTGATGCTTTTGTCGGGAACCTTTTCCCGACGGTTTTCATTCGTTGGCAACACTGTCATGCTTTTGGTCCCTGGCGGGAATCTTTTCCCGAGGGTTTCAGAATGTTGGCAAAACTGACATGGACCCTTTTCCAATGGTTTTAGTTCGTCGGCAAAACTATCATGCTGTCGGTCATGCCAGGAACCTTTTTCCGACGATTTTAGTTCGTCGGCAAAACTATCATGCTGTCAGTCATGGTGAGAACCTTTTTCCGACGGTTTTAGTTCATCGGTGAAATGCAATATTACTGACCCTTGAATGAAACTAGAACGGGATTTTTGCCGATGATTGATTACCGTCGGAAAAAACAATTTAACCGACGACATTTGTGTTCGTCGGTATTTACGTCCTTAACAGATTTTTCCCGACGGTTGATGTCCGTCGGTAAAAACACATTTACCAACGAAACTGTTTTTCATCGGTACTAACATTGTACCAGATTTGTGCCAACGTGTCATGTCCGTCGGGAAAAATACTTCTACCCACGAAGATAGATTTAGTCGGTAATTACATCGTACAAGATTTTTGCCGACGGTTCATGTCCGTCGGGAAATACACTTTTACCTACGAAAATGAAATTTCGTTGGTAAAAATAAATTTTTTGAATTTTTTTTGCAAGAAATAAAAATAATCGTTACCAACAAAAATTTACGCTGGTAAAAGCATACTTTTACCTGTGAAATTACTATTTACGTTGGTAAAAGTAGACTTTTACCTGCGAAATTAAACTTTCGTCGGTAGAAGTGGACTTTTACCAACAAAAATAATTTTCGTTGGTAAAAGCCCTTTTTACCTACGAAAAAAAAAAAATCGTAGGTAAAAGTTTCGTTGGTAAAAATCCTGTTTCTTGTAGTGAATACTCAATTTCAATAGTTATTCATCCCGATCAGGTTACATATGAAAAAGATATTGGGCATACAAGATTGATCAACAATTTTAGTGAAATTTGATTTAAACATTTGAAGTTTTTTACTCTTCAACTGACTGATTAGATTGTCCAAAAACATTAAAGCTACAATTAGTAGGATGTGCCTAATAATTTAGTATTTTTTTTTTCAAATATAAATTTCAATTTCCATTTAAAAATAACATATTTTAATAAAATAACATTTCTTTTATAAAATGCATATTTTTGAAAATATTTTAACAAAATAACATTTTTATTATAAATTATTTCTTAAAAAAATTAAAAACAAATTCTGAATTTTTATTTTCAAAATTTTAAAATATTTTCTCAAATTTTAAATGTTTTCTAAATAATTTCAAAATGCCCATTTTCTTTTCTTCAAAATAAGCATCATTTTATTTTCAAAAATTTTCTCAAACATTGTTAAAATTTTAAACTCCTCAATATTCTTTTTCATGTAATATAACAAATATTTAAATATAACATTTTAATTATAAAAAATTAAAAAAATTCCACATATGATATAAAAACCATATATATATATATATATATATATATATATATATATAGAAAAACAGAGGATTATTACCGATGGTTGCTGGTTGTCGGTAAAAATAATTAGCGACGGTTATCTGCCGTTGGGAAAATTTTTATTTATTTGCGTAAACCCTTTCCCGACGGTTTTAGTGCGTCGGAAAAACTGTCATACTTTCTGTCTAGTTGGTAATCTTTGGTACCTGGGGGGAAAAGTTTCCCGACGGTTTTCGTTCGTCGGCAAAACTGATGCTTTTGGCGGGAACCTTTTCCCGACGGTTTTCATTCGTTGGCAACACTGTCATGCTTTTGGTCCCTGGCGGGAATCTTTTCCCGAGGGTTTCAGAATGTTGACAAAACTGACATGGACCCTTTTCCAATGGTTTTAGTTCGTCGGCAAAACTATCATGCTGTCGGTCATGCCGGGAACCTTTTTCCGACGATTTTAGTTCGTCGGCAAAACTATCATGCTGTCAGTCATGGTGGGAACCTTTTTCCGACGGTTTTAGTTCATCGGTGAAATGCAATATTACCACCCTTGAATGAAACTAGAACGGGATTTTTGCCAACGGTTGATTTCCGTCGGGAAAAACAATTTGACCGACGACATTAGTGTTCGTCGCTATTTACGTCCTTATCAGATTTTTCCCGACGGTTGATGTCCGTCGGTAAAAACACATTTACCAACGAAACTGTTTTTCATCGGTACTAACATTGTACCAGATTTGTGCCAACGTGTCATGTCCGTCGGGAAAAATACTTCTACCCACGAAGATAGATTTAGTCGGTAATTACATCGTACAAGATTTTTGCTGACGGTTCATGTCCGTCGGGAAATACACTTCTACCTACGAAAATGAAATTTCGTTGGTAAAAATAAATTTTTTGAATTTTTTTTGCAAGAAATAAAAATAACCGTTACCAACGAAAATTTACGTTGGTAAAAGTATACTTTTACCTGCGAAATTACAATTTACATTGGTAAAAGTAGACTTTTACCTACGAAATTAAAATTTCGTCGGTAGAAATGAACTTTCACCAACGAAAATAATTTTCATTGGTAAAAGCCCTTTTTACCTATTGAAAAAAAAAAAAAAAAAAATCGTTGGTAAAAGTTTCGTTGGTAAAAATCCTGTTTCTTGTAGTGAATACTCAATTTCAATAGTTATTCATCCCGATTAGGTTACATATGAAAAAGATATTGGGCATACAAGATTGATCAACAATGTTAGTGAAATTTGATTTAAACATTTGAAGTTTTTTACTCTTCAATCTGGACTGATTAGATTGTCCAAAAACGGTTAAAGCTACAATTAGTGGATGTGCCTAATAATTTAGTATTTTTTTTTTCAAATATAAATTTCAATTTCCATTTAAAAATAACATATTTTAATAAAATAACATTTCCTTTATAAAATGCATATTTTTGAAAATATTTTTAAAAAATAACATTTTTATTATAAATTATTTCTAAAAAAAATTAAATACAAATTCTGAATTTTTATTTTCAAATTTTCAAAATATTTTCTCATATTTTAAATGTTTTCTAAATAATTTCAAAATGCCGATTTTCTTTTCTTCAAAATAAGCATCATTTTATTTTCAAAAATTTTCTCAAACATTGTTAAAATTTTAAACTCCTCAATATTCTTTTTCATGTAATATTACAAATATTTAAATATAACATTTTAATTATAAAAATTAAAAAATTCCACATGATATAAAAACCATATATATACACGAAAACAGAGGATTATTACCGATGGTTGTTCTTTGGTTGTCGGTAAAAACAATTAGCGACGGTTATCTCGTCGGGAAAATTTTTATTTATTTGCGGAAACCCTTTCCCGACGATTTTAGTGCGTCGGAAAAACTATCATACTTTCTGTCTAGTTGGTAATCTTTGGTACCTGGCGGAAAAGTTTCCGACGGTTTTTGTTCGTCGGCAAAACTGATGCTTTTTGGCGGAACCTTTTCCCGACGGTTTTCCATTCGCTTCAAAAAACTTGCTTTTGGTCCCTGGCAAACGATGGTTTCGGAACGTTGGCAAAACTGACATGGACCCTTTTCCGACGGTTTTAGTTCGTTGGCAAAACTGCATTGCTGTCAGTCATGGCGGGAACCTTTTCCCGACGGTTTCAGAACGTTGGCAAAACTGACATGGACCCTTTTCCGACGGTTTTAGTTCGTTGGCAAAACTGCATTGCTGTCAGTCATGGTGGGAACCTTTTTCCGACGTTTTTAGTTCGTCGGCAAAACTGTCATGCTGTCAGTCATGGCGGGAACCTTTTTCCGACGGTTTTAGTTCGTCGGTGAAAAGCAATATTACCGACCCCTGAATGAAATTAGCACGGGATTTTTGCCAACGGTTGATTTTCGTCGGGAAAAACAATTTGACCGACGACATTTGTGTTTGTCGGTATTTACATCCTTTCCAGATTTTTTCCGACGGTTGATGTCCATCGGTAAAAGCACATTTACCAACGAAACTGTTTTTCATCGGTACTAACATTGTACCAGATTTGTGCCAACGTGTCATGTCCGTCGGGAAAAATACTTCTACCCACGAAGATAGATTTAGTCGGTAATTACATCGTACAAGATTTTTGCCGACGGTTCATGTCCGTCTGGAAATACACTTTTACCTACGAAAATGAAATTTCGTTGGTAAAAATAAATTTTTTGAATTTTTTTTGCAAGAAATAAAAATAACTGTTACCAACGAAAATTTACGCTGGTAAAAGTATACTTTTACCTGCGAAATTACAATTTACGTTGGTAAAAGTAGACTTTTACCTACGAAATTAAACTTTCGTCAGTAGAAGTGAACTTTTACCAACGAAAATAATTTTCGTTGGTAAAAGCCTTTTTTACCTATGAAAAAAAAATCGTAAGTAAAAGTTTCGTTGGTAAAAATCCTGTTTCTTGTAGTGAATACTCAATTTCAATAGTTATTCATCCCGATCAGGTTACATATGAAAAAGATATTGGGCATACAAGATTGATCAACAATTTTAGTGAAATTTGATTTAAACATTTGAAGTTTTTTACTCTTCAATCTGGACTGATTAGATTGTCCAAAAATGGTTAAAGCTACAATTAGTGGATGTGCCTAATAATTTAGTATTTTTTTTTTCAAATATAAATTTCAATTTCCATTTAAAAATAACATATTTTAATAAAATAACATTTCTTTTATAAAATGGATATTTTTGAAAATATTTTAACAAAATAACATTTTTATTATAAATTATTTCTTTAAAAAAATTAAATACAAATTCTGAATTTTTATTTTCAAATTTTCAAAATATTTTCTCATATTTTAAATGTTTTCTAAATAATTTCAAAATGCCGATTTTCTTTTCTTCAAAATAAGCATCATTTTATTTTCAAAAATTTTCTCAAACATTGTTAAAATTTTAAACTCCTCAATATTCTTTTTCATGTAATATTACAAATATTTAAATATAACATTTTAATTATAAAAAATTAAAAAAATTCCACATGATATAAAAACCATATATATATACACAGAAAACAGAGGATTATTACCGATGGTTGCTGGTTGTCGGTAAAAACAATTAGCGACGGTTATCTGCCGTCGGGAAAATTTTTATTTATTTGCGGAAACCCTTTCCCGACGGTTTTAGTGCGTCGGAAAAAATCATACTTTCTGTCTAGTTGGTAATCTTTGGTACCATGGCGGAAAAGTTTCCCGGTTTTTGTTCGTCGGCAAACGATGCTTTTGTTTTTCCCGACTCGGTTCAAATGATGCTTTTGCAAACGAGGAACCTTTTCCCGACGGTTTTTTATTCGTTGGCAAAGCGCATTGCTTTGTGGTCCTGGCGGGAACCTTTTCCCAACGGTTTGAAATTGTTAGCAAACCGACATGGACCCTTTTCCTACGGTTTTAGTTCGTTGGCAAAACGCATTCTTCGTCGGTCATGGTGGGAACCTTTTTCCGACGGCTTTTTAGTTCATCAAAATCATCTCATGTCATCATGGCGTGGCGAACCTTTTTCCGACGGTTTTAGTTCGTCGGTGAAAAGCAATATTACCAACCCCTAAATGAAACTAGCACGGCATTTTTACCAACGGTTGATTTCCGTCGGGAAAAACAATTTGACCGACGACATTAGTGTTCGTCGGTATTTACGTCCTTACCAGATTTTTCCCGACGGTTGATGTCCATCGGTAAAAACACATTTACCAACGAAACTGTTTTTCATCGGTACTA
Source organism: Magnolia changhungtana (assembly GCA_030180095.1). NCBI lineage: Eukaryota > Viridiplantae > Streptophyta > Magnoliopsida > Magnoliales > Magnoliaceae > Magnolia > Magnolia changhungtana. The sequence continues at coordinate 19,174 of JASAUF010000049.1, read as the reverse complement.
ACATTGTACCAGATTTGTGCCAATGTGTCATGTCCGTCGGGAAAAATACTTCTACCCACGAAGATAGATTTAGTCGGTAATTACATCGTACAAGATTTTTGCTGACGATTCATGTCCGTCGGGAAATACACTTTTACCTACGAAAATGAAATTTCGTTGGTAAAAATAAATTTTTTGAATTTTTTTTGCAAGAAATAAAAATAACCGTTACCAACGAAAATTTACGTTGGTAAAAGTATACTTTTACCTGCGAAATTACAATTTACATTGGTAAAAGTAGACTTTTACCTACGAAATTAAAATTTCGTCGGTAGAAATGAACTTTCACCAACGAAAATAATTTTCATTGGTAAAAGCCCTTTTTACCTATTGAAAAAACAAAAAAAAAAATCGTTGGTAAAAGTTTCGTTGGTAAAAATCCTGTTTCTTGTAGTGAATACTCAATTTCAATAGTTATTCATCCCGATCAGGTTACATATGAAAAAGATATTGGGCATACAAGATTGATCAACAATTTTAGTGAAATTTGATTTAAACATTTGAAGTTTTTTACTCTTCAATCTGGACTGATTAGATTGTCCAAAAACGGTTAAAGCTACAATTAGTGGATGTGCCTAATAATTTAGTATTTTTTTTTTCAAATATAAATTTCAATTTCCATTTAAAAATAACATATTTTAATAAAATAACATTTCCTTTATAAAATGCATATTTTTGAAAATATTTTAACAAAATAACATTTTTATTATAAATTATTTCTAAAAAAATTAAATACAAATTCTGAATTTTTATTTTCAAATTTTCAAAATATTTTCTCATATTTTAAATGTTTTCTAAATAATTTCAAAATGCCGATTTTCTTTTCTTCAAAATAAGCATCATTTTATTTTCAAAAATTTTCTCAAACATTGTTAAAATTTTAAACTCCTCAATATTCTTTTTCATGTAATATTACAAATATTTAAATATAACATTTTAATTATAAAAAATTAAAAAAATTCCACATGATATAAAAACCATATATATATACACAGAAAACAGAGGATTATTACCGATGGTTGCTGGTTGTCGGTAAAAACAATTAGCGACGGTTATCTGCCGTCGGGAAAATTTTTATTTATTTGCGGAAACCCTTTCCCGACGATTTTAGTGCGTCGGAAAAACTGTCATACTTTCTGTCTAGTTGGTAATCTTTGGTACCTGGCGGTAAAAGTTTCCCGACGGTTTTTGTTCGTCGGCAAAACTGATGCTTTTGGCGGGAACCTTTTCCCGACTGTTTCAGAACGTTGGCAAAACTGACATGGACCGTTTTCCGACGGTTTTAGTTCGTTGGCAAAACTGCATTGCTGTCAGTCATGGCGGGAACCTTTTCCCGACGGTTTCAGAACGTTGGCAAAACTGACATGGACCCTTTTCCGACGGTTTTAGTTCGTTGGCAAAACTGCATTGCTGTCAGTCATGGTGGGAACCTTTTTCCGACGGTTTTTAGTTCGTCGCAAAAACCGCATGCTGTCATCTTTAGTCATGGCGGGAACCTTTTTCCGACGGTTTTAGTTAGTTCGTCGGTGAAAAGCAATATTACCGACCCCTGAATGAAATTAGCACGGGATTTTTGCCAACGGTTGATTTTCGTCGGGAAAAACAATTTGACCGACGACATTTGTGTTTGTCGGTATTTACATCCTTTCGATTTTTCCGACGGTTGATGTCCATCGGTAAAAACACATTTACCAACGAAACTGTTTTTCATCGATACTAACATTGTACCAGATTTGTGCCAACGTGTCATGTCCGTCGGGAAAAATACTTCTACCCACGAAGATAGATTTAGTCGGTAATTACATCGTACAAGATTTTTGCCGACGGTTCATGTCCGTCTGAAATACACTTTTACCTACGAAAATGAAATTTCGTTGGTAAAAATAAATTTTTGAATTTTTTTGCAAGAAATAAAAATAACTGTTACCAACGAAAATTTACGCTGGTAAAAGTATACTTTTACCTGCGAAATTACAATTTACGTTGGTAAAAGTAGACTTTTACCTACGAAATTAAACTTTCGTCGGTAGAAGTGAACTTTTACCAACGAAAATAATTTTCGTTGGTAAAAGCCTTTTTTACCTATGAAAAAAAAAAAAATCGTAGTAAAAGTTTCGTTGGTAAAAATCCTGCTTTCTTGTAGTGAATACTCAATTTCAATAGTTATTCATCCCGATCAGTTACATATGAAAAAGATATTGGGCATACAAGATTGATCAACAATTTTAGTGAAATTTGATTTAAACATTTGAAGTTTTTTACTCTTCAACTGGGTGATTAGATTGTCCAAAAATGGTTAAAGCTACAATTAGTGGATGTGCCTAATAATTTAGTATTTTTTTTTCAAATATAAATTTCAATTTCCATTTAAAAATAACATATTTTAATAAAATAACATTTCTTTTATAAAATGCATATTTTTGAAAATATTTTAACAAAATAACATTTTTATTATAAATTATTTCTTTAAAAAAATTAAATACAAATTCTGAATTTTTATTTTCAAATTTTCAAAATATTTTCTCATATTTTAAATGTTTTCTAAATAATTTCAAAATGCCGATTTCCTTTTCTTCAAAATAAGCATCATTTTATTTTCAAAAATTTTCTCAAACATTGTTAAAATTTTAAACTCCTCAATATTCTTTTTCATGTAATATTACAAATATTTAAATATAACATTTTAATTATAAAAAATTAAAAAAATTCCACATGATATAAAAACCATATATATACACAGAAAACAGAGGATTATTACCGATGGTTGTTGGTTGTCGGTAAAAACAATTAGCGACGGTTATCTGCCGTCGGGAAAATTTTTATTTATTTGCGGAAACCCTTTCCCGACGGTTTGTGCGTCGGAAAAACTGTCATACTTTCTGTCTAGTTGGTAATCTTTGGTACCTGGCGGGAAAAGTTTCCCGACGGTTTTCGTTCGTCGGTAAAACTGATGCTTTTGGCGAGAACCTTTTCCCGACGGTTTTCATTCGTCGGCAAAACTGTCATGCTTTTGGTCCCTGGCGGAACCTTTTCTAGTAACGTTGGCAAAACTTACATGGATGCTTTTTAGTTGTTGGCAAAGCAAAGATTCTTCCTGGCGGGAACCTTTTCCCAACGGTTTCAGAACATTGGCAAAACTGACATGGACCCTTTTCCTACGGTTTTAGTTCGTTGGCAAAACTGCATTGCTGTCAGTCATGGCGGGAACCTTTTTCCGACGGTTTTAGTTCATCCGCAAAACTGTCATGCTGTCAGTCATGGCGGGAACCTTTTTCCGACGGTTTTAGTTCGTCGGTGAAAAGCAATATTACCAACCCCTAAATGAAACTAGCACGGCATTTTTACCAACGGTTGATTTCCGTCGGGAAAAACAATTTGACCGACGACATTAGTGTTCGTCGGTATTTACGTCCTTACCAGATTTTTCCCGACGGTTGATGTCCATCGGTAAAAACACATTTACCAACGAAACTGTTTTTCATCGGTACTAACATTGTACCGGATTTGTGCCAATGTGTCATGTCCGTCGGGAAAAATACTTCTACCCACGAAGATAGATTTAGTCGGTAATTACATCGTACAAGATTTTTGCTGACGGTTCATGTCCGTCGGGAAATACACTTATACCTATGAAAATGAAATTTCGTTGGTAAAAATAAATTTTTTGAATTTTTTTTTGCAAGAAATAAAAATAACCGTTACCAACGAAAATTTACGTTGGTAAAAGTATACTTTTACCTGCGAAATTACAATTTACATTGGTAAAAGTAGACTTTTACCTACGAAATTAAAATTTCGTCGGTAGAAATGAACTTTCACCAACGAAAATAATTTTCATTGGTAAAAGCCCTTTTTACCTATTGAAAAAAAAAAAAAAAAAATCGTTGGTAAAAGTTTCGTTGGTAAAAATCCTGCTTTCTTGTAGTGAATACTCAATTTCAATAGTTATTCATCCCGATCAGTTACATATGAAAAAGATATTGGGCATACAAGATTGATCAACAATTTTAGTGAAATTTGATTTAAACATTTGAAGTTTTTACTCTTCAATCTGACTGATTAGATTGTCCAAAAACGGTTAAAGCTACAATTAGTGGATGTGCCTAATAATTTAGTATTTTTTTTTTCAAATATAAATTTCAATTTCCATTTAAAAATAACATATTTTAATAAAATAACATTTCCTTTATAAAATGCATATTTTTGAAAATATTTTAAAAAAATAACATTTTTATTATAAATTATTTCTAAAAAAAATTAAATACAAATTCTGAATTTTTTTTTTCAAATTTTCAAAATATTTTCTCATATTTTAAATGTTTTCTAAATAATTTCAAAATGCCGATTTTCTTTTCTTCAAAATAAGCATCATTTTATTTTCAAAAATTTTCTCAAACATTGTTAAAATTTTAAACTCCTCAATATTCTTTTTCATGTAATATTACAAATATTTAAATATAACATTTTAATTATAAAAAATTAAAAAAATTCCACATGATATAAAAACCATATATATATACACAGAAAACAGAGGATTATTACCGATGGTTGCTGGTTGTCGGTAAAAACAATTAGCGACGGTTATCTGCCGTCGGGAAAATTTTTATTTATTTGCGGAAACCCTTTCCCGACGATTTTAGTGCGTCGGAAAAACTGTCATACTTTCTGTCTAGTTGGTAATCTTTGGTACCTGGCGGTAAAAGTTTCCCGACGGTTTTTGTTCGTCGGCAAAACTGATGCTTTTGGCGGGAACCTTTTCCCGACTGTTTCAGAACGTTGGCAAAACTGACATGGACCGTTTTCCGACGGTTTTAGTTCGTTGGCAAAACTGCATTGCTGTCAGTCATGGCGGGAACCTTTTCCCGACGGTTTAACGTTGGCAAAACTGACATGGACCCTTTTCCGACGGTTTTAGTTCGTTGGCAAAATCGCATTCTTTGTCGATCATGGTGGGAACCTTTTTCCGACGGTTTTTAGTTCGTCAAGGCAAAAACGTCATGTCTTGTCGATCATGGCGGGAACCTTTTTCCGACGGTTTTAGTTCGTCGGTGAAAAGCAATATTACCGACCCCTGAAGGAAATTAGCACGGGATTTTTGCCAACGGTTGATTTTCGTCGGGAAAAACAATTTGACCGACGACATTTGTGTTTGTCGGTATTTACATCCTTTCCAGATTTTTTCCGACGGTTGATGTCCATCGGTAAAAGCACATTTACCAACGAAACTGTTTTTCATCGGTACTAACATTGTACCGATTTGTGCCAACGTGTCATGTCCGTCGGAAAAATACTTCTACCCACGAAGATAGATTTAGTCGGTAATTACATCGTATTAAGATTTTTGCCGACGGTTCATGTCCGTCTGGAATACACTTTTACCTACGAAAATGAAATTTCGTTGGTAAAAATAAATTTTTTGAATTTTTTTGCAAGAAATAAAAATAATCATACCAACGAAAATTTACGGTAAAAGTATACTTTTACCTGCGAAATTACAATTTACGTTGGTAAAAGTAGACTTTACCTACGAAATTAAACTTTCGTCGTCGGAAAGTGAACTTTTACCAACGAAAATAATTTTCGTTGGTAAAAGCCCTTTTTACCTACGAAAAAAAAAATAAATCGTAAGTAAAAGTTTCGTTGGTAAAAATCCTGTTTCTTGTAGTGAATACTCAATTTCAATAGTTATTCATCCCGATCAGGTTACATATGAAAAAGATATTGGGCATACAAGATTGATCAACAATTTTAGTGAAATTTGATTTAAACATTTGAAGTTTTTTACTCTTCAATCTGGACTGATTAGATTGTCCAAAAACGGTTAAAGCTACAATTAGTGGATGTGCCTAATAATTTAGTATTTTTTTTTTCAAATATAAATTTCAATTTCCATTTAAAAATAACATATTTTAATAAAATAACATTTCTTTTATAAAATGCATATTTTTGAAAATATTTTAACAAAATAACATTTTTATTATAAATTATTTCTTTAAAAAAATTAAATACAAATTCTGAATTTTTATTTTCAAATTTTCAAAATATTTTCTCATATTTTAAATGTTTTCTAAATAATTTCAAAATGCCAATTTCCTTTTCTTCAAAATAAGCATCATTTTATTTTCAAAAATTTTCTCAAACATTGTTAAAATTTTGAACTCCTCAATATTCTTTTTCATGTAATATTACAAATATTTAAATATAACATTTTAATTATAAAAAATTAAAAAAATTCCACATGATATAAAAACCATATATATACACAGAAAACAGAGGATTATTACCGATGGTTGTTGGTTGTCGGTAAAAACAATTAGCGACGGTTATCTGCCGTCGGAAAAATTTTTATTTATTTGCGGTAACCCTTTCCCGACGGTTTGTGCGTCGGAAAAACTGTCATACTTTCTGTCTAGTTGGTAATCTTTGGTACCTGGCGGGAAAAGTTTCCCGACGGTTTTCGTTCGTCGGTAAAACTGATGCTTTTGGCGAGAACCTTTTCCCGACGGTTTTCATTCGTCGGCAAAACTGTCATGCTTTTGGTCCCTGGCGGGAACCTTTTCCCAACGGTTTCAGAACATTGGCAAAACTGACATGGACCCTTTTCCTACGGTTTTAGTTCGTTGGCAAAACTGCATTGCTGTCAGTCATGGCGGGAACCTTTTTCCGACGGTTTTAGTTCATCCGCAAAACTGTCATGCTGTCAGTCATGGCAGGAACCTTTTTCCGACGGTTTTAGTTCGTCGGTGAAAAGCAATATTACCAACCCCTAAATGAAACTAGCACGGCATTTTTACCAACGGTTGATTTCCGTCGGGAAAAACAATTTGACCGACGACATTAGTGTTCGTCGGTATTTACGTCCTTACCAGATTTTTCCCGACGGTTGATGTCCATCGGTAAAAACACATTTACCAACGAAACTGTTTTTCATCGGTACTAACATTGTACCGGATTTGTGCCAATGTGTCATGTCCGTCGGGAAAAATACTTCTACCCACGAAGATAGATTTAGTCGGTAATTACATCGTACAAGATTTTTGCTGACGGTTCATGTCCGTCGGGAAATACACTTATACCTATGAAAATGAAATTTCGTTGGTAAAAATAAATTTTTTGAATTTTTTTTTGCAAGAAATAAAAATAACCGTTACCAACGAAAATTTACGTTGGTAAAAGTATACTTTTACCTGCGAAATTACAATTTACATTGGTAAAAGTAGACTTTTACCTACGAAATTAAAATTTCGTCGGTAGAAATGAACTTTCACCAACGAAAATAATTTTCATTGGTAAAAGCCCTTTTTACCTATTGCAAAAAAAAAAAAAATCGTTGGTAAAAGTTTCGTTGGTAAAAATCCTGTTTCTTGTAGTGAATACTCAATTTCAATAGTTATTCATCCCGATCAGGTTACATATGAAAAAGATATTGGGCATACAAGATTGATCAACAATTTTAGTGAAATTTGATTTAAACATTTGAAGTTTTTTACTCTTCAATCTGGACTGATTAGATTGTCCAAAAACGGTTAAAGCTACAATTAGTGGATGTGCCTAATAATTTAGTATTTTTTTTTTCAAATATAAATTTCAATTTCCATTTAAAAATAACATATTTTAATAAAATAACATTTCCTTTATAAAATGCATATTTTTGAAAATATTTTAAAAAAATAACATTTTTATTATAAATTATTTCTAAAAAAAATTAAATACAAATTCTGAATTTTTTTTTTCAAATTTTCAAAATATTTTCTCATATTTTAAATGTTTTCTAAATAATTTCAAAATGCCGATTTTCTTTTCTTCAAAATAAGCATCATTTTATTTTCAAAAATTTTCTCAAACATTGTTAAAATTTTAAACTCCTCAATATTCTTTTTCATGTAATATTACAAATATTTAAATATAACATTTTAATTATAAAAAATTAAAAAAATTCCACATGATATAAAAACCATATATATATACACGTAAAAAGAGGATTATTACCGATGGTTGTTGGTTGTCGGTAAAAACAATTAGCGACGGTTATCTCATTGCGGGAAAATTTTTATTTATTTCATGGAAACCCTTTCCGACGCGATTTTAGTGCGTCGGAAAAACTGTCATACTTTCTGTCTAGTTGGTAATCTTTGGTACCTGGCGGAAAAGTTTCCCGACGGTTTTTGTTCGTCGGCAAAACTGATGCTTTTGGCGGGAACCTTTTCCCGACTGTTTCAGAACGTTGGCAAAACTGACATGGACCGTTTTCCGACGGTTTTAGTTCGTTGGCAAAACTGCATTGCTGTCAGTCATGGCGGGAACCTTTTCCCGACGGTTTCAGAACGTTGGCAAAACTGACATGGACCCTTTTCCGACGGTTTTAGTTCGTTGGCAAAACTGCATTGCTGTCAGTCATGGTGGGAACCTTTTTCCGACATTTTTAGTTCGTCGGCAAAACTGTCATGCTGTCAGTCATGGCGGGAACCTTTTTCCGACGGTTTTAGTTCGTCGGTGAAAAGCAATATTACCGACCCCTGAAGGAAATTAGCACGGGATTTTTGCCAACGGTTGATTTTCGTCGGGAAAAACAATTTGACCGACGACATTTGTGTTTGTCGGTATTTACATCCTTTCCAGATTTTTTCCGACGGTTGATGTCCATCGGTAAAAGCACATTTACCAACGAAACTGTTTTTCATCGGTACTAACATTGTACCAGATTTGTGCCAACGTGTCATGTCCGTCGGGAAAAATACTTCTACCCACGAAGATAGATTTAGTCGGTAATTACATCGTACAAGATTTTTGCCGACGGTTCATGTCCGTCTGGAAATACACTTTTACCTACGAAAATGAAATTTCGTTGGTAAAAATAAATTTTTTGAATTTTTTTTGCAAGAAATAAAAATAACTGTTACCAACGAAAATTTACGCTGGTAAAAGTATACTTTTACCTGCAAATTACAATTTACGTTGGTAAAAGTAGACTTTTACCTACTAAATTAAACTTTCGTCAGTAGAAGTGAACTTTTACCAACGAAAATAATTTTCGTTGGTAAAAGCCTTTTTTACCTATGAAAAAAAAAAAATCGTAAGTAAAAGTTTCGTTGGTAAAAATCCTGTTTCTTGTAGTGAATACTCAATTTCAATAGTTATTCATCCCGATCAGGTTACATATGAAAAAGATATTGGGCATACAAGATTGATCAACAATTTTAGTGAAATTTGATTTAAACATTTGAAGTTTTTTACTCTTCAATCTGGACTGATTAGATTGTCCAAAAACGGTTAAAGCTACAATTAGTGGATGTGCCTAATAATTTAGTATTTTTTTTTTCAAATATAAATTTCAATTTCCATTTAAAAATAACATATTTTAATAAAATAACATTTCTTTTATAAAATGCATATTTTTGAAAATATTTTAACAAAATAACATTTTTATTATAAATTATTTCTTTAAAAAAATTAAATACAAATTCTGAATTTTTATTTTCAAATTTTCAAAATATTTTCTCATATTTTAAATGTTTTCTAAATAATTTCAAAATGCCGATTTCCTTTTCTTCAAAATAAGCATCATTTTATTTTCAAAAATTTTCTCAAACATTGTTAAAATTTTAAACTCCTCAATATTCTTTTTCATGTAATATTACAAATATTTAAATATAACATTTTAATTATAAAAAATTAAAAAAATTCCACATGATATAAAAACCATATATATACACAGAAAACAGAGGATTATTACCGATGGTTGTTGGTTGTCGGTAAAAACAATTAGCGACGGTTATCTGCCGTCGGAAATTTTTTTATTTATTTGCGGTAACCCTTTCCCGACGGTTTGTGCGTCGGAAAAAGTCATACTACTTCTGCCTAGTTGGTAATCTTTGGTACTGGCGGAAAAGTTTCCGACGGTTTTCGTCGTCGGTAAAGCGATGCTTTTGGCGAGAACCTTTTCCCGACGGTTTTCATTCGTCAAGCAAATGTCATGCTTTTGGTCCCAAGCGGGAACCTTTTCCCAACGGTTTAACATTGGCAAACCGACATGGACCCTTTTCCTACGGTTTTAGTTCGTTGGCAAAATCGCATTCTTGCTCGACATGGCGGGAACCTTTTTCCGACGGTTTTAGTTCATCCGCAAAATCATCTATGTCGATCCATGGCGAACCTTTTTCCGACGGTTTTAGTTCGTCGGTGAAAAGCAATATTACCAACCCCTAAATGAAACTAGCACGGCATTTTTACCAACGGTTGATTTCCGTCGGGAAAAACAATTTGACCGACGACATTAGTGTTCGTCGGTATTTACGTCCTTACCAGATTTTTCCGACGGTTGATGTCCATCGGTAAAAACACATTTACCAACGAAACTGTTTTTCATCGGTACTAACATTGTGCGGTTTGTGCCAATGTGTCATGTCCGTCGGAAAAATACTTCTACCCACGAAGATAGATTTAGTCGGTAATTACATCGCATAAGATTTTCTTTTGTTCATGTCCGTCGGGAAATACACTTTTACCTATGAAAATGAAATTTCGTTGGTAAAAATAAATTTTTTGAATTTTTTTTGCAAGAAATAAAAATAACCGTTACCAACGAAAATTTACGTTGGTAAAAGTATACTTTTACCTGCGAAATTACAATTTACATTGGTAAAAGTAGACTTTTACCTACGAAATTAAAATTTCGTCGGTAGAAATGAACTTTCACCAACGAAAATAATTTTCATTGGTAAAAGCCCTTTTTACCTATTGCAAAAAAAAAAAAAATATCGTTGGTAAAAGTTTCGTTGGTAAAAATCCTGTTTCTTGTAGTGAATACTCAATTTCAATAGTTATTCATCCCGATCAGGTTACATATGAAAAAGATATTGGGCATACAAGATTGATCAACAATTTTAGTGAAATTTGATTTAAACATTTGAAGTTTTTTACTCTTCAACTGACTGATTAGATTGTCCAAAAACGGTTAAAGCTACAATTAGTGGATGTGCCTAATAATTTAGTATTTTTTTTTTCAAATATAAATTTCAATTTCCAATTAAAAATAACATATTTTAATAAAATAACATTTCCTTTATAAAATGCATATTTTTGAAAATATTTTAAAAAAATAACATTTTTATTATAAATTATTTCTAAAAAAAATTAAATACAAATTCTGAATTTTTTTTTTCAAATTTTCAAAATATTTTCTCATATTTTAAATGTTTTCTAAATAATTTCAAAATGCCGATTTTCTTTTCTTCAAAATAAGCATCATTTTATTTTCAAAAATTTTCTCAAACATTGTTAAAATTTTAAACTCCTCAATATTCTTTTTCATGTAATATTACAAATATTTAAATATAACATTTTAATTATAAAAAATTAAAAAATTCCACATGATATAAAAACCATATATATATACAACTGTAAAAGAGGATTATTACCGATGGTTGTTTTGGTTGTCGAAAAAACAATTAGCGACGGTTATCTCTTGCGGAAAATTTTTATTTATTTGCGGAAACCCTTTCCCGACGATTTTAGTGCGTCGGAAAAAGCGTCATACTTTCTCGTCTAGTTGGTAATCTTTGGTACCGCGGTAAAAAGTTTCCGACGGTTTTTGTTCGTCGGCAAAGCGATGCTTTTGGCGGGAACCTTTTCCCGACGTTTTGAACGTTGGCAAAGCCCGACATGGACCGTTTTCCGAGCGGTTTTAGTTCGTTAACAAAACGCATTCTTTGTCGATCATGGCGGGAACCTTTTCCCGACGGTTTCAGAACGTTGGCAAAACTGACATGGACCCTTTTCCGACGGTTTTAGTTCGTTGGCAAAACTGCATTGCTGTCAGTCATGGTGGGAACCTTTTTCCGACATTTTTAGTTCGTCGGCAAAACTGTCATGCTGTCAGTCATGGCGGGAACCTTTTTCCGACGGTTTTAGTTCGTCGGTGAAAAGCAATATTACCGACCCCTGAAGGAAATTAGCACGGGATTTTTGCCAACGGTTGATTTTCGTCGGGAAAAACAATTTGACCGACGACATTTGTGTTTGTCGGTATTTACATCCTTTCCAGATTTTTTCCGACGGTTGATGTCCATCGGTAAAAGCACATTTACCAACGAAACTGTTTTTCATCGGTACTAACATTGTACCAGATTTGTGCCAACGTGTCATGTCCGTCGGGAAAAATACTTCTACCCACGAAGATAGATTTAGTCGGTAATTACATCGTACAAGATTTTTGCCGACGGTTCATGTCCGTCTGGAAATACACTTTTACCTACGAAAATGAAATTTCGTTGGTAAAAATAAATTTTTTGAATTTTTTTTGCAAGAAATAAAAATAACTGTTACCAACGAAAATTTACGCTGGTAAAAGTATACTTTTACCTGCGAAATTACAATTTATGTTGGTAAAAGTAGACTTTTACCTACGAAATTAAACTTTCGTCAGTAGAAGTGAACTTTTACCAATGAAAATAATTTTCGTTGGTAAAAGCCTTTTTTACCTATGAAAAAAAAAAATCGTAAGTAAAAGTTTCGTTGGTAAAAATCCTGTTTCTTGTAGTGAATACTCAATTTCAATAGTTATTCATCCCGATCAGGTTACATATGAAAAAGATATTGGGCATACAAGATTGATCAACAATTTTAGTGAAATTTGATTTAAACATTTGAAGTTTTTTACTCTTCAATCTGGACTGATTAGATTGTCCAAAAATGGTTAAAGCTACAATTAGTGGATGTGCCTAATAATTTAGTATTTTTTTTTTCAAATATAAATTTCAATTTCCATTTAAAAATAACATATTTTAATAAAATAACATTTCTTTTATAAAATGGATATTTTTGAAAATATTTTAACAAAATAACATTTTTATTATAAATTATTTCTTTAAAAAAATTAAATACAAATTCTGAATTTTTATTTTCAAATTTTCAAAATATTTTCTCATATTTTAAATGTTTTCTAAATAATTTCAAAATGCCAATTTCCTTTTCTTCAAAATAAGCATCATTTTATTTTCAAAAATTTTCTCAAACATTGTTAAAATTTTGAACTCCTCAATATTCTTTTTCATGTAATATTACAAATATTTAAATATAACATTTTAATTATAAAAAATTAAAAAAATTCCACATGATATAAAAACCATATATATACACGTAAAATGAGGATTATTACCGATGGTTGTTGGTTGTCGGTAAAAACAATTAGCGACGGTTATCTCATTCCGGGAAAAATTTTATTTATTTGCGGAAACCCTTTCCCGACGGTTTGTGCGTCGGAAAAACTGTCATACTTTCTGTCTAGTTGGTAATCTTTGGTACCTGGCGGGAAAAGTTTCCCGACGGTTTTCGTTCGTCGGTAAAACTGATGCTTTTGGCGAGAACCTTTTCCCGACGGTTTTCATTCGTCGGCAAAACTGTCATGCTTTTGGTCCCTGGCGGGAACCTTTTCCCAACGGTTTCAGAACATTGGCAAAACTGACATGGACCCTTTTCCTACGGTTTTAGTTCGTTGGCAAAACTGCATTGCTGTCAGTCATGGCGGGAACCTTTTTCCGACGGTTTTAGTTCATCCGCAAAACTGTCATGCTGTCAGTCATGGCGGGAACCTTTTTCCGACGGTTTTAGTTCGTCGGTGAAAAGCAATATTACCAACCCCTAAATGAAACTAGCACGGCATTTTTACCAACGGTTGATTTCCGTCGGGAAAAACAATTTGACCGACGACATTAGTGTTCGTCGGTATTTACGTCCTTACCAGATTTTTCCCGACGGTTGATGTCCATCGGTAAAAACACATTTACCAACGAAACTGTTTTTCATCGGTACTAACATTGTACCAGATTTGTGCCAATGTGTCATGTCCGTCGGAAAAATACTTCTACCCACGAAGATAGATTTAGTCGGTAATTACATCGTACAAGATTTTTTGACGGTTCATGTCCGTCGGAAATACACTTTACCTATGAAAATGAAATTTCGTTGGTAAAAATAAATTTTTTGAATTTTTTTTGCAAGAAATAAAAATAACCGTTACCAACGAAAATTTACGTTGGTAAAAGTATACTTTTACCTGCGAAATTACAATTTACATTGGTAAAAGTAGACTTTTACCTACGAAATTAAAATTTCGTCGGTAGAAATGAACTTTCACCAACGAAAATAATTTTCATTGGTAAAAGCCCTTTTTACCTATTGAAAAAAAAAAAAAATCATTGGTAAAAGTTTCGTTGGTAAAAATCCTGTTTCTTGTAGTGAATACTCAATTTCAATAGTTATTCATCCCGATCAGGTTACATATGAAAAAGATATTGGGCATACAAGATTGATCAACAATTTTAGTGAAATTTGATTTAAACATTTGAAGTTTTTTACTCTTCAATCTGGACTGATTAGATTGTCCAAAAACGGTTAAAGCTACAATTAGTGGATGTGCCTAATAATTTAGTATTTTTTTTTTTCAAATATAAATTTCAATTTCCAATTAAAAATAACATATTTTAATAAAATAACATTTCCTTTATAAAATGCATATTTTTGAAAATATTTTAAAAAAATAACATTTTTATTATAAATTATTTCTAAAAAAAATTAAATACAAATTCTGAATTTTTTTTTTCAAATTTTCAAAATATTTTCTCATATTTTAAATGTTTTCTAAATAATTTCAAAATGCCGATTTTCTTTTCTTCAAAATAAGCATCATTTTATTTTCAAAAATTTTCTCAAACATTGTTAAAATTTTAAACTCCTCAATATTCTTTTTCATGTAATATTACAAATATTTAAATATAACATTTTAATTATAAAAAATTAAAAAATTCCACATGATATAAAAACCATATATATATACGTAAAACAGAGGATTATTACCGATGGTTGTTGGTTGTCGATAAAAACAATTAGCGGCGGTTATTGCCGGGAAAATTTTTATTTATTTGCGGAACCCTTTCCCGACGATTTTAGTGCGTCGGAAAAAGCATCATACTTTCTCGTCTAGTTGGTAATCTTTGGTACCTGGCGGGAAAAGTTTCCCGACGGTTTTTGTTCGTCGGCAAAATCGATGCTTTTAAGCGGAACCTTTTCCCGATTGTTTGAACGTTAGCAAAATCCGACATGGACCGTTTTCCGACGGTTTTAGTTCGTTAACAAAGCGCATTCTTTGTCGGTCATGGCGGGAACCTTTTCCCGAACGGTTTAACGTTGGCAAACCGACATGGACCCTTTTCCGACGGTTTTAGTTCGTTGGCAAAAGCGCATTCTTTGTCGATCATGGTGGGAACCTTTTTCCGACATTTTAGTTCGTCGGCAAAACGTCATCTTTGTCGACCATGGCGGGAACCTTTTTCCGACGGTTTTAGTTCGTCGGTGAAAAGCAATATTACCGACCCCTGAAGGAAATTAGCACGGGATTTTTGCCAACGGTTGATTTTCGTCGGGAAAAACAATTTGACCGACGACATTTGTGTTTGTCGGTATTTACATCCTTTCCAGATTTTTCCGACGGTTGATGTCCATCGGTAAAAGCACATTTACCAACGAAACTGTTTTTCATCGGTACTAACATTGTACCAGATTTGTGCCAACGTGTCATGTCCGTCGGAAAAATACTTCTACCCACGAAGATAGATTTAGTCGGTAATTACATCGTACAAGATTTTTGCCGACGGTTCATGTCCGTCTGGAATACACTTTTACCTACGAAAATGAAATTTCGTTGGTAAAAATAAATTTTTGAATTTTTTTTGCAAGAAATAAAAATAACTGTTACCAACGAAAATTTACGCTGGTAAAAGTATACTTTTACCTGCGAAATTACAATTTATGTTGGTAAAAGTAGACTTTTACCTACGAAATTAAACTTTCGTCAGTAGAAGTGAACTTTTACCAATGAAAATAATTTTCGTTGGTAAAAGCCTTTTTTACCTATGAAAAAAAAAAATCGTAAGTAAAAGTTTCGTTGGTAAAAATCCTGTTTCTTGTAGTGAATACTCAATTTCAATAGTTATTCATCCCGATCAGGTTACATATGAAAAAGATATTGGGCATACAAGATTGATCAACAATTTTAGTGAAATTTGATTTAAACATTTGAAGTTTTTTACTCTTCAACTGGACTGATTAGATTGTCCAAAAATGGTTAAAGCTACAATTAGTGGATGTGCCTAATAATTTAGTATTTTTTTTTTTCAAATATAAATTTCAATTTCCATTTAAAAATAACATATTTTAATAAAATAACATTTCTTTTATAAAATGGATATTTTTGAAAATATTTTAACAAAATAACATTTTTATTATAAATTATTTCTTTAAAAAAATTAAATACAAATTCTGAATTTTTATTTTCAAATTTTCAAAATATTTTCTCATATTTTAAATGTTTTCTAAATAATTTCAAAATGCCAATTTCCTTTTCTTCAAAATAAGCATCATTTTATTTTCAAAAATTTTCTCAAACATTGTTAAAATTTTGAACTCCTCAATATTCTTTTTCATGTAATATTACAAATATTTAAATATAACATTTTAATTATAAAAAATTAAAAAAATTCCACATGATATAAAAACCATATATATACACAGAAAACAGAGGATTATTACCGATGGTTGTTGGTTGTCGGTAAAAACAATTAGCGACGGTTATCTGCCGTCGGAAAAATTTTTATTTATTTGCGGTAACCCTTTCCCGACGGTTTGTGCGTCGGAAAAACTGTCATACTTTCTGTCTAGTTGGTAATCTTTGGTACCTGGCGGGAAAAGTTTCCCGACGGTTTTCGTTCGTCGGGGTAAGCCGATGCTTTTGGCGAGAACCTTTTCCCGACGGTTTTCATTCGTCGGCAAAACTGTCATGCTTTTGGTCCCTGGCGGGAACCTTTTCCCAACGGTTTCAGAACATTGGCAAAACTGACATGGACCCTTTTCCTACGGTTTTAGTTCGTTGGCAAAACTGCATTGCTGTCAGTCATGGCGGGAACCTTTTTCCGACGGTTTTAGTTCATCCGCAAAACTGTCATGCTGTCAGTCATGGCGGAACCTTTTTCCGACGGTTTTAGTTCGTCGGTGAAAAGCAATATTACCAACCCCTAAATGAAACTAGCACGGCATTTTTACCAACGGTTGATTTCCGTCGGGAAAAACAATTTGACCGACGACATTAGTGTTCGTCGGTATTTACGTCCTTACCAGATTTTTCCGACATTGATGTCCATCGGTAAAAACACATTTACCAACGAAACTGTTTTTCATCGGTACTAACATTGTACCGGATTTGTGCCAATGTGTCATGTCCGTCGGGAAAAATACTTCTACCCACGAAGATAGATTTAGTCGGTAATTACATCGTACAAGATTTTTGCTGACGGTTCATGTCCGTCGGGAAATACACTTATACCTATGAAAATGAAATTTCGTTGGTAAAAATAAATTTTTTGAATTTTTTTTTGCAAGAAATAAAAATAACCGTTACCAACGAAAATTTACGTTGGTAAAAGTATACTTTTACCTGCGAAATTACAATTTACATTGGTAAAAGTAGACTTTTACCTACGAAATTAAAATTTCGTCGGTAGAAATGAACTTTCACCAACGAAAATAATTTTCATTGGTAAAAGCCCTTTTTACCTATTGCAAAAAAAAAAAAAATATCATTGGTAAAAGTTTCGTTGGTAAAAATCCTGTTTCTTGTAGTGAATACTCAATTTCAATAGTTATTCATCCCGATCAAGTTACATATGAAAAAGATATTGGGCATACAAGATTGATCAACAATTTTAGTGAAATTTGATTTAAACATTTGAAGTTTTTTACTCTTCAACTGGACTGATTAGATTGTCCAAAAACGGTTAAAGCTACAATTAGTGGATGTGCCTAATAATTTAGTATTTTTTTTTTTCAAATATAAATTTCAATTTCCAATTAAAAATAACATATTTTAATAAAATAACATTTCCTTTATAAAATGCATATTTTTGAAAATATTTTAAAAAATAACATTTTTATTATAAATTATTTCTAAAAAAATTAAATACAAATTCTGAATTTTTTTTTTTTTCAAATTTTCAAAATATTTTCTCATATTTTAAATGTTTTCTAAATAATTTCAAAATGCCGATTTTCTTTTCTTCAAAATAAGCATCATTTTATTTTCAAAAATTTTCTCAAACATTGTTAAAATTTTAAACTCCTCAATATTCTTTTTCATGTAATATTACAAATATTTAAATATAACATTTTAATTATAAAAATTAAAAAATTCCACATGATATAAAAACCATATATATATACACAGGCATTGCGAAACAGAGGATTATTACCGATGGTTGTTGGATTGTCGAAAAACAATTAGTTTACCTGCTATTCATTGCTCGAAAATTTTTTTATTTATTTATGGAAACCCTTTCCGACGATTTTAGTGCGTCGGAAAACTCGTCATACTTTCTCGTCTAGTTGGTAATCTTTTATGGTACCCGGGCAAGGGAAAAGTTTCCCGACGGTTTTTGTTCGGCTTAAATGAAATCGATGCTTTTGGCGAAACCTTTTCCCGACGCTTTCTGTTGCAACGTTAAGGCAAACCCGACATGGACCGTTTTCTCCGACGGTTTTAGTTCGTTGGCAAAACCGCATTGCTTTATGCCTGGCTCATGGCGGGAACCTTTCCCCGAAGGTTTCGTAACGTTGGCAAACCGACATGGACCCTTTTCTCCGACGGCTTTAGCTCGCTTGGCAAAACCGCATTACATTGCCGCGTCATGGTGGGAACCTTTTTCCGACATTTTTAGTTCGCTGCAAGCAAAACCGCGCATGTCATCACCATGGCGGAACCTTTTTCCGACGGTTTTAGTTCTGCCTAAGAAAAGCAATATTACCGACCCCCGAAGAGAAATTAGCAATGATTTTGCCAACGCTGATTTTCGTCCGTAAAAACAATTTGACCGACGCTTGCATTTGTGTTTGTCGGTATTTACATCCTTTCCAGATTTTTTTCCCATCGGTTGATGTCCATCTGGGTAAAAGCACATTTACCAACGAAATCGTTTTTCACCATCTCACTAACATTGTACTGCATTTGTGCCAACGTGTCATGTCCGCCAGGAAAAATACTTCTACCCACGAAGATAGATTTTAATGGGTGAATCACATCGTACAAGATTTT